>VWZX01010739.1:0-579666 GCA_013399015.1 Galbula dea
GGGGGCTGGGAGGAGCCCTTAAACCCACCACACAGTGAAAGCAAAGAGGCATTCAGAGGAGGAAAAAAGATGAAGCCACTAAAATGCAAATTTTATTCACAGTTGGCATGTTTATAAATATATATATATATATATTACATTCTTACAATCTACAGTACATTCTAAATATAGAGGGACCCAATCTAAGTGTTTGTGGGAGGGTTGGGTGTATATTAAACTGAGATTCAGTGACAGAGACCTAACAATAAAAGGAGGGCAAGGACTTACTCTGGAAAATAAAGGAAAACTTGAAATATAAGCTGGATTTTAGTTAGTACTTCGGCACTTTGCCAATGGTCATTGAAGACTGCTTTCGGGCCTCACAAAAAATGTCATGGTTCTAGGGCTAGAGAGCACATCGGATTCAGAGGGTAATCACTGAAATCCTACCTTATGTACATCCTTATCAGAGGAAAACAAAAGATAATCATCACCTCTGGGAGAAACAAATGTTATCTACCAAGTTTAGCTGTTCAGATTTCAATGTTGGATGTGCAGCACTCCCCTGTGACCCATGAGTGCCCTCTAAACGTGATGAGCAGGCATCTGAAGAAGCATGAGCAGAAGGAACTGAACAACCTGACTTCTCCCAGGGAAGGGGACGGACAAAGAGGCAGTTGCTGTTGGTGTCTGAGTTCAGCACAAGTTACACTTACCCGGGAGTGTGGCCAACTTTGGTAAATGACAGCGTGTAGAGCAAGAACCGGGGTGGTACCAACAGTGTCTGTGCTTGGCAAGAGCACACTGTGAAGAAGCAATATGCATGGAAGGCAAGAAAGAAGCCACATGCTTACAAAGTTGACTGATGCTAGTAAATGCCCTCAGGATACCAGATGGGGAGAGAGAGCTCCAGGGAAATACAAATTTGAAACAGGACAATCAAATAAAGTGGGCTTTTAAAAATAGCTTGTTCTCTCAAACTTTCCAAAACAGACCTTCCTTTCTATGAGTGATGTTCTGGTATAGATTACATCTTCTCCTATTTACAAATTAAGAAATACTGCAAATTGGCTGGCAAAGTTTATTACCTTGGCATCTACTTAAAAAGAGAGTTTCAGTTTTAACTGTATATGTGTATCCATTCTCAGTGCTTGGGAGGCAAACATGCTGGTTTGTAAACAGCCCAGTTACTCCTTTTTCCCCACCAGATTCTTTGAAAACTCATGACTTTTCATCTCTGGGAGACACTTTGCTCACACTTGGTTTTGTCAGCTTTAAATTAATGTTCTTGGATGGATATTCTCTGCATGTGGCTTGAATGACATGCTCTCTTTGTGGATCTATTTATTCTTAGACCAATTTTTTGCTTTTAACCAAAGCTTGCAATATTGAACAGTAGAGCTGTGTAAACTTTGTAATATCCAAACTGCACTGGAGTTTGTTATATCTATTGATTTCCTGGGAAAGCTCAGAGAATGAGACCATATTATTTTCCTACTTTTTTTTTCATGTTACCATGCATCAAAAACCCACACACATCTCTCACTTCCCTCTCTGAGCACAGAGGAGACTTGGATTTTAAGAGCTGTCCAGGATCTCTGCTCTCCCAGCTCCTTTTGGGTGGCTTCTTGGGGCTCCATTGAGTTATTATCCACCAGCTGATTCTTGTTATCAATACACCATTTTGCCCCACTACCCAAAATTAAAGGCAGAAGGTGAGTGAAAAACAAACAAACAAACAAACCAAACAAAAAAGTCTTTTGTGTCTCATTACACATTTTCATGTAGTCTCTCCATGTAGTTTTTAAGTTCTTTGCACTCCCCCAGGTCCATATCCTGGCAGACCCATTTAATGTCATCCTCACTACTCATCAAGATTGAGTTGACAGTTGGACAGCCATCATCAGAGGAGATGGTAGTAAAGGTGGTGAATTTAACCCGTTTCCTCTTAGAGGTAGGAGAAGCAGTTGGTTCACTTTTCTGTTCTTTCCCTTCACTGAATGTGGACTCTGTAGACCTGAAAGATTGTCCATTAATATTTTTGGGGACATTTGTGTTGAGGAGATACTTGCTCTCTTCATAGTCCACTCCTCTGTCAATGGCTGTGATATGTTCTTCTTGCTGGGATGAGAAATTTATGTGATTCTCCAGAAGTTCTGTCCTGTTGCTCAGCCCAACCCAGTCATGAGAGTGGCTCATACCTTCTTGCTCTTCAAAGGGAACTTGTTTGTTCCTGTACTTCAAAGCAAAAGTGACACAATTGATAAGGAAGACCAGAATTGCCAGGCAAAAGACTCCCAGAAGAGCATACATTCCTATCTCTAGATCGCTGAGACCCCTAGGGGTCTGGACTAGGTCATTCTCTTCCAAGTCTCCGTTGTTTCTTGGCAGATCTACCTGTGCAGGGAAGCTTGTGAAGTCTATTGGGATGTTCTGCAGATGACTGTCGTCATCCAGGAGGCTTTCTCTGTCTTCTTTTTTACTTAAAATAGACCTCTGAGTGGTGGTTCCTTTGCCCTGCTCATGGCCCATTGAGGAGCTGTAATATTGGCCATCTAGTCCAGCTCTTTCCTGCAAAGCAGTTTTTTGGCGCCGGTCACTGGCACGATTTTCCAGGTGGACACCAGCTCCTCTGTGTTTACTGTCACTGATGTTAGGGTTGGCATCACTCTGCCCAAACTTGACTTTAATGCTACCATTTCCAACAGCTAGGATGCTCTTCCTTTTGGATTTCTGGCATGACTCACTGATCACCATCTCTACCTTCACCAGCGTCCCCTGGCCTTCTGCCTCAGCAGCAATCACAGGCCACTTGAATTTGGGGTCATGGTGAATGGAGACCACCTTCTCATCCAGAGATGTAGCTGACAAGGAGAAGTCTTTGGAGTCATAAATATCCAGGGGCATGACAGATCCATCACTGAACTGGATCCAGCAGCTGATGGCTGCTTCCTATAAATACATAAAACAAATATAGGCACACAGAATAAACACCGAGGGAAATATGTTCTGGCCTGGTCTATTCCCTCCTCCTCACAAGATCCATATACCATTTATAACCAGAAAAGAAATAAAAAGAGAGAGCAATAAAATTAATATCTTGCCAAGATGTGAAGAGAAATACTAGTTTAAAGCACTCATTGGTAATAAGATTTGTTCCCCCAAAGGTGCTTAAAGGAGCTGTATCCCCTGGGCTCTGCAGAATCTACTTCAGCACCATAATAAATTGCATGTCAGAAAGCATTACCAGCAACTGAGATCATTTACTGTTGTATATTTAAATGAGAAAAAAAATTACATTATTTCTAAACTGCTTAAAATACAAAGTCTCCTCTTATTACACAGAACACACGTTAAAAAATACCTAATATAGCAAGCAGGTCCATACATGGCTCCATACCTTCAGTCCTTGGGTTTTGTCTCTCAAATTAAATAAGTGCTTTTTTTTACAAGCAGAGGAAACCAATCAGTTGCTTCTTTAGGAAATAGCCAGGGTAATTTTCATGTTTGTTGCATTCCAAAGCAAGACAATAATAAAGTTTAATCTCGTGTCACAGCAATACAGATTGCATACTTCAGAATGCATGGAGGCTTATGGAATGCAAGTGGGTCAGACCTGAGCATTACTTCTGAATCTGTATGTGTGTAATGGTGTAGCATTCCTGGGAACCCTGTCTTCTGGTTTCTATCTTGGAGCATTTTGAAGCATTCTTGGATTTCAGAAAATGTGCTGACCCATTTCTGGAAACGACATCCCCTAAGGACTCTCAAAGGGCTACTGAGAATTGTTGTGCCACCTGAAAAAATCTTGGCAACCACACCCCAGCCATCTACAGGTACAATTCAGATTGCTGTCCTGGAATCTAATTCCTGCTTTTGATGGTCTGACTTGCTCTGTTGTGGCTAGGGTATTTGCACCTTCTGAGACAGGAGAATCCATACCAGAAAGACTCCTGGATTGATGAGTGTGTTCTGTGGTGTCTAACATGAGGTGAGCTCTTACCTGGTAGAAGTTGGGATCACCCTGCTCTGAGAGAGAGCCTGACAGACAGACAAACACCCAACCAACAGATTAATAGCCTTACTCATGGAAAGCATGATTCTGAAAGTACTGTTTCCTTAAATAAGCAGTTCAAACAGATGGTATTTATGTTCTAACTCTACATGTACACAGAGCACAAATATATATGATTATCTTTTAAACTGCTTCTAGCACATAGTCTTTCACCTGTTCGTATCCCAGAGAGTAAGCCTCTGGTCTTTTGGGATTCTATCCTGCATAATCTGATGGCCTGATTCTGAAATCCTTACAGCCACAACACTCCCCTTGCTTCAATGGGAGATTTACTTCTGTCTCTATTTCAGGACAGAGCCCTAAGACTTTGCTGACACTGTCATAAATCCTGGCTTTGTGTTTATTAATCTTTGGATATTTCTTGAAGGCCGCATAGAATTCATGTCATCAGCTCTCATCCTCCCACTCTGTTGCTTAAACCTGCATAATCATTTAATAATTTTGCATTGCTTTGATTGTAGGGATTGAACTCTGAAAACCATCTACAAAGCAATGGAAAGAATCAGAAGCCTTTCAGAACAGAGTCAGTCCTTGAAGGGTGGTAGGAGCACATTTTCCTTACTGCTTTGATACCAATCCAGTGTCGTCCTGATTGAAGCCCTGCATCCAGAGAGGGACTCATCTAGATTCCATTTCTGGAAACTGAAATGTCAATGTTGGGCAACATACTGGGACTAAATGGCATCAACTCCAGATTTTGGGCTGATATCAAGATAGTTGGTTAACTCCCCCTGTCAGCAATGGATTAGCTCACTGGCCTTATTTCTAGCTGCCGCTGCCTGGCATTGATTTCTTAACTCCTGGAATACTATGGGAGCCTGATTTTTATCACCCTATAAAGAGAGCAGTTGGGCACTATTTCTCATCATGCATCCCAAGGATAAGACCCTACGATGAACTGAAGTATCTCAACAGTTGGCCAGATTGCAAATGTGCATGTCACGATCGTTTACCTTTAAAGCTCAGAACACGTTTAAGTATCCTTGATCTAAGTCCCAGATGGATGGATTTGGGTTGAAAAAGAAGTTTAAATTTCAAATGTAGATAGAAGCACAAGCACAAATATCAAGCAGGGACTAACACAGACATGACAAAGTCCAAAAGCCCTTGGTAATTGTTGGTTCTCTCATATAGGGACTAAGAATAACAGAGAAACAAAAACTGATTAATGAAATCATGAAGCAGGAAATGAGTTGATGATGCTGATTCATAGTCTGGTAATGAATCAGAGTAGAAGGGGTGCTCCCCCACTTCTTCTTGATACCATCAGCTTATAAGATTGACTGTAGTGAATCAGAGTGGCTGTTCTTTCACAACACAGGGCATGTGAGCAATAGTACCTGCTTTGGAGATTGAAGCAGCTCTTGTGCTACTGCTGTAGCAAATATGGCCTTATTGCTTCCTGGACTGAGCTGCAGAGAGAGTGACAATCCAGTCACCAGCTGCACCCCCAGGTCAGTTATTGTCACCTTCTCATCCAGAACTGTCACTGTCTTCTCAGCCAAGATAGCATCTGAAAGAGGGGACAATATCTGGAAAGAAAAATCAAAGTTAGCAACAGCCATTTTGCAGAGCACCAAGCAAAGTAGCTACATGGAGCTACAGATACATGATACGGACACAGGTACGTGGAGCTATGTGGTTCCACAGATAAGTGATATTTATGTTAATGGGAAGAATTACTCTTAGCAGACATATACTACTAAAATATGATTAAAAAATGGCTAGTCACATTTTATAACTCTTCTGCAATAGTAAGGTGCTTATAACACCTTTTACAAATGTAAATGTAATCAGCTGCACCATTCACTTCTGTGCTATGCTAACCTCATCTGTTTCAGGTGTATTAACTATTTGTAACTGTAATCCTCCTGTGAAATGCAATTATTTTATAAACTATGGTGATGTTAGCATGGATATATAAAGTAATCTGTAGATTTACATAACATCCATAGAATAAATGGCATTTATTTCTACCCTACAGAGAGAAAGTTAATGTACTGCAACAATAAACACTTATAGTACTGTATACAAAATTGACAGAGAAAACCTGTTTTGGTTAAAAAAATGTTCATGGAGGTCAGTGCACTGATATATGACATCCAAAGATGCTCATTAGCAAGTAAGTTGAATTTAATGGTCCATATAGGGTAGAGAGCATTTTGGAAGCAGTTTATAAGAGATATTCTTTAAATATAACTTGTTCTCAGCTTTTTTACCTTGGATTTTTCTTTCCACAGTTTTATATTCATTTCTAGGAGCATTATAAGTCCCAAAGGTTTGGAAAGTAATTGAGAAAATCTTCAGAGACTTTGCAGAAGGTTAAAATCTCAAATTTCATTCCTCCAGCCCTGACAGCCTGTGTTATTGGCAGGTGTGCTTGTTGTTTTCTGGCTTGACAGTTTGGGATGATGAGCATGTTTGAAGAGCTGCATTTCTTTCCCTGTTCAAGTGTTTGTTAACATGTTTTCTACTTGGTAGCATCACTGGATTATTTCTTTTTCTCTTTTCTTCTGGGACTCCATTTTCTAGGCAGGTACTTCTCTGCATGGCAGGAAGAACTATATCTGAAAAGCTACCAGTGACATGCTGCATAGGTTTAGGTGACTTCAGAATACCACATATACAGTGCTAT
This sequence comes from Galbula dea, assembly GCA_013399015.1. NCBI lineage: Eukaryota > Metazoa > Chordata > Aves > Piciformes > Galbulidae > Galbula > Galbula dea. The sequence continues at coordinate 6,690 of VWZX01010739.1, forward strand.
TCACAGGCCACATTTTTAGCCATATTGGCTGACACCAATGAAACTAAATCTGCATTCCCAGAGAGCATAGTTTAGTTGTCACTAGTTAGTCAGTCTTTCAACATCATTCTAGAGGTATCAGTGTTGTTATTGCTTTCTGCATGCTCTGAAATGTACCCTAATATTTCTATTTTGTAACACACAGCTTCAGCTGGCAATGTGTTCAGGGATTTCATCCCATGGGACTCATATTCAAGTCTCAGTTCCTCAACCAGCACTAGTTAACTTTTACTTTACCCTTTGTTGTTCCAACGTAGTCTTTGAGAAGACTGAGCTATTTTACCTATTGCATGTCTTTTAATAGACTATATACTGGGCTAAATCTAATAAAAGTGCAATCTACATACTTTGGGGCACAAGATTCAAAGAGAAAACCACCTCTTCTGTGTCTTCCAGTCCTTGCCACAATTCTGCTCCATTCAAAACATTGTGGCTTCAATTTCTGTTGCTAATACTGTAAACCTCATCTGCACCTGAAGCTGCTGTACACCTCATCTGTGCCTCAGCTCCCAAAGTGGTAGGTTAATGGGAAAAAGGAATAAGCAATTAATTTCCCCTACCTGAATTGTTGTCATTCCAAGCTCCTGCCCAATCAAAACCTGTCCATCCTGTAGCTTAGCGATTCTTGGCTCCTCCACCTGCATGAAGTCACTCACCAGGTCAGTAATGTCAACCTGCCAGTCAGAACCCAGTAAATAGCTCAGCTGCCCTCCAGGGTCTGAGGCTTCGGCTACAAACTGCGTGAGGACTCGCACTGTCGCGTGTTGGTACTGAAGGGCACAGCCTTTTCCCTTACGTTCATCCTCCTCTTCATCATCGCTGTCCCTGGCTGGTCTGGTATGACACCAAGAATAAAAACAATAATTGTAAGTGCTGCTGGGAGAGCTGGTAACAGGAGAGCTATGGCTGACATAGGTCTGCAGGCTCACTGCTGGAACAAGAGGCCTTTGCCCCATTCCATTGCTCTGCCGATGCTGCTTCCTTTAGTGCGTTTCTGAAGTCTGTCAGGTTCCTCCACTTTTAACCTGTTTCCTTTGTCCAAAACTGAAACCTCCAGGCTGCACAGATCTCCAAATCAGCTGCTGAAATCACCAGCTAGCCTGCTAGTGTCACTAGCACATTGTCCTCTCCACACAGCTCTGTTTTTTCCCTGTTAAACCCTTACTTTCAGGACCTTCATGCCTTTTTTTTTTTCCCCCTGGATCTTCCCATAAACATTTTCCTGTTGCCATGGAAATCTCCTCTACGCCTACATACACATCCCCTTCTGTATGGCATTCAGGTTGAAATCATACCTCCACCAAAATCCCCATCGCTTTGCTGTGACACTAACAGAAACCTGTTAATAATTGATGTCTTCATAGGTATTTGGGAATAGCAAGTAACTCCATTATCAATTTGTTCTTCTTGTTCTTAGTAATACTGACAACAGATACAGTTTAGATCTGCCAACGTCCATCCTTTCTCCTGTCACTCACATTCCACTGACTTGGCATGGACAGTATCTTTAAAAACCTAGTGTATCAATGTCCTGACTTTGTGACAGTGACCAGTGTCCTGGACTCTACAGTAATATGAAACAAGTATGTATTAATTGGCACCATTAACAATGAATAAATTAACTGGCAGAACTTGTGAACCAGGCTGGAGACCAACCAGCATTGCCAGAGCTGGTCCTTGTTGATGTCTTTCTGCTGCCTCATGGCTGATCCTACCTAACTTGACCAATTGGCTCTTTTCATCTCAGTCTCTAGAGCTATAAAAGCTAATTGATTTCTAATGCAGGATCATGCAACCTGCAGTTTCTATTTCCTTTGTAAGTCCAGTGCAGGAGACTATTGAATAAAAGTCTGGTGACCTTCAAATTTACACTGAAATTGCATTAAGGCCAAATGGGCATGTTCAGATCTGCTGGCCCTGACAGCTCTTTGGCAAGTGCACAGCCCAGAATGAACATCCTCTAATGAAACCTACCTCTTATTAGAGATGATGGGGACTCTCCACCCCTTGATCTGATTTAGTTCTGTGTCAGAGACCTCTATCTGCAGTGGGAGACGAGGAACCCAGACTGTCATTTCTAAAGGGGCACTCAGATGCTGGTAAGTAAAATTCACTATGACATTCACTTTGCCTTTCATTTCCTTCCCATTGACAAAGACATAGTCACATCTGTCAGAAACCTGGGAAAAAAAAAGGGAGAAAGAAAAAAAAAGAATTTAATGAGTCTCTTCACAAATTATTAAGTATACCACGTGCTAGGAAAGTGACTGGGATGAAGAGAAAAGACATAGGCTTAATCTAGCTCCAAGTTCAGAGGACAACTAGGAATAACAAGAAAGGTGCTTGGTGTGCCCTTAATAACCTAAATAATTTGGCATCATTTTAACAGGCAGGCTTTTCTCTGCTGTAAACACTTCCAGTATAATCTAAGATTAAAAAACCAGCTTATTTCTGTCCTTAATTCCCACTCCAACAGTAGGATAGTCCTAGTATAATGGCACCAAGAGAGAATTCTTCTTCTCTCCTCAAAGTTCAGTCAGACTACTATCCTCCTCCTCTACTCTGTGTGCAGCTGAAGGAATTCTACATACCTGTGGGGAAGAATAGGTAACTGCCTCTATATAGAACAGAGTAGGGGACACATTTCTCTAGTCAAGCCCAAATTGGGACAAGGGTTTCTTCAGAAGTCCCATTACAGGTGCCAGGGCATGGGATGGTCACATCAACTAAAAACTAATCACAGGGAAGAGCTCACTGATGCCTAATGGTGTTCATTGAGGTCAAACAGCTTCATCTATGCCACAAGCCTAGCAAAGGCCTCACACAATGTTCTGCTCAAGCTAATCCTGATGTCACTTTATTTATTACCTGCAGCTCTGGACATCAATACTGCTGAGAGTTACTAAATCTCACTCAAGCGATTTAGCAGCTATTGCAAGGATCTAGGTGAGCTGACAGGACCTGTTCATTACAGCTAGTTAAAATATATGAGTAAATGTACACTTCAAATAATTTATTAACTACCACTTTACTGTGCTGATGATCTGAAGGAATGATCTATTAAGACCCTGAACTCTTTTCACAATCCATTACCAGTCAGACCTTCTATTCCACTCTGTAGATATATTTAATATTTCTGACTCCAGAATGCAGTCTCACCCTCCTCTGAATTTAATGCCATTTCCTACTTTTCTGTTTAAATGCTAAAGGAATTTAAATTGTATTTAAATATCACCAGCTTTTGTAGGATAATTTGCATTTCTAATATTATTATCTTTGAACAACAACAACAACCCCCCTTACAAACAGATCTATAGCAAATCCATTTCCATCCTTGCTTGCTTAAGCTTAGGTAATGTACTAAAAAAGGTTATCATCACTTTTACAATGTCTTTCTTGCAAGCAATGTCTGTTTTCTGGTTAAAATCTTATAGTTGCCATTGGTTTCAGCAGGAAAGGAAGGTATTTATTTACAGGCAGAATTATGTTTTTTGCTATATTCTCATGTTAGCATGTTTTACACTACCTCTTAACAGCTCCTGTCAGGATCTAATCTCACCGTGCTGCACAGCAAGAAAACCTAGCTGCTGTCAAAAAAGCCTCAAAGACTGGGCATATGCAACACAAGAGAAGGACCTGACAGCAGGCACCTGAGCATAGACAAGTCCCAGCCCTGTCTGGAGCCTGTGGCCCTAATGTAATACCCATCATAGTGCTGCTCCAAACTGGTCTGAGCTGAGGAAGATGAGACTCTGTAAAACTCTAGGAGGAGCTTCAGGTGAGCCTTCAGAAATGGCTACAGGGAAGGCTGGAGGCATAAGCACATTTCCATTCTGGGAGCAGCATGTCTGGGCAGCAGTAAAAAGAGCAGACATTATTCTTGCATCATTGCAGAAGGCACACTAACGTGAGTGTGATATTTTCAGGGAGAGAACTACATCATCCTTCCTTCCTGTAACATCTAATAGCCTATCCAACAGGTGGGAAGTCAGAAGACCTTCAGGCAGTGCCTGGCACATCTGCTCCTTCTCCCACTCCATGGGGTACCTTGCTTTCAAAAGTGGAAACTGTCTATTCCTTGTTGGCACTGCACATATCCCTGTTGCCTTTTTTGTATTTTAAGTGCTATTCTGAAACCAGACCTCTCTCCTATGTGCTACTTAAGCTCTGTCTGCTGCTTTCTACCTTTCCTCTTTTCCATGGGATGCCAGTGAGAAGAAAAATTGGTCAGAGCCTCCAAGTGCCAGATTTCTACCTGAGAGGCAACAGATCAAAGCTGAAAACGAAGTAGCCCCAAGGAAAACATTCAGCCTGGGAGCTGATTGCCCTGAGGTCCTGCACTTGTCTTTGTGCTCTGCAGGCTGGGTACAAGTGAACAGATAACATTCTCTTTAGAAGCATAGGGGGCCAGGTAATAACCTCCAGTGTGACTTCCTCACCACCTCTGCTTCCAGCTATCAACACCTTCTATTTGTGAATCTTAGCTAATTACCACATTAGGCAATTAAATGTCCCCAAGGGTGATCGGCCTAGGACTGAAACCATTTCCTAGCGATTTCAGGTTAAGAGATAAAACTCTGTGCCTTGCAGCACAGAAATCATAGTTGCAGGATGTTTCCAAACCACCTCAGTGTCCTCTGCAGAGCAGAGCACTGAGCCCCTGGAGCCCTGATCCCCAGCAGACCTCTCCTGCCTGTCCTCTGCTCTGCACTGTCAGCAAGGCTTCCAGCAGGGGACCTGCTAAACATCCTCCCACCGGGATAAGGCTTTGCTGTCTGAGCAGTAGCTTTTGGAGCACACAGAGATAGCACGGGTGGGATTTTGCTGTTTTTATTAGTTTGTGTGTGTGTGAAGAGTAGTTCAGCACACAGGGCTAGAACAAGGCTGAGACTCTTCCAGGCAATAGAATTAACTGCTGAATTATGCTAGCAAGAGATGGGAATTGGACTCTCTGATTTTAAATTCATTAATGCTCGAGCATTAGCAAAAGAAAGAAACATTGGCAGGCAAACAGACTTCAGTTGCAACTTTGTCAAGGTTTGCTACAGAGAGTTACAAAAAGAATCCATCCCTAAAAACCTACTGTATGAATGATTGGATAAATACCACGACCTTGTGCTTTCAGGATTATGATTTATAAAATGGTCAGGAAAGGAATGACTAGGCTTGGGATCCCCACCTTCTCCTGTTTCCCTCTCTGTAAGTGAAGATGGCAACAACGATGAGCTCATTCAGTTCCCAGCCAGCCCTTCACTGTTTGAATGAATAAGCATCACTGTTCTGCTGCTGTTTGCATGCAGTCCTAACAGAGCAACATCAAAACATGGTGCAAAGTACAGTACATTTTCATAAATCAGGCCAGGACTCTGAAACAGGTCATCAATAGAGGGGCAGATTAGCTGTGCCCTTGTTACTGCAGACACATCCCAACCATTCATCTTCCAGCACAAGAGAAGAACTAAAAAGGTACAGTGAAGAAGAAAAATTGAGCTTCTCTCTCTCTTTTGAGATTGAGTTTTCTAAGCTGTTTGCTGGAAATGAGTGAATATTTTGTGAAATGAGTTTGATGGGACTCAGCTGAGCCTCTACAGGACAAATATGCACATGAAAAAAGACCTGTCAAATGCAGCTCAGCAGCTGGCAGCCTCCAGGCTGATACAGGCAGAGGGAGCAACTGGGTGCCTCCTTCCATGGCTTCTCCATCTTAATATTGTTGGGGGCAGCACAGAGAAGCTTTGGCTGCCACTGCCTTTTCTGAGCCTGCAGGTCTCCTTTTTTTCAATCTGTAATGGATTTCAATTCCTCAGTCTGTCAAGCAGCTCCCTTCCTTTAGTGTTAATTCATATAAGCAGCCTTTAACTACCAACCCTCATTCCTGAGCTGCAGCTCCTGCGTTCCACACCCCAGGAATGGCTCTGGTTTTAGGTTATTAGCCACATGAATGGAGAGACTGCACATGCCTTCGGACACGTGTGTGAGCAGAAGAGAGGATCTGTACTAGATCAGCAAACAGCTCCTCAACCCTTAAGTGTTAAGGGAATTATGAGGTTGCCAAGCTTTGTCCCAAACCAGATTTCAGAAAACTGTTCAAACACATTACAAAATGCAAGAGGAACTGCACAGGGTTTGGAGCAAAGTGGGTGATCTGTGGGGAAAAAAATAAGTTATTTCCTTTCCAAAATCCAAGCAGTCACACCCATATCTCCTTTTCCTTTCATCCTGCCTTTGAGTTTTGATATCTCAGGGATGGTAACTCTTTACTTTTCAGTAAAGGTGACAAAGGCTCCAGAGAGAAAGAGCAGATTTCCTTTCACTGTTAATGTACTGTTGGAATACATCTCTCTGTGTTGAGGCCACTGTAATTCAAGGATATTATAATGCTATTAAACCCTTCTGGTGCTGTGCTCACCTGCTAAAGCCTTTCTGGGCTTTATCTCATTGGAGCTTTTCACACAACTATGCTGAGCTGCCTTCCATTAATTAAGGGAGGTTGCTCTTAGTGCTCATGAGATGCTCCAGAAATTCTCTCAATACAGGGGACTTTTATCTCTTGAGGGAACTGGGGTTTGAATGGCTTTTGTGGGCATGAAGTTGGTAGGTTATAGAAGTGCTCGTGTTTCATTTGGCTCCTGCAGCTCCACCTCTTTCTCTTACATCGGTGAACAACTCAGACAGCTTCCTCTGAGTCACACACACATATCTAATCTCCATGCACCAGGGCAGCAGAGGTCAGAGGTCTCTTATTGCCAGCACAGCACAGAATTAGGAATTAGATATCTAAGTGCACCACGTACATACCAAACACATGGCTTCTGGCAAGCCTGATGTCGAGTTCAATCAGTGCTACAAAATGTGCAGAGTGGAAGATTTCAAATGTGCTCAGCATTGCATTTAATTCACAGAATCACAGAATGTTAGGAGTTGGAAAGGACCTCGAAAGATCATCTAGTCCAACCCCCCTGCCACAGCAGGGTTCCCTATACTCTTTGAAGCCTTGTAGTAGTAGTGCTTCAGCCACCAGCTTGGGAAAAACATGGAAAGAAGCAATAAGGCCCCTCACGAATCCCATGTTATCCCTATCACATGGCCTCCTGCATCCAGTTCTCCAGGGAACACTGTTCCCATTCCTTTCCTAAAAGGATTTTACTGCTTTTCCCATTACCCTTTTGCAAAGGTTGTCTATGGTAGATATAGATTTGTGTGGCTGACTATTTCCTTGCTCCCACAAACTCCATGCTAGCTTTAGGGTGAATTAAATCCAAACATCAAACGGGGGAGAGGGAAAAGGGGAATGTACCTCATAACTCCCAGAAGAGGTAGCCAGCTTTTCACTCTTAGCTCTCAGAAACAGCTGTACTAGTCTTTTCCCACCTCATTATCATTATTAAATTCCCATGGGATAACAGCAAAACCCTCACAGGAAACTGCTTTTCTGCTAGATTAATTCTGTTGGCACTCTTACAAAGTCTCAGCTAATAAGTCTTTGAAAATAAGATGTACCTAGAGCAGTTCTGGTTTAGACATTTCAAGGGTGGCCAATTAGTTAAGTCTCTGATATTTCCACATAAAATCTGTATTTCAGAAACACTCTGGAACTCTGTTCCCAGTCCATATTCCTGGAAGTGATCCCTCCCTCATACAAGTACTCTCCATTTATAATATACACTTCAAACACAGCCCTGCCACCTTGGCCAGCTCACGGGATCTCTTCTGATTTAGCACTGCACATATTTTCTTTGGTCTACCAGCATAAATGGTGATATTTAGTAATGTAAATTATGTTAATGAGTCCTGCCTAAATCACTGCTGCCAGAAGAAGAATGGGGGAGTCTCTTATAACCATTAAAAATGAATGAGACGGGAAATAAATAAGCAAAAGCAGCATATTTGAGCTATAAAAGACTCTAGAACACAAGCTGTGTACCAAGGTACAAAAGGATGAGGCTGTTATTAGCTCTATAAGTCACTTGTAAGTGGCTCAGGGGAGGTGGAGTCACCTTTAATCACCCGTGCTTAACCCGAGGAGTTGAAGTGAGATTCGTTACTGAGAGGACTGAATCCAGCCTGAAAGAATGGAAGGCAGAGATAAATTACTGTAACGAAGCACCAGCACAGGGATAGATCAGCCCTCAGCCCACTATACATCTCCAGAAGTGACCTGTCCAAGTCTGGGATTCTGTAAGGACCCTGAGGTTAAGAAATCACCATCCTCAGATCTGATGGCTGCAGATTTGTTAACCACCCTGGATGTTGCTGGAAGTAGGAGCAACCACCAAACAGCTGCTCTGGAGGAATAATTAAAGCATCTCCTGTGTTGTAGAGAAAAGAAAGATTTTATTGTTGATTCCCCTCCTTCCCCCTCCCCCAGAAAGAAACAGCAAAGACAAATGAGTATCACATCAAGTTTAGGGATGCTCTTCCTGTTTTTCAGGTACTCAGTGACCTGCATGTTCAACAGGGTATAAACATCCCAGGCTGGGCTGCTCCACCAGCTGCTGAAAGAATGACTTGGCTTGAACCCTAGCAATTGGATTCCAGACAGGTTTTCAATGTAGCATCACCTGGACAGCTTTCCCCATTTAGGGAGATTTACACTGCAGAAGGCCTTCTTAATTTTAAATATTTTGAATTTGGACTGTGAGAATTGAAGTATCTGCCACAACCTGAAAACATCCTTTCAGAGCTGGTAAATGATGAGCTGTATTCACAAGACTTCATACCTTGTCATTCCTTTATACCTAGTTCTCTGCTCTATGCAGAAAGGTTGTGCCTTTTTTTGGAGGAGGTGTCAAGTGACACTTCTGAACTCTGCAGAATCAGCAAAACCAGAGAGTACTCTGAACTTCAAAGATCCACACCTTCTAAGTGTCCACAGTGGTTTTCCTATTGCAGCATGACACCAAAAAATACTGCAGTCCACAAATGTATCTGCTTTTTTACTTAGAGGCAAACATCTCCCTTATCTTCTAAGGGTCCTAAGCTTGTTTTCTGCCAGGCATCTCCACAGTGTCATGATGGAAGCACACCTAGCACTGCTCCAGAGGAAGTTCAGCAATAAACAGATACTAGCAGAGAACTGTGCAAACAACAAAAGTTTTTTACTGCACTAATCCACCTGAAGCAGATCACAGAGCATACTGATTAAGACAACTCTGATACCAATTATTTTCTAACAATTTTTTTTAGTTTGCTCTATAGTTTTGTGGCAAACATTAGCATATCATCCTCAGCAAAATATACCTGAGTGAAATATGCAATGGTACATTTCAAAAGAACTTACAATTCTGGGCAAATACTCAATTCTAGCTGCAAGCTCAGTGCTTCCTTTGTGAATGTTCTGGATCTGACACAATGTTTGCAGTGAGCTGGTTTTACTAACTGAAAAATCCTCTCATTTTAACATCAAGATTTGGTGGATAAGGTTTTGGTAGATTTTTCCTTTCCTTGTTGCTTTTGCACCTGTTTCCACTATGAAGAACAGGCAAATCCATCTCTGTGCAGTGGATTTGCACAGAATCCATGCATTGTTCAAGGATGTAGTGAGAGAAAAGCAGCTGCCATGCAATAATTTGTGGAGACATTACTAAGCCCATGCACACTGTCCTCACCCATGATTCAGTACCTGCCTAAGAGCTACCTGTAGACTGTAAAAAGCTTCTTTCTTGTCCCCACTCAGCCCCTGTGCTCAGGACAGCCTGGGGTGATGATCTGTTCCCAGGGCTGAGCAGCTCCTCTCTCACAGGAATGGCAGTAGAGTTGCCTGGAGGGTGAATGCTTCATTTCAGGAGGCCTTTCAAGACACCTACATTTGTTTTCATTTCTGGGTCATGAAATTCGGTTTCATTTCAATTTCAAATGATTACAATTATGTAAAAATACCATAACATCAAGGAAAAAGTTATTTTAAAATGAAAAAATCAAAACATTTCATTTTGGAAATGTCAAAACAAGATGTTGCTTTGACATAACAGGAACCTGCTAGCATCCTTTTCTTCCTCCTTCTGTCAAAGATTAAATTCCAGGCAAATTAGCATAAATTCATGAAGCTGTTTTACAGAACTACAAATTCTGACTGAACATATTCTGCCAAATTTTCCCCAAGAAGCTGTTATCAACTGGGGCCACAAATGAAAACAAAAGCATCACAAAGAAACTCTGCAAAATTAGAAAGCTATCACATAAATCTGGAGTACCTTCAGCCCAAGGAATAGTGCTATTCTCATTTGCAGGAAGGAAGGTAAAGGCACAGAATGATCTTTCTGCAAGCTGGATTAATTCTCAACTTCATCACACCCTTATTAGATGACTGTGTAATTTATTGAGACCCATACTCTCAAAGATATTGAAGTATTAATGCCTACTGAACTCAGAGGGAGTTTGGTGGCTAAATCTCTTTAAGAATCTGGGCTTTAATCTCCCTTTGATGTACTGTAAAATGAGGATACTCTCCCCTTGTTTTACAGGGATTGTGCAGAGCTTAATCTATAAGAAACAGGAGCCAGCTCAGGTGCTAGGGTTAACACAAGAATAGCAAATTTGTCTGCAGTCAGAGGACAGTCCTTCACTTTTTCCACCTGCACCACCAGCTGATCCCGGCCACACCAAGGCAATGATGCAGTTCTGTGGCATAGGGCAAAACTGTGTCCCTGGCAGGTAGGCAATGCAAAAAGAAATCAAATGGCTTCATTTACTCCTGCTGTTCTCCACTTCTTTTGCTGCTATGGCCATCCCTCATTTGCTGTTGGCTAGGCTGCAATCCCTGCTTTCCAGCTGGAAAGAGAAGGTGGTGACTTCCTGCCCACCTGCTGCTCTTGATATTCAGTGAGCAGTGAACCTGCCAGCTCAGGGTAAATCAAAGGAATGAGATGGCTTTGGTGTCTGCTCCTCTAAATCAGCAGGACACAGGAATGTCAGCACTGTCACGTAGGAAAGCTTTAGACAGGCAAGAACTGTCTGACAACTAGCCAGAAAGCCGCTGGACTCAACTCACCACCTCATGCTTTAGATTGTAGAAGCCACAATTGTTTGCAATGAATGTGACAACACTTTCTTGCCTATGTTAATTAAGTTACATCTTCCTATTTCTCTCTTGATCTGAAAACCACATGCACACTGCATCACTCACTGCAGTCATCCAAGCAAAGTGGGAGATGAATGATAAACACATCCACTAGCCCAAGCTTTTCATTACTAAACTGAGAATGGCATCTCTCCCCTTCTTCCAGTAAAGCTTAAAGAGGAGTATTGACAATAGAATGACTTTGCTTCACACTCATGGAAAAAAAAAAAACCCAGACACAAAGGCTGCTTGTTTGTCTCTGGGTAATAAATACCTGACTTCTAAGTGAAGCAGAGCCGATGAAGGATGTGACAAATCAGATGGACTAAACAGGAATACCATGCTGTAAAGGGGATGGTCAGTCTTCTGCATTTGTCAGATCCAGTCAGTGAAGCAGTGCTGGGGGGGGAGGAAGGTGACTGAGATGCACACAGACTGATGCAGCCTGTTCTAAGGGCTCTAATATGGTGAGCACCCCTGACTGTGGGAGCAGCTGAGAGGAAAATGGACAGAACAGTGTCAGATACGAATCTGGCTGAATATACAGGAAGGCAAAGTATTTCAAATAACTCCTATATTCTTCCAGGGCAGCTGAAGGACCTTAGGAGATGCTGAATCTCCCCAAATGCAAAAAGGGCTGGTGAAGGAGCACTGCCAATGTGGAGCAGTCCCATTGCTACCCAGCTCTCCCAGCATGCTGGGGCTGGAGCACTCCTACCAGCACACTGACACAGTGATTTCAGACCCAGACTGTGAAACTAACAACCAGCAGCATTAACCTGCAGTCAGCAATGTTGATTTTGTCTATAATTATCATGACAGTAAAGCTAGGTGTGCAAAGCACCTAACTGTCTTATACAGGATACTTTACATTCCCCTTGTTTATAGGAAATGAAAATCTCTATCAACTCCTTTCTGTTCCACAGGGGATCCAGCATGCAATTCAGCTCAAGGCATCACATCTTTTTTTCCACAGTATTTCTTTCATTCACATATAGCCAAAAATATTTCTATTGGCTATCATAATACTTACTGATTTTACACTGCTTTGTACTATATTAAGCAACAAAATTATATTCAGATGAATTTACCAGGTATGTGCTTTATGCCTTCATATTCTGACCACATAAATTATCTGTGTCATTCTCACCATCCTGCTCGAACAACAAACATCCAGCTGGAAGATCAAAGCTAAAAGAAATGTTTACTAGAATGCTAGTTGTTCCAACTAAAAGCAAAAAGGTCCTTTTAAGAAAAGATTTCCCTGCAGGAAAAAGAAGTTTCTCATCTGTGCCACCCAGGGAGAGTACAGCCTCCGAGAATGTCCCTTTTTACTGCAGCAAGCTGTGGCCTTGTCCTCCCACAGAGACAAAGGCTTGTCCTTGCCTCATAAGCTGGAGATGTGCTGTAGCACAGCTGGACTATAACACCAACTGTTTACTAAGCCATTCCTAGCTGGGTAAACTTCTCTCTCACAGATACTCAAGTCCTTGGTTAGTCCCAAATGAACATCTCTCTGAACTTTCCCTCTCCGTTCAGGATGAGTGTACAAGGGATCCACCACTGAGGATCTCACATCTTGCTTTGCTGTGGCCTTCCAACAGGTTACTCAGTGAGGCAGGGTTTCTGACAAATAGAGATCATTCCCCTTTGATAATCACCAAATCCAAATGCTTCTTCCTCCTAAAAATGTTTCATTAACATATTGTAGCAACACTATACAGTCACAGTGGAGATGGGACCTCAGATACGCAGCAATGTTCCCTATATAAAGCTCTTACGACATCAAACCAGGGCAAGAAAAGAGACTTATTTACTGTTAATATAATTAATTAAATACAATCTGCATGATTCAGCTTTTCCTCTCAGAGATAAATCACATGCCTAAGGCTTCACAGAACATTTGTGACCCAGCCACGAAATGAATCCCAAAATTGCAAGGCTCTCCTACCACAGTGCCCTGTTATCCAGAGCTGGGGTAGACCCTGGTCTTGCAGCCAGGAGTTCCCCTCACCCCACTATCTGGGGTAGCACCACACTTCTGCTGTTGCTGCTGCCACCCTCCCAACTTCCTATGGCTTCAGCAGCCATTGTGGCTTTTCTCTTTTTGGGTAACACCCTTGCAGTATAATCACATAAGCAGATGAAAGGGCTGGACTGTCTGAATCTTTGCAACATTTGCATAGCACAATATTTCCATTGGATGTGCTGACTTTTCTGTTTTGGCACTGCTATCACATATATTACAATTATGTTAACAAGCCTGTCTTTCTAAAGAACTCCTGGTTTTCTCTTCATTACCCTGAGACACACTTCCAGTCATTTCTCATCTACTCTTACCAGCTCATTTTTGATCTATTGCACAAGTGCAAAGGAGAGCTCTACTCAAATTCAAATGCTGCTTTTGAGGCTGTAGGTGGGATGGAAGTGAAGCATGCATGATGTGCCGAGCAGCATGTACCGCAGCTCCTCCGCACGCCCTGCTGCACAGGCGCTGGCAAGAGATGTGCTTTAGCTCCCCTCTTTCAGACTGAGCTCCTAACTCAATTCCCAAAGTGTCAACCAAGAAAACAGTTGTTACAAACAGATCTTTTAAACAACCCCCAAAGAGAAATCCCTGCCTCTCCAGGTGACTTGTTTCCACCCTGAAATGTGAGCGCTAAAGGCCACTGAAAGTCACTGTCCACCTACAATAAATCCGTCTTGTATTCTGAGATTTGTATCTGGTACTCAGAATTGAGAATGCAGTATGATTCTACACTGCCTCCAATTCCATTTGTATTTTCTCTCTTAGAAAAAAATAACTAGCTTTTCATAATTTTCATAATTCTATGAAAAACTACCAAAATGAACCATCATTACTGAGGCTTCAGGTATAACTGCTATGAAACCTGCTGTTGGTTTGGTCCACTAAAGAGAAAGAAACAGAGAAGCCAGATTAAAACAAACTTTCTTTAAAGCTATAAGAGAAATGTAAATCCTTCTAGACTGTTTTCAACTTCTAAACTAGTTAGAAAAAGGTGCTGGGCTGATACATTCTCTGCCTCCTTGGAATCACTTATCTTTCATCTCCGTCACTGCATTGCAGACTGGAAGCATTGCTATTTTTTCGACAGCATTCTCATTTTTCCAGCTTCCAAGAAATCTCTAGACAGGGATTGTCAGTTCTAATTATGCAGCCTGTGCTGCAGCGACAGGTGGTTACCGAGGACTCAGAAATGACACTTTGACATTTGTAAATGGATTATAAATTTTGGCCCATGTTCTTGACAAAAATAGCCATAAAAGAGGGAAGACAGGCGAATGGTAAAGGCAGTCACATGGAACCTGGAAGACATGGTTATATTGGCTCCTCTGCCAACCCTTCCCAAACCTAGGCTGACTGCAGGCATGCCAGTCCTCAAGCTGGGAGATCTATAGAGATTTACAACATACCTAACCAGTTCAGCACTGAAAGCAATAGAATTTTGTTTGCTTGGTGCTGTGCCCATGTAATTGAACTCCATACCTTCATCCATAGAGTACAGCACTGGATAGACTCACAAGGTTGGGCATCTCTGTGCCATTGGCCATGGCACACCACAGACATGTCATGTCTCTAGTCCTCTAGATACAAATTGGATTGGATGCTCAAGGATCCAGGCTATAGTAGAGCCATTGAGTGGAGACAATAACACTATCTAATTCATAGGAAAACCTTAACATTTGGAGCGTTAGGAATGTAATATTTCTGCCCAAGGAATTCATCCCAACCTCAGACTTTTCTTTTGACTCTGGGAAACTTTGATCCTACTCTAAAGGGCCAGCACTTCTGCCCTCACACAAGAAGTGTCCTGCTCTTCTAATTTCTTTCCAAAGAGTAATGGCTTATACATAAATTTTAATTAGAGACACCACTGAGAACTGATTTGATCTAAGCCCAGTATGAGCCTAGATCTCCACAGACTTAAAGGAGGTGAGATCATCACAGAAGAAGTGAATGAAAAGAACCTGCAGTGAGAAAAGACTGTCAAGATGAAAGGAGAGGAGTTTGAACCCTTTGGTGCTCTTGGATTTCAATGTCCCACAAGCACAGATCTGCAGGCAGATCTTTGTTAAGCTATGTCCCAGCTGGTACTTAATAGAACAACGACCAAATGCTGCTGAAATTACTTGTGTAACTTAGACACCATCCTGAGGAAGGGCATTGCATTCCAGTCACTCCAACAGAGAGAAATGGTTTAGCAATGGCAGGCTTTAAAGGCTAAAGCTACAAGGACAAAGAAATTTCCATCTTGGTAATAGGATGACTTCTAAAAGTCTTAAAAGAGTCAGTCCTCTTTCTGATGCTGAGTTCGCACAAGCAAAGTCTATTTCTAAACCTCTGGCCAGTATTCAGATATCCAACACTATCACTTAGAAGAAAAAGGAAAATCTGTTGCAATGTAGACACACTCATGTATGCAAGCTAGGCTCTGGAAAGTTGGCTAACACTTTGCAGTGACTGGAGAAAAATAATGCAACAGCAAAGCTCAAAAGATTTCTCAAGGAGGCCTATGCCTTTTTAAGCCAAAAATCACTTGCAGAGAAGCATATCTAAGCAGGACTGTGCTCCAACAACAGAGCAACAGCCATAGCACACAAGTGCCAGATGAAAGCTGGCATCAGCCAACATGGACAGGCTGCAATGCCAGGGAATGTTTTCCAAACAAAACTTGCTGTAAAAGTGACTACAAAGTTTGTTTAGTAACAGGAGAGAGCAGCCTTCACCATCAGACCTGTGCACTAGGATACTGAGCAAGGAGAGCATTTCTGTCCTCACTTGACCTGCTAACAAAACCTTCTCTTTCTCCAGTTGCTTATTTCTGGACAACTGAAGATAAGTAAGTTTTCCCACTGGATTGCAAGATGACACATGGCTCTGAGCTCCTCACCCCTCCCCCTGCTAAGCTGTGACACACGGAGGTCAGCCTGTGACCAGGCTTGCAGGAGCTGCAGCAGACTGGCATGGCTGGGGGCTCATTGACTGATACCTTGGTTTTAACAAACTCCCCTCTGCAGCTTGCTTGTTATCAACCAAGCTCCAGGCAGAGCTGCCTGTCCTTCCCCCCCTCCTCTGCTAGGTATGTGCTCTTTGCACTCATTTAAGGGAGAAGGCAAGCTCCTAATGTCTATTGGTTTCTTTTTAATGTGGAAACAGCAACGAGTCCATGTACATGTGTGCACACACACACATATACAGAAGGCCAAACCTAGAAAGGGATCCTGGCATTCCCATGTATACCACAGCCTAGGTAACAGTGTTGTTTCCATCAGGCTTCAATGAAAATATCATCATCATTCTAACATGCTTCCCACCATCTGCAGTCACTGCTGCTACTAAAGCTTACCTTTCACTTTACATCTCTAAACAAGCCCATTGCAGCGGTGCTGAGCTAAACCCAGGCTCCTCCAGCATCTCTCTGGGGACAGAAATAATCCAGAATCACTTGCTCCCTGCTGTGAACAAAGGTCATTATTTTGACAAATTAGTTAAATCTCTCTCAGTCAGCAATGATGACCCTGAATTATTCAGCATGCAGCTGTCTCTTCCCTTTATAAAAACAGCCTGTAAAGCAATAAGTGTATTCCACTTGAACCACTTCTTAAAGAGGTAAGACAGTTTGGGTTCACTGCAATGCCCCTTGAAGTCAATGGGAGTCTTTCATTTAATTTTCATTTAATTAATTTCATTAAATTTGCAGATGATGCCAAGCTGGGAGGGGTTGTAAATACTTTGGAGAACAAGATTAGAATTCAAAATGCTCCACAGTATAAAAAATTATCTGAAATAAATAGATGCAATTCAAGAAAAATAAGAACAAAGCATGAAGTTAGATAAAACCAATTAAGTACAGGATAGGGAAAGATTGGCCTGGTTACTGCAGTGAAGGAAAGGATATGAACTAGAGAGGATCAGAAACTCTCCAACTCTAGGGATCATTGAGGACTGGAAGATGGCAGAATTACCATCTGTAGAAATTTTTAAGGTCTGCTTAGACAAATGACTGTCAGGAATGTTTTACATAGCTGGACATATTTTTCCTTTCAGCTCAGTTTGAAGATTTCAGTGATTTTAAAGCCATATATTCAGATATGTAATGTACAACTTCTCCTGTCTCTAGTCCATGCATATTATCTACAAGAACTATGGGTTTACTGGGTGAAAAAGGAAACAAGTCTTTTGTCTTTGTTCCTCTGATTCAATATTGATCACAAAAGCACAAGCACGCCCTATTGTACTGGAAAACATTCTGCACACTAACAGAATACAACCCATGGGAAAGCCACTTCCTAAAGCTCTTCTGAACTTCTAGACAGGACACAAAACCAGACTGCAGTGTCCAGTGCCCCTTCTGATGGCCTGGAGTGAACAAAACTCTTTGTAGCAACATAATTGATGTTTCTGGAATGCAATTAAATAAGTTTGCAGTGCACAAAATAACTGTTATTTCATACTGTCTTCTTTCCTTATAAGATGTGGTAGAATGCTAAATACATTATTCCCACTTGTATTTATAGCAATAATGGTGGTAATTACGTTGCTTTGTGAAGTATTCTGATGCACAAGACAAGCCATTGCCTGAAAACTGATTGCATTTCATTAAATCAATAAAATTAAGGGGAAAAAATGATAAAAAAATGGGAGCAAAGGTATCTTGTTTTTCTGTGCTGGAGAATGTTATCTGCACATGTTATCTGGGGCTAGAAATGAAGTCTCATTACCCCAGGGTTTGAGAATAATGAACCAAACCATGAAAATAGCTCTACTTAGCATAAAAAGGAAAGCCAGGCCAGAAACCATTTCCTCTCACAGACATATTCTAGAAAAAAAATGATGAAACAAAAACCACCTTCATGGAACAGGTAGAAGTCCAGATGAGGACTGAAGAGACACAGTTTCTGTTTCATCTCTGCCATTTGACCTCATAAAAGGTTTGTTTTCTGCTCATTCTCTTCATTCATTACTGTTTAGACTGTCACAGGACTGTCTCTGATAGGGAGCTGCAGTTCCTGCCCGTTGAGACTCGATGCTTTTGGGAGATGTAGCTGCTATTGGAATAGAAATGTACTAAAAGAGACAGTAATAAACATGGTAAGAGCAAATGCCTGCCTCATGCCTATAGCCCTTACAATGCAGAAGACAACAGACCAGATACACAGCATTTAGAATACAATGTGCTTGGGGCTTGTCAGTCAGCAAAGCAAAGACAGCAAAGCTGTTCTTAAAACACTCTCAGGTCAGTATCAGATTAGAAAACCCTTGGCTTTTCTCACCACAACCAAAGAGAAAGCCAAACTGTGCTCTAGCTCTCAACCTGTCAGCCCTATTGCAGCTAATGGGGTTACATGGCAGTACAGTCTAGGTGTCATTTGGCCTTCAAGTGAAAAGCAGTTGATATCGCTGCTAACCTGAGCCTGCAGTTCCTCTGAGCTTCCTTTCATTTTCAAAGAAATGACAAGAGGGACACATTCAATAAAACATTTCAGGAGCTGGTTTCAGTCAGGATGGGGAATTGAAGGGGGAGGATAATTTAAAAGCATTTTGTAAGACTTCAGCTGCTGGTTCTCCATTGACTCTGATAGGAGTCATGCTACTTTGATCTTCCAAATGCTTTCACACTCCTTCCATCCTGAGAAGCACTCATACCATGTATTTATTTACTGTTATATCAAGGTGAGTCCTGAACTTTTATATCTGAATTATCTTCAAACAACCAAGAAGAAAGAATAGCCAGATTATGAGACTCCATCTGAAAGTACATCACCCTGTTGTATTGACACATCTTGCATGTTCTCAGTGTTTGGGAATTCATGGTTTAATTACAAAGTTATGTAACCGATCAAGAAGCCCTGGTGAAGCTCTATTTCATGTGAAGACCCCAGGGTATGGAAGATACAGGAATAAGCAGCTGGATCTTTTCCAGTAAACTCCTATTTAAAGCCTATGATGAACTCTGGACACTTAATGGAAGAACTGTACCAGTCAGCAGCTTGTCTCTCCCTGCACAGGCTGGAAGAAGCACAGCAGCTCCATGCATGCATTCTGGATGCAGGCAACAAAGACATGAAGATGAAAATGGATGAAGTCAGGAGGAAGTCTTTTCATCTGGATTTGGCCTTGTAATCTGTTCTAATTAGTTAGCAAAATCTTCCAGACTCCTGCAGCAGTGATGGGATTCTCAAGGGTACTAGAAGAACTTGGGTGCTGAGGTTCCAAGTGATGAGATGTGGATGTCAAATTCTGCTAGTTCATGTTGAAAATCCCCCTCTGGAAATCAGGATTACACCACAGACAAAGCATGGGTGACTACTCTTTGTCTATGTAATTCTTGACAGATTTTAAACTCAGAAGCATAAGAAAGGGATTTTTGAATACCAGAATTTCCATCAAGTTCTGCAATACCCTGGAGAGACCTTTTCAGAGACAGATATACCCACCTCCAAAGAACATTTATGAAAACCTGTAACAGAATTGTTGAGCAGCAGCTTCACTTGCTCCTCCAGTGCTTAGACACATTACATCTGTACTACTCCCCAAAAGAGTAGCTGCTGTTACCCAACAGATGAACTAGCAGAAATGAACCTTGTAAAATCAAATCTCCTCAAAAAAAAAAGCACACATTGCATAGAGAAGTGGAAAGGGAAATTTAGCAGTTTTACATTCATTTATTGTTATTTATTTGAATGAGACAGGTGATGAGGCCTTAGTCCTGGGCCATCTCTTGTTCTGCTACAAATCCCAGAAATACACAGCTACAAGCCTAAGACTAATCCATTTTTACAACAAACTCCTATTTCTTGACTCTTTCATGTCTAAGTAAGCTCAGAATCAGACTAGACACATCTGCCCAGGGGATGTAGACTGTTTTCCCAAAAGAATTTACTACCACAGCACTAGCTAATCTTCAGCACTTACCTTCGCAGGTACAGCTCTGAGGGGAGGAATAAAACTGGCAAAGAAAGTTCATGAGACTGGTGCTTCTTAATTTGGCAATGAGTGCCCACATTTGTGAACTATGGTAGAAGTCTGTGTCCCTCCCATACACTTACATGAAAGAGCAAAGCCATTTGGCTTGCTTTTTAGCAGGATGCTATGATGACTTTTTTCTTAAGCTTAAGAAATTCCCAGAAAGATGAGGAGTAGTTTTTACTGCAAGGCTCTTCAGAAATTGCTAGTTCAAGTTAGGTTGATTCAAGAGTGTTTCACTTCTTCACAGGGCACACAAGTGGTACCACAGTGCAGCCTGTCAGATCTTCTCTGGCATTTCACAGATACACTTGCTCTTTTATAAAGACCTCATGGCCAAAACCCAGCAACACTCATGTATTTAGTGTTGAGGCTGTGCCAGACATACTCAGCCCTTACTGCTTCACTTATGCTAATCCACAAGTCCCCTGCACAAGCATATACTGTCCTACCTTGCAAGCACCTAGGGCAGCTGCACCCTCTCCTTTTGGTTTTCAGACAAAGAGAACAAACTGGACAGCTCAACCACATGCAAAGTGCCCTGGGAAAATGTACATATTAATGCCAAGCTCTTGGCACAGCAAGTTGGCAGGAGCTCACACTGGTTCCTTCCCATGCACCAGTGGGCTGAGCAGACAACTGATGACAAGGGCTAAATATCACTGTAGCTGTACTGAGCTCAACTTGGTACTGCAATTCCAGCTGCTCAAAATCTTACCTTATTCAAAACAGAGCACAGAGTGGGCTCACTTGGTATCCCTGTGCTCACTAATCATGCACTTGTCACTGCAGCTTCAAAAGGCCAGATTGCAAGGTTTGCTGGCATGCCAGCACTCTCTCCCCTTTTCCTGCTGGAAACCTGCCTGTGCCATCACTCAGTTGTGCTCAACCTCAAGACCTACTATGGAAAAAGTTGCAGGTATCTGATGATGGCCACACATCTATTCCCAGGAAGAATAAGACTGAGAAAGAAAGAGCACTTCTTTGTGTGCTACAGCATACTGCAGGCTCCACTAAGCCTTCTGAACTTCTCAGAGAGTTATTTGCTGTGAGATTTTTCTGTGAGTTATTAAACTCTTTATTTCCCACTCAGGTGAATAAGGGTTGTCTGTCTCAGGAAGATGCTAGGAGGGATTCACTAAGATTATTCAGAATTTTTTTCAGAAGCACAGGTGATCCTCACCATGGAAAATCATGTTATAAAAAGAGAAAAGCTTATTACAGGTTATGTATAGTTCCTCCCTGGTCCCCTCTCTCTGCTGTGCCTCACCTAATCTCTGTGTACATATATAAATATATGTATATGCATATTTCAGTGAGCTGAAGTACAGCAGATAGGAAGAGGCTCCCTAATCCTTGTTTTCTTTGGAAAGCTGGAGTCCATATAATGGACGAAGAAGGAAACTGAAAAATATTATATTTACAACAGAACTAGGAGTGACTGTTTCAATACCTCACTGTGCAGTTATTCACACCTACAGGACTGCTATGGACAAAGTTGCACTTCAAACTTGTTGACTTCCATGGTTTTCTGCATAAAGCAGTACTAAAAAAGAGTTGTTCTATCACCCTCAGATACTGAGATGAGAACTTAGCACAGTTTCCTCTGGATCTTTGAGCCTTCTTCCCTCAGGCATGTACAGCCAAGGGAGATTTTAGTTTCTCTGCACTTGGAGATGGATATGTGTGAATCCTGAAAGGCTTTCATATGTTAAAATAAATCTTTACACATTAGCAGACACTTAGATGGAGACATCACTCACATGGCATCCATGTCTGTCCTACCTGCTTTTTATGTACAGAACACCATCCACAGAGGTAGCCTGGCCAACTCATTTCACCAAGAGTGCTTTCTTCCAAATCCTCATAGCTGGCTAGCATCTAAATGTTGCTGTTTAGGCTCTCTGGATTACAACAGTTTCTCATGCTCATATCTACTTGTAAATCTTCTTACAAAATTTATGAACAAAGACAATTTTCCAATGGATCAATGTAAGCCTCTTCCTCTTTTGCACAATTTCCTAATAGACTGTCTACTGCAGAAGCATGTTCCCTTGTAGTATGTTATTCCCCATACAAGTTTGAAGTTCATCTACCTTAAGGAAATCTGACTGCTTCAGCTAAAAGTTGTGTAGCCTTATGGATTCTTTATCAGATGAGCAGATGATCTTTTTAACACCTTCAGTTTCTGACTTTCATATCTTTCATTAAATCAATCTCCCTTTCATGATTTATATTTATACCAATGCCCAATTCTATTACAACCCTTTCTTCTGCTTTCTCAATTTCCTCTGTTATTCTTTTTTGGGTGTATAATATTATTTCAGTGGCCAACTCACAGGCTGTCACTTCACATTTATGAACTGAAACATGAATGTGCATTATGATTTTATTTTTATGAAAATCCATGATAACTAATGCACTGATTCAATTTCTATCAAGAAGCTTTCTATTTGTTTTCATGCTATTTGGCCTCTAACCTCCAGCACTCCAAACAAACTTCTACATCTATATATTACATATTAGGATCATTACAGTTCTTTTATCTTCCTGGCCAACGACTTCAGAAGCTATAAGGGATTTAGGTGGGAGTTTCACTAGAAATGGCTCTTTTCTGTCTTGCAGGCTACATTTCATGTGAAAGGGAAAAAAGATGACTAACAAATGAAAGATGTTGTAACCCTCAGAAAGCCCCAGGCAAGCTAGATAAGTGTTTAGTGGAACAGTCAATTAGACAGTGGGAGATCATGGTGGTGCCCTGTTGCCTGGAAAGCTGGCATTCATTTTATACTAGTTTATATCTTTGTAGTAAAACCACTCTCACTAGTTTGCCTCTGTTTTACAGCAATACTAGTGCAGGCAGAATCAGATTATTTACAGCAGGTTTCTTCCTTATTTTCCTTGATAAACAGAGAGTATCTCTGAGTATCCTCAGAGAAAGACACAGGTCATTCTTTGCTCCCCAGTTCTGGCCCACTTGCACTCCCTGTCATGTTATGAAGAGGAAATAAAACACAGGAGGCTTTTCCACTTACAGATAACTAGGCTGGTCACTGCAGCATCACCTTCTGACAGAAAAGCTGTCTCTTCGCAGTAAGAGAAAAGAAACTCCAGAAAAGCCTGCCTCTGTGATGGTCTCATTATGATTTAGCTCATTAAAACTCATTACAACTTAGGGCAGCCCTGAAGCACCAATGAAATCTGCTAGCAGCACACTGGTCTGCACAGGGACTAGGTTCCAGAAGACATGAATGTGTCTCCCTCAACACCAACCTGTGAGCTACAGCTACCAGGTGGGTCACAGCAAAGACCTCTGCATCTAAAGCCTTTTCAAAAGGAAAATGTAATGACAGCTGAGTAATAAGTCTGAGGATTCAGCAGATTTTCCTATACTTACTGCAAGTGGCCAGACCTTGCCAGGGGTTGTTCAGATTTCATCCTGATCATGCAGTTAAACTGATTTCTTGAATTATGTTTTCCAATGAAACCTGAAGGTGAGTGCTCAGCTCCCATTAGACTACACAAGCTCAGTGACCTTAAATTACAAGGAAAATTTCAGCCTTACTCTCAAAGTTGTTTTTCTTATCCTTCATAGGATCCTTTCACTAAACAAAAACCCAGAGCAAACAACAGACCAGACAAAGCTAATTATTGCCAGATCTGGGGATATCCCTTGTAAAATAAGGGACAGCTTATGGTCCTAAAGGATTGACCATGTCTTGACATATTATCCTATTCTCTGGTATATGATTCAACATAACTGTTTAAACTACGAGTTCATAAATGGTTCATCATTTCACCTTTGGCAGTCTGCAAAGCAGAAAACTCATCTTTTGCTAATGATTGAGTGGGAAAGATACCAAGACCCTTTCACTCTGGATCCTCCACCCCCCTGCACTATACCATATTATTTTATTTGTTTCCTGTGCTGTGGAGTGGAGGAAGTCTTCCCAGCTAAGATGCTTCTGGAATCACTTTCATTCATCTCTCAGTAATTTTCTGATTTACCTAGTTTTCCTGTGTTGGACACACTTCATGATATTTAACCTCTCATTTTGTGCATTCAGTTTTCTCACAGCCTCAACAACAACAAACCAACCAGCCCATGAAGAAAAGTCTTATCAGTAATCAGCCATCCTGAAGACCAGACAATGCCTGTCAGATCTGGCTGCTAAAGAGTACAGGATGGGGTTACTCATACCTAAGCACAGCTTCCCTAGCAGCCTGAGCTCCAAAGAAATAAATACCAATGAATGCAGCCCAGTTGAATCTACTTAGAAGAGAGAGAGCAGGAGATGAGATTAGACACACACGTTGGGAACAAAGGGCAGAATTTGGAAAACTACTTGTCAAGGTGTCTTCAAAAATTAGTATAGTGCACACAACTGTATTGCCAGAGGGGCTGTTTCTTATCCTGTCTGCAGGCCTGTGTGAAATCCTTCTGATGAAATTCAGAGCCCTAGGGAAACAGTTGACTTCAAAACTTGTTACAAGCTTGAAACTCAGGCTCAGCATCATCAAAACGTGCGAAGAACTTTCAAGGAAAGAGGGGCTGACTTATGGCTATGGCACTGAAACATCTCAAATTGGTTCTGGCTGATCTTTGCTTTCAGGATTAAGCTGATACCAAACTAAACCATCCAGTGGTGACAAGAGCTGTGCTTAGACAGAACAGAAAAAATCCTAATAAGGAATAGACTTTCACTACTCTTCATCAAATAAAGTGCAGAGCAATCCCACTAATTACACTGGGTTAACTCTGGCTTTTCTGTGGCAGAAAAGAGATCCAATCCTTAGCAGGAACTGTATGTGTGCATATGAGACTGGCCCTGAGTTTTTCTTTCAGTGGCAGTCAAGTGCAATTAATCTAATGCTTACAGACAATGCAGAAAATGTAGTTTAGTACCCATCCATTGTGCCTTTAGATGCCTAGTCACCAGGGCAAATGATACTTTCCTTCATTACTGAAGTTTCTCTTCTCCCTCTCTAGCTTTTAGTAGAATGAAATGGAGCATGTAATGGAACGTCATGTTCATAGGTTTCATTTTGGTATCAGCTCCAGGTCTGCACAAAATCTCTAACAGTACAACAGCTTTCCACTGGCTCACAAATGCTAAAAGAAATTGCTGAAGGCACTCAAATCCTCAAGTCTAAAGAAGATGCCCTAAATTTACTAAACAAAACTCCTTTACAGTTGCAAAATAATCACCTGCTTGCAAATAATCAGGTTACTTTTAATAGTTATTATATAGAAGAGATTATACAAATTGGGAGAAAAGATCAGCTTTCTGTAATACCCACCTGTTTTAGATACACAGTTATATTTTTAACTAAAATTGAAGAGTCATTAAGGCCAGTTTTTGTAGGTGCTTAGGTTTCTAATTCCCAGTTAAATTAATTGGACTTAAATGCCTAAATAGCTTCAGAAATCAGGCTTATCATCCAATAACCAGTTAAACAAGATGATGCTGCAAAATAAGGCTGAAACAGGAAAGCTGTTCAGCATTTCTATGGGTAGCTGATGTGGGAAAAATAAAAGCACTAATATCTCCCACAAGCAAATACCATTCCAATGCCACAGTCTTAGAAAAGTCAATAGAAGAGATCCTGTCACGTGTAACACTGGAGAACTATTACAGATAATTATATTTGGTAATAAACTGGGCTCAGGTAATTCCTTGTACTGTGACATCTCAAAACACTTTTCAGATGTATTTTACTGGTTTACCTTCTTATGCTCTTGGAAGTCCTTCAGAAGTACTACATCAATTGTATAACTACCTTCAAAGAGGAGTAGCAGAAAAGTAGCCAAAAGTCATCATGGAAAACCAGGGTAGAGCTGAGAGCACAAACCAGGACTGCACTGCACTTAACAGAATGAAATAATGCAAAAACATCTGCCTCAAAGCATAGTCATTCTGAGCTACTTAAGGACAGCAATTTTAAAGATTTGATTATGACAGACAAAAACACCTCTGGAAAAGGATGAGTTGGTCTCTCATAGGATACATTTGTTCTGCCCATGCTTACCTAGTTCCCTAAGTGGAAGCTGAGCATTGAAAACACTAAATAAAGAACTGCAGAATCTAGACATGCAGCCAATGGTACATTAGGATACCACTAGATATTTTACTGTCTGAAAGCTTTCAGAAAAGTTTAGCAATGGGACTGATATAAGAATGCTAAAAACTGGCAGCCCAAAGGGTAAGTAAGGGCAGAAACACAGAGAAAACTATTTAAGATGCAGCAAGCGCAGCAAAAACAGCAAAAGCAACACCAAAAGACTGTATGGAACAGCTGGATAGTCACTAGAGGAGAACTGCAGGAGAAGTGACAGATGAGGCTGAGATGAGATGACAGGTGGGCTGGGTATCACCAGTTGAACAGCAGCGACAATAGGAGCTAACAGAGTCAAGCACTGGAGGGCGAAGTCTATCCACAGGTGAACACATCACCTCCCATACACTGTCTTTACATTCATTTCCCTGCACATATAGGGAAGGGAAGAGGCATATGAAAACCTACTCTATGGATATGGATGTTTCACTATTACAAGCTGTAGCAGGACATTGAGCTGCAAGATTCCCTCCTGAATTATATGGGAACTGTTCACCCTCTAGATATTCATCTACATTTCTTCTCTCCCTACTCATTAACCCTTGGTCTGGTAAGTAGTGAGCATGATTATCTACCTAAACCAGAATAAAACACTAATTTGAGAAGTACCCTACTTCAGTGGATCAGCCACAAAGGTCTGAAACTTCTCCTGCCTAAGACAATTCATTTAGCCTGTGGCCTGGTGTACAAAGTCCCTGCTTTTTAAGCTTCAGGCAAAGAGGGCTATATGTTTGACTCAACAAGGTCCTAGGAAGAAATGCAAAATGGTCCAGATGGTGGCTAAAAGGGAAGAAATCTTTAGTCAGCAGAGCTGCATAGCCTCTATTACATAAGAAATCCAGAAGTATTTCCAAACACTTACACAGCCACTAATATTTTGTCATGACAGTAATTTTTATATGCTGAGATTATGTCAAATTAATCAGGAGTGCTTCCTAACCACCCTGTCCTCTGTCCTAGTTAGGGTTATGTATATTATTAACAATCATAATGATGATGCTTAGATAGCACATTTTATGTAAAGATCTCAAAGCATTTTCCATGGATTTAGTATTAATGCTCTTTATCTGTCAAGGTAATTCAGAACCATTATACATCTTTTGTATGTGTCTATGCTGAGACAGCTCAAACAAATGACAAGCCAAAGACTACAATAGCACACCAAAGTCACTGCTGAAAGCAAATGCCAGAGCCCACACTATAACCAACACATTTCATTGCAGCATCTGAAAACCCATTCAATGGGTTATCCAATTGTTATCCAATCTTATTAAGGCAAAGGTAAATGAAATAAAAAACTAATGTGCAGACTGAGCTCTTATTAAAGTCTGTAATGCATAAAATCCCAATGTAGGTGTAACCACTAGAGCATATTTCCTTTCTTCATTACCAGTGGAGAAGAGAGAACTGGACATGATTGCTGGCTGGTCCAGACTCATTGTGTCATTCCAATCACTATAAGCCTCCCTTTTGCCATCGTGTATTTATGTCCTAAATAAGCCTCTTGTTCTTCCAGTTGCCTCTGAGGACTCCAAGAGTCCTCCAAGTATTCCATAGCTAATATTCAGGATATTTCAGATCTGAACAGCAATTTCTCTACTAACTTCAGAGCATCAACTTCATCTGCAGCTAATATTAATCAATATAGTGCTGATGCAGTCATAGACCTAGGCATATTTAAAGCAGTTGAAAATACAATAGATATATATTTTTATTTTAATAAGACCAATTTCTGCTATAGCTAATATAATATCTGGGCAGTCCTGCAAATGATAAGCAAAAGCAAAGTAATTTAGTGGTTATGTTGTACCTGGTATGTCCAGAAGAATCCTAAATTGGGCTAAGAAGACAGAAATCTGTATGACATATTGTAACTTTGTACTGCGTGGTAACAAAGCAACACAGAGCTTTGTGTCACGATCTGGAGGATGGCTTAGAGCAGGCATGAAGAGCTATAAATACCACATCTTCTAAAAGAAAGTGGCAGACAGTCACAGGAACTTAAGAACAATGACTTTTAAAGAGAAAGAGAACTTTTTATGAGAAAGAATCACAGCTTATAATGATTAATGTAAGTTCCTGTTTCGGAGACAGGTGTTATTAGATGACCTGAACCCAATTTAGCTTTCATTTATATCTATGTTAACATCATGTGCTTCAGTAATGCACTGCTGGCTCAGCCCAGTGGAATAAAGAACAGAGCTAACTTCCCTGTGTATTCAGCTTGTCTCTTTCCTACTTCTTCAGTACATTTTTTCTAGAGATCAACCAATCTCTTTGCATTGAGATGATGGAGCACTTCTCAATGCTGGGATTCTGTATACAATGAGCTGGGTTTCAGAAGCAGCTAAAACCAGTAAGATCTCTAGTCTCCTTTGAAAGACAAGGTGATTCTGATACTCCTACATGGGTACCTTTCACTGTACAAATCTGACACTCAGAAATAGGTGAGCCACTTGGAAGGTCTTCACAATAGCTGCTGAGCATCTTCACTAGGGAGATTCACAAGCACATAGGCCAGGATAAGCCTTCTACATGGATGGTATGAGACTAATGATGTGACAGGATGGCACTGCCTGTGCATCACTTCATATGCCATTGGAGTGAATACACAACAGAAAGGAGCACTCCTGACCACCTCTTACCCTCAGTTACTGATTCCCACTTCCAGTGTCAGCACAAGCACTGTGAGCATCTGAAATGAACTCCAGTCAGGAAAAAGGGAGCTGAGCAGGCAGACAGCCCATTCACAACTAACTAATTCAATTAATTAAATAATTAATTTTCACTCAGCTGCACTCATGGCCAGCAGAAAGTCAAAGATGTAAGCTCCACGTTAGTTAAACAGTCACAGAATTGCACCCTAGCTATTAACACATTGAGCACATTCATCACCCCCTTTTGGGTTTAGTAAATTGTTAAATCTGCTCACTCAGATCCCCTTTGGCAACACTGTTTGGATAGTCTTTAGATTTTGCCTCATTCTTTGTATAGATATAGACAAATTTCTGCCAACAAAGGAACAGAAGTACCCACAGAAAGAAAGTGTCACCCCTGGCTCAACAAAAACACATGCTCTTTCCCATTAAGCACAGAGAGATGTCTGGGTATCTTCTGTACAATCCTGAGGAAATCTCAATTCAACAATTATCTGGATTTTTCTGCTACAGGGAAGTTTTGTATCTCACAAGCTTATAGCCTTTCGTAAATATAAAGAAACTGTAGTCAACAGCAACTGTAGCAGTCACACTAGGATTTTCAGTATGGATGATTGCAAAAAGGCAAATAAGTCTACAAAAACCTTGTTACTTATCAAGATCCACATCAGAATGATGAATTGGCTGAATATTGAAAGAGACAAACCCAGTAACTTCAACAGCTTTAGGTGAGTTTCAGATGATTTCTAGATGTCAGACTGCTATATCAGTTCTACATTCAGAACTCATCTTTCCCATGTTTGCTTTTCACACCGGAGAGATGAAAATTGTTCCTGCTCCTTTTACAGCCAACATCAACAGCCAACATGGACTGAACTCAACAGTTATTATTACAACTTTTATTTTAGAGAGTGCATTTTCCAAGTTTGTCCTGTCTCCTGATTACTAGAGGAGATCAGAAAATGTATTTTCTTTTTCACAGTGCTTCATCCTAAGGTGAAAAGTTCAGAAAGACTCTGAAGTCAAGAATACTGAAACTGTGTTGAAATGACAGGACATGATTTCATCATTTTCTATCAAAATGAAATGTTTAGACATCACAGCAAATAAAAACATCCATTTGCTGACTTAAATGTTTGTTTCAAGACAGACCAAAATTATTTGGGATGGAATAGGACAATTCAGCTGGTGAGAGAAAGCACATTACATTGTGGAAAAACATGGCATGAACTTGATTTTCACTGAACCCTCAAGGCAGAGATTTATTTTCCCATTATAAAAATCATCCCTACACAATCACATTCTGTCTAGACAAAATCCCTTTTGCTGATGGGAAAGTGTTTTCTTTGATATTATTCAACAAACTATGCAGATTACATCTGCTTTTTCCTTCTGTTTGGGTCCTCTGAACCCAGGTGACCAAAACCCACTTGACAACCTCATCTGACTGTGATATTGCACATTCTGGTTAGCTAAGTTCAATAGATCACTGCTTCTGAAAGAGCAGCTTGCTCTACCTCACTCTTCCCCCCATCCTGCTTTGCTTTGCTCCCACTGCAGGATGCTTTCTCCTTCCCCATCCTTCTCCCTCCATGAATTGACTGGAGCAAGCACCATGACAGGGTGAATACCTGCCTTCTCCCTTTTGACTAGGTGAGTTGTTAGACTCCCTCAAGCCATAACATACATCTCAAATCACTCTTAGCTTGGCTTAAAATTAAGAGATCACAGAAACTGAGTTCTTCATAGTCTTATTTTTAATTTTTTGTGTGTCCCTGCATTTTGGGGCCCACATCTTTCACCTGCAACCACAAAGGTTTGCTTTCCAGTTGAAAGCTGGAACTGAAAACTTTTGTAATCATATGCATCCAAGCATGTGTTGTACAAAACAGTATAAATGGACTGCCACTAACAATATGGTTGTGAAATCTGCAGCATGGGAACTGCCAATCACAAACTAAGGAGCAGATAAAATCCTGGACTCGATTATCTTCTCCCTTTGATTTTTCACTCTGTTATTGCACAGACTTTAGAAGAATTCAACTTTTCCCTGAAGTGCACTAGTGTAATGGAGAAAAGAAACAGCTGTCAAAAATCTGATGTTTTGAAACACTGGCTGCTTCAGGCTATTTTAACTGCTCTGACACTTCAGTTTTTGTAAAGTCTGTCACTTGATTAAAAAAGTTATTTTGCCACTGATAAAACCACACTAAGTGTGATTGAAAGATTTATTAGTCTGCAGTAATATTTTACAAATTGCCATTTTTTAAATCCCCTTTAATGCAGTCCAAAGTGAACAGAACAAAGCAGCTACCAACACTTTGCTTAATCAGCAATAACTTCCCAACCTGTAGCTGTGGCTGGAGCACTCTGGCTTTGTGATGCTGCAGCTGCTTGATGAGCAGCAAGCAGGGGTAAAACAGACTTTCAAAATGAAAGATCAAAAGATGTTGATTTTTCCTCTCCTCTCATTCTTGATTTTATTCTTGATTTAAGTCATCTTGAGAATTTGATCCATATTAACAACTCAGTAAAAAAGTCTGCTTAACAAACTCTCTCTTTGCCATGAGGTCAGTAAGAGTTTTATCATACACTTCAGTGGTCAGAACTTCTTCATAGCATTTTGGAATTCTCAGCTTTTCTGTGTCTCAAGTTCCTCATTTGTGAAACAAAGTCTACAACATGAATCCATTTTTGGGTGTGGCTACTCTCTTTTGGTGGACTAAATAATTTCAGATAGTTGTTTGTCAATAAAAGTATTGTTTCAATGGACTACATTCTGTCCTGACTTATGCAGCCAAGGTCAATAATGCAACCAAGTTCAGAGAGCTTGGCAGAAAACAAGTCAGTACAAAATTTAGTCCTGCTCTGTAAAGTTCTTCAAAGTCTCAAATAAAAGGACTAGTAAATGTGGCCCCTGAAACTAAAAGAAGAATGAGACATCCTCATTCTGCAAGGAAAATGAGGTCACACTCATCATTAATCAACACCAAAAAAACCAGGAATAAAAAGCTAAGCCACAAAGATGTATTCAATCTGTTATATGCTACCTGAGAGATACATTGAAAATCAACAACACTAAAGACACAAAGAAATGTAATCTTTATATTTCAATAGCATTTTAAGTAGACTTTTTCCTCCATTTTATATTCACTACTGTAATGCCCAGAGAACAGAAACTCTAATTACTGTAGCATGCTGAAGGCTGGCCAGTAATTATGTACCTCTATCTTCATTAGATAAGATGACTGTGAATAAAGCTTGGTCTGAAACAGAGCAGGTAAATTGGAAACTCAGAGACACATTTTCAATTAAGAGCTGACTTTAAACTGGCAACTGATTTTAATGCTGCTGAAACCTGCCTTCCTGCTGTGGAGGAGTGAACTCTAGTGGGATGTTTGCAGAAGCCCAGTATGTCTTGATCTTGATCTCCTGTCTTGACATAGGGCTATCATCAGCATGGTTGTGCTATGGCAGATAGATGAATGATATTAAGCACACAAGCCTTTACTGGTGTATTGTTGCACTTGCAATTAATGATAGACATACCTTTAGCAGTACTACCACTTTAACCCCTCTGCCAGGGTGGGAGCTGAGCATATTGTACACTGCAAACTGTTGCAGATCTCTCTCAGACAAAATCATTACACAAAGATCCAATGAACAGGGCAGATCCTTCTGATAAACTAAAACCTCAGAAAACAAAACTGAGTTTTAAAATATCTTCCAAAGGATATATTTGCTTTCAAATTCTTTTTTTCCAATCCTGTGAAAAAACTAAAATGTAGCTTAATGAAGACTATTAACTTCCACAACACAAGGATCCCAAATTATTTCTTTGTATTTTTAGACCCAGATTCAGTCCAACACTTTGCTATGTTTGATTTACCAGACTCAAAAGTCCTTCATACAAAATAAAAGAAAAAAAGGTCTTTGTTAGGACAGCCAGAGAGACACAATTAATTAGAAAATACCAACCTGGTGGCTATTCTGATAAGTAAAAGCCTTGAGTGGACTCTAAAAGAGAAGAAAGGTGCTGGACTTCAAAATTGCTTGGGTTCATCTTGTGTATAAGAAATTACCATGAAGAAATTACTGAGGTCAAATGAGTGTAAAAACTGCCATTTTTTAACCAAAAAATCCATTAATATCTGTTTAGACACAGCTCCAGAAAGATCATTTAAACCTATACCTGGTTTTGTTCTTCAGTTTCTTTGCTCCAAGTTGTCCCTCCCTCTGTGACATGAAGTCACTAAACTTGTAGGCATGTCAAACTCCCAGCAGTGTCCCATGACAGTAACACCCAAGCACTACACTCATCTTTGCACATAAAGGCAAAATTATCCTCTAGGAAGAGTCTTATTCAGCTCAAGGGACTCAGGGAGGCTTTGGAGTTAAACACTACCCTTGGCTGCTGGAATCCAAATTAAAATGAACTAACATAACAAGGAGAAAGATTAGCAATCCAGTCAGCTTTAGGCTAAGGCAAATTTCACAAAGGCCAAGTCCCCAATATGGTGCAGTTCACAGAAGTTAATGGGATGAGAGTGATTTCCAGCAGCTGGAGAGGTGGCCTGGAGTATTTGTAATCGTTTTGTGACATGCTGGTTATGTTAAAAAAAAAAGGAAAATCAATTTTAACTTTTCTTTGTAGCCTTGTCTCTTGTTTCCTCTTCTCAAGTGACAGGCACAGATGAGCTTGGGAAAAGAGCAAAGCTGCTGTAGACAAGGAACATTTCTGTCACTGTGCTGGAATACCTGCTACTGTATCTCCCACCATCACCACTGCTGACTGTGTCCTTCCACTACCATTAACATGTGTTAACCATTAACCAAGCTGAGTAGGAACATGCAGAACTTCTTATAAGCTTTTAGTTGTAATATTGGTGCAAGCTGAAAGCCTTCAAGAAGTAGCAATTTTCCTGAAGGTCCAGTCTGACCCTAAGATTTTAGTAATAAAAAAGCACTTAAAGGCATCCCTGCAAACTCTCTCCTTACCACTGCCTAGGAAAGTACACACTATGAGTCAACACTAACAGCAGCATTATATATTATTGCCTGCCATTCATCTTTCAAGGAAGTTTAGGTTACTGAGCTGTTGTACAGAGTAAATCCACTGGTCAAGGGTTTCATCCAGTAGTTCCCAGTTCATGATTGATGTCCAACATGTTTCCTCTGAGACACCCTAGAAGCAACTGTGATCAAAGAAAATTCCAGATTTAGAGCTAATGTTGTTTGCAATACCCTACTGGGTCAGTACCAACAAGAGTCATACAAAACCTGTTCCAATGTCATAAACCAACTTCAGAGCAATTACTTCTTTCCCTAGAACATCAGCTGACCACATTCCTGAACCTACACAGCCACTACAGCTGAAAAGTTAAAGGGAAAAGAAGAGTAAACTCTGAAAATACTTCAAAAGAGGGAAGTGACAATTCCAAGTATTTGACATGCAGGAAGGAAAACTTCTGATCTTGGGTTTGTTTTATTGCTCCACTGAACCAATCCACACGTAACAGTGATAATAAACCTTTGTCTTCCAGCAGCAGAGCAGTTAGCAAGATGAAAGAACTTGTCACATTAGAGAACACCACTGTTTTGCAGAGTTTCTGCCTGTGTGTAATGGAACAGCATGATCCTACCTTAATGACATCTTCATCTGATGATTTGCACTCCACAGATTCCAGAAGATCAGTCACAGTCCCATCATCTTCCACAGAGATCACTTTGACAGGGACAGCCACTGTTTTCCCAGTGAGAATAGCTGTATTCAGGATCTCTGCTTCCTAAGATATCAAAAAGAAAAGCCCTTTAGTTAATATATTTTGCTATTAATCCATTAGTACCACATAGAATCAGCTTTAATTTCTAATGGCTATGTCAACAACTGTTCCAAGGGCAGCAGGCAGGAAAGACAATTTTTCTCCCTTCAGTCCTGGAACCAAACTCCCAGCTCTGATTCAGGGCTCTTAAGACATTTGTCATGCCCTAATTGCTATTTCATGAATGCTCATCAAGCATCAAAGCAAACTAACACCCAAGGAATGACCTTGCACCACGTAAACAAGATGCACCTTGCATATAGCAACAGTGAAATCTCCATCTTCAGGAGCTCACTAATGACCTTGCTGATCACATAAAAGCAGTCTTAAGTCTTGCTGTTTTACCCACAAAAATGTTTGCTGAAAGGTTTTCTACAAATACTGAAATTCTATTACACTATTGTCAACATTTAGACCAAAGAAATACTGCATCATTGTTAGGGAACAAGTTTGGATTGAGGATACTCAGAAAACCACTTTGCCCCAAAAGTCCTGGGTGATGTTTTTCAAGCCCCTGTAGTGGAAAGTGTTTTCTGCAGTACATACACTTTCTAACTTCCAGCCTGTGGACAGCCTGCACAGGGCTAACAGCTGCTACAAAAGCCATCTGACAGCACATTCAACCGTCCGGCACACAGGGCGTGCTCTAGAATGGCCTCTGACTGCACTTTTGCTTGGACACTCCAGCTGGCTGTGTGCATGGAAGCAACTCTAGTCTTATAGGCAGGCTTTAGGCTGCTCCCTGGGAAGCAATATTGGCAGATTCAACAGTTCACAGCCTGAAAAATAGGCTAGTGGCACTGTCTGTCATGACAAATAAGATCTGGTTTCCCCTGCTCTGCCTTCTAGGGAATCAGTTCAGGAGTGCCACCATTCTGGTCCTGTGTACATGACTACATCTACCACAGAACTGGAGGCAAACAGACCTTTGTCAAGTTTTCTAGGACTAATCTGGCTCTTGTTGGGTAGTGGTGGGCAACCAGTTGTTCACAACTATTTATCTACCTTTTAATGAAGCTCGTGCAAATCATCCTCTCCTAAAAAGGAGAGATGCTGAGAAAGGTCTGGGCTCTTTTAAAAAGACAGGTTCTGCAGTGATCCATGTCTCTGGCACATCACTGTTGTGATGATTACAGCAAAATACATTCCTTCTCTTTATCACTTCTAATTTAAGTTCTGATTATGTGAAGAGTACAAGACTAAACAGTGCTCTCTGTTACCTGGGTGTCACATCGGTCTCACACAGCAGATGTCACTGACTTGTGCCAAGATACACAGACAGCAGAAACTGCTGCCTGAATTCTTCTGCTCCTAATTGCAAGATAATGCTAATTCCTGGAAAGGTCTCTGAGCTTTCCAGAACTGTGCCTGTGAATCACAAACTATGCCACAGAACATGAGGCTCTTGATTTCTGCTGGCTTTTGTGAAAGAAAGGCTTCCACAGCCCCCCAAGTGCTAACTTCTCATTATCTAAGTAGCTCACTCTATGAGCTCTGAGACTGACCTGATTTTACTTGTGGAATACAACAAGGTGGGAGACTGAAACCAAGTCACCAGAAGATGATGACTCCCTCTACTGCCTCTTGGGCTAAAGAGGAGAAGCTGAGATTTCTCTCATCTAAAGGATATAGATCAAAAAGACTACTTAAAGAAACAGAATCACTGTATTCAGACTCAAAGCAATATTTAAGGAAAGAAAAAACCTCAACCTCCTGGTCTTATGATAGCTGCTTTGCTAAAGTTGCCCCATCCTCACCATGCTCTTTAGGGGAGGGTGGAACAGGATTTCACAAAAAGAGAACTTAAGAAGAAAATCCTCTCCCTCCCACAGCACAAAAGCCCTTCAGGTATTTTGAAATTATAATTCATACAAAGGTGAGAATATCTGCCTGTACAGTAAGGCCCTTCTTTCTTGAGTGTATATTTGTTCTCAGTAGAGAATGCATTATTCAGGCAACTGAGATCCCAGAAAGATTTGCAACTCAGTTTCCAGGTTCTTTTATTTTTTTTTTCCACATCTGGGCTTTTCAGCACAGTTACTGCATGCAGGTTATTTAGATACCTCTGCCACTTTCTGTAGGTTCCATGGAGCTGCAAATGGAGGCAGCTTGACAGAAAAAGAGCTATTAAACATCCACCATAATTACAGAATCCAGGCAATAGGTCCTGATTTTGCCAACACTTGGGCATGGATCTCATTTCATTGGAACATTTGAGGCTTTAACATATGCTTAGCTACTTGCACCTTGTACCAAGCTGAAAAGACCTACTCCTACAAGTAGGAATGTCCTTTCTCCTCCAGTTAATACATTACAGTATGACCCTTGCAATTATTTTATAAAGCAAAGGGAAGTTTAATAACCAAACCTTTGAAACAGTGTGATTAATGAGGTCTGCCTACCAAAGGCAAATGTAATTTCCTCTGGTAAGAGCTAGTAACTGAGAATGATCCTCACAAGCTTCATGAATTTCTTTCAAGTTCCTGAATTTTCCAAGTACTAGCTTTGGGTATTCTGAACACAGGCTATATCCTAATGTACCTGTTACCTTCAGCTTTATGGAAACAAAGGCAAAAGCAGGCTACTTAGGACAACCAGCCTCTTTCACTGGCACTACCCTGTTTTCCTTCTCAGCTACCTTCTGAAAGCACATGTTTCTGAAAGCATGCCTAATCCATCAGGAATTTCTGCATGTCCAGACTCTCAGTTGGCTTCAAAGCTCAGTGACATGCTCTCAGTCCTGCCCCAGAGCCTCCTGTCTGAGGCTACAGTCTTACAGATCTGTACTTAACCCAACTGTGTGAGTAATCACAATAACTTCAATGAATTAAGAGTATTTAAATGCAAGGTGGTGAGCATATTCATACCTGATTCTAAGGTAAGGAAGAAAATTCTTGTGTTCTATCTATCCAAAGTCAAAGATCTCCAAGTTTTGTAGTTTCTGTCTGTATTCATGTTCTAGATGTATGTCCAGAAACAGAGAGTTTCCAGAACTGTGCAGGGTCCATAACAGCACAATGCACAGCACATGAAACTGTTGCTGATTCTTAGTCATGAAAAAAATATCACCAAAACAATCTTTATCCTCTCTCTTTCCAAAAGAAATGAGGGAGGTGAGGAACAAGAAGAAACACCTGGAATTCATACCAATGTCTGTGGTGGATTTTTGATTGACTTTCTATTAGCAATTATTGCTCACTCCCTGAAAGACGAATCCACCCACATACAGTAAAAGAAAGTCAAAGCAAACTGGCAAGGGCCTAAAGCTGTGCTAAGCCACACTAGAATAACTGAGCTTATGCTCTGCTTGCAGAGTTTTCAGTACCTCTACATGGATAGATTTGGAGGATGGTATCTTTAGGCACCTGGTTTGCACCTCACCCCCGAATATAAAGGCATAATAATCATTTACACCAATTTACACAGCAGGGGCAGAGTAAAATTCTTCTTCAGTCATTTGTTTAATGGCTAGGAAGGGCTTAATGCTCCCCTGGTGAAAGGATATAAAAATTATTTCATTTTGAGGAAACAAACATGATGCTTATTTAGCTATACAGAGATTTATAATTCAGAGTCTCAGCATGTAAAAACTGTAAATCTAAATAGTTACTAATTTTAAAGTGTTGCTTTTGCTGCTTCAGTGATAAAGGAATCTTCTGAAGAAATATTATATTCTTGATCCATAACTAACATAGATTACAGGAAATACAATGTCAAGGCATTGCAAGATGGCAATAGTTATGCTTTTGCAAAGCTACAGCCAAATACTCTAATGGCTAAAAGTTGACTCCCTGAGCAGCTATTAAAAAGATGCTAAACTTCTCTTAACTATTATGAAGCAAATCTCTATAATTCACATGGGCCTAACTCCCCAAATAATAAAATGAAATAATAAACAGAGAAAAACATTTTTCTCTATGTAATAGAAATGGAAGACCAGGTAATCTTTATCCTGAAATTGCTACCACATTAAAAAAACTGTAATACTTTTAAAGAAGGTTCTGGAGTGAACATTCTTTGCCTACTGTAAAGATTCATATTAAATAACTGAGCATATTAAGCCCTCCAGCAGAAACATATTCAGAAGATGTACACAGTAAGCATCTATTTAAGTAGAAATGCAGAAGTGAATACCTATTAGCTCTTTCAATTTTAATTGGTAGCTTCCCTGCAATTTAATTTCCCTTTGGACATCTTTTGCCTTATAATTCCTAGGGTGAAGGAAAGGACTTTAACAATATCATTATAAATCTTAAGGAATTTATTTTTCTCTCCATATACACAGTATTTCCTATTGTTTGTCTTAATAATGACTTTTAAAAGAAATAAATACATGACTAACTCATGCTTAGCTTTGAGGCCTCACATCAGATTTATATGACAAAAAAAGAGTTTAATACTGTCAGTTTGGTTTTTTTTTTCTCCCAAAAGCATTTTAGCAGGATTCAATACATCATGCTAATGCCAAATCCCTGTTAGCCCTCACAAACCTTACAACACTACAGGCAGCAGTGAGTAAGGCATCAGCTTGTTCTCAAAAAAGACTACAGACCTGTTTCTTCTAAATAACTTGGGCTAATCTACAGCTCATACTCTTCAGGAGAGGAAGGGCTTATCTTACTACAATACACAAGGGGAGAAAACAGTATCAAAAAGTCCTCACAAAACTACAATACTTGTTCTATAAGCACAGCAGATGTCCAGTTACATTTTTATCACAGTAGTGGAGTATATTTCTGTAGGCTACATATCTAACTTCTAAAATCAAACATGCTCCTTTTGGTTTTCAATAGGTATTTTGGCTTTTGGGTTTACTATGTACAGACAGCTATAGGGAAAAGAGTGAAATGACCATTGAAATGTCCTTAAGCCCAGGGTACACCACCAAATGAGAATGAATAGCTGCCTGAAAATCCACCCCATTTGGCACCCATTAATATCCTCCATTTTCCTCTTTTTCTATTAATCAGCCTGTAGAGCATTAAACTCAGTCTACCATCTTGAATTTTTTCACTGTTTAC
The DNA here is from genome assembly GCA_013399015.1 of Galbula dea. Taxonomy (NCBI): domain Eukaryota; kingdom Metazoa; phylum Chordata; class Aves; order Piciformes; family Galbulidae; genus Galbula; species Galbula dea. The sequence continues at coordinate 46,394 of VWZX01010739.1, forward strand.
TTTTAAGAGGCCTAGATTTTCCTCCTCTTCAACTAGCAGCCATCTTATTTATATCAGAGGATCCATGCTTCAGTCATGCATAACTAATTTCAAATCTTATTTAGCATCAAGTCTCAGAATTAAAAAGCTAAGTGACAGCTGTTTAATTAACTCCTTAAGCTGATTAGAAAGCATTACAGAAATCCCCCCAAGGAAGAGTTTATAACTGTCAAGAGAGCCTAAGGCCATGTTAATGCTTCTGTTTAAATTTAGTAAGCTTCTAAACCAATAAAGTCTAAATGCTTGACATCCTCATGGATGTGGTCAAATTCAGCTTTTTTCCTCATGTTACCACTGCAAGGATAGGAAACAAAAACAACAACATAGGAGGGATTTGAAAAGTCAGAAAGCAGCAGTGAATAATAAAGTGAATAGATGCATCTCTCTAAGGGAGCTGCTGTGAGTTCATGCCACCTAGCACTCGATTAGACTGGATTAGTGCTCAACGCTGGAGTAAAGCTGAGCTTGCACCTTAAGTGCAGAGTCATCTCCCAGCTTCTAGTTGCAAGTATAAAGGTTTGTTCATTGGTTCTTAAAACTTAAATCCACCTTTAATGATAAGATTATGGTGGCTGAAGTACAAGTTTTAGAAGCAGCTGGTAGGGCTAGATACAGGGTGGTGCAGAGAAACTGGAAATGCTCCAAAGCAAATTTCCTCAATTGTCGTATGTTATTGTCAGCTCTGAGCTTGCAGACAGCTTGAAATAAATAAAATCTATTTCTCATTTCTTTATTTGCCCTGAACTTTCTAAGCCTTTAGGATGCACTAAAAAAAAATCCCTGAGAAATTAGCTGCAATTCTTCTGTGTCCAAAGGAATAAAGGAACCGTGGCTAGAAATAACACAAAATAATTTGTAAGGTCTTTACTATAAATAGAAGAGTTGCAAGTACGAGTTGAAATACTGTAAGGATGAGAAATGACAGTGAAAACTGAATGCAAAAATGTGAAAAGGCTGATATGAACCTTACAGTTAGCTGTATGGTTTAATGTGTGCACCTTTCATTGTGCAAAGTGAAATCTGAAGTCACTGGGAAGGGGAGAGAGGAGAGGGATATAAAAGCAAATGAATCAGATTTAATTTAAGCACTTGCTACTTAATCAGTTTGCTTTTTTCCTCAATGCAGGCATAGGAGCTCCACAAGCAGATGTGCTGACACAGGGTTAAAAAGAAGCACCAACAGAAATCCAAATGCATGTTTCTCTGGATAGATCTACCTGCTGACTCCTAGTCACTTCCACACAACTGCTACAGAGAGAAAAATGGATTTAGGGTTTTTTTAATAGCAAAATGCTGTTGCAAGCCCATTGTTTATAAAGAAATGGGTAGCAGAATCAATGCCTGGATATATTTTTCATTCTTTCTTCAGTCTTTAATTCCTGGAAAGTGACTCACCTCTAGCTACACTCTCACTCCTCCATTGGGGCAAAACCAATGCCTAAGGAGTGAGCAGTTTTGGCAAGGATGAGCAGTGAAACAAAGCCACATACACATGCAAAGCACAGCAATCACAATTCTCCAGTTAAAAACAGAGAGGAGCCAAAGGCTGGCTTATGCTGTAGGAAAAAAAGCAACATGGGATAATCACAGAGACTCTCTGCCTCTCCTACTGTCACACATGAGGCATTCAGGAAACCCATCTAATTATATTTAAAGTGAGAGTTAGCTTTTGCAAAGCCTTTTAGCTATTTCATATTTGTACTAATGAACTTTCATCTCTGTATAGATAGAATCTATCACTGCTAAGGTGGGGAGAGGGAAGAAAAGCTAAATACTTCAGACAGTGCTGTGTAGTAAATAGGGAGAGGAGCACAATAATAGGTAGGTGTTAGGAAGGGAAAGTGGGATCATTAATAAGATGACCAGCAGTGAGAGGTGTCTCATTACACAGTCTGTGATGTTCACTAAAAAGCTGAAGAAGGGAAGAAAAGCATCTTAGAAGCAAAATCCAGGTGGTACTGCATCTGCCTTGGTGAAGTGAGGCTGCTGTTCAGACTCATTTCCCAGCTGTATGTTGGTACAGCTAGGCAGCCCTGGCTTGTGGACACTCCCTATTATTGCAGGATGCAATTCCACATCTTTAATTGCTGAAAAAGCCAGAAAACAAATTACATCATACCAAAGGGAAGAAAAATGCCTTTGCCTGCAGTGTTCCTTTTCCTTATGTTTGTCTGTGTCATGTATCCAGACTGGAACTGCTCAGAACAGGGATCTTTTTGTTTGGCATTTGTGCAGCATCCAGTCTGCAGTTCAGATCTGAGGTCAAGCTGCTGAACCAGCTAACAGGTAACAGTCCTCTTGAAGGTGGCAAGCACACAACAAATGCAAGAACAAAGTCAGGGTGACAAGACATTGCCTCTGGTTTTGGTACTAACTCCAATTTCCAGCTCTGCTGCTGGGATAAAACACGAGGTTTTAATGTTTCTAACTGTGACTTGTGTCATTTGAAGTCTGTGTTTCTGCTGAGGATTTCTGGGAGCAGACAGCATACAGGCACACTATCTAGAGAGGGTAATGAACTATTTAGCAATGGGACAGTTTGTAACATTACCAGTAAGCTATCCAAGCCATACTGGATCTCCTTTATACTCAGCTGAGGAGTCAAACCTTCCCATGGGAGTTTTCACTTTTTCCTAGTTGTAGAGTCAATGCAAATTGTAATTTGTCTCAGGTTTTAAATGATGAAGTCTCTTTAATGCCTTGGTGTCTAACACTTAGGAATTGTGCTAGCATCCTTTTGGCAACTCATGTTTTGGTGTTTTGGTAGTGTGCAGTGCTAAGTTGGCTGCCACAATCTGTTTATCAGAGAGCTATGTAGTCTGTGAATTGTCAGGCTGCAGTTCTTCAGAGAAATTGCTAATTAACTCACAGGCTCTAAACTGTAACTCCATGAGCTCTGTGTGTGTGTGTGCTTGATTCTGGACTTTAGACAAACTGCTTTAGCTGATAATCAACAAGATTTGCTCTTGAAAGCAACCAAGCAACCAACCAAACTTGGGGAGCATTTCTTCTTTGCTTTTCTTAAACAGGCTGCCAGCACTTTCAGACATCCTTGCAGGAGGGGGAGGCATGTCTGATCGTCAAAGGAAGACCTTTCAGAAAAGCAGAGCTGGGAGATCTGGCCTGAGGTACAGGAATACACTGTGTCTGATGCCACTGAATTGCTCAGACTGGGGAGACTGGTAGGGACATGTCATGCAAAATTAGCTAAAGCCAATCAAAATTTCACACATGGGGTCAGTATCTCAGCTCCCGGATTGATGTGCCAGCATGAAGGCTCTTTTGATTCTCAGGCCTGCAGTTAGGAAGCCTAATGCAGAGGTTTGGTGCCTGCAGGGGTTTTGGAGCTCTGTAAGGGGTGGACTATGGGATGTTATGTACGGATTTCCAGCAACAAAATGAAAGCTCTAGGATATCACTTCAAAGAAAAGATGCCAACGAGACTCTAGCAATGCAATTTAGCAGAGTAAATATTCGGTAGGATGTGTAGCAGAGCCAGAATGACTGGGGTCAAACTGACTGAAACTGCTTTGCTTTCTTGGAGGGAAGCATTAAAACTCCCAAAACAAATCGCTGGTCTTATTTAATTCTCTTCCCCCCTCCCCCCCCCGCCCCCTTTCTTCCACAGTTTGCTGCTGTCATTCCCAGGCTGTATTCGGAGCTCCACAGGAATCCTTCCCCACTTTCACACTGTGCTAACCCCCGATGTGCTCAGACGTCTAAAGGGACTACTGAGGGGCATGGCTGGGGAACTCTTTCCTCATCTGCCATACAGCTTCTTGGGGCCTGGCCAACAAAGAGCAGATTAGAGCAACCCTTAGGATGCAGAAATATCCAGCAGAGAAATCTGATAAGTTCTTTTCTGTCATTCTCTGCTTTCCAGAGCCAGCCAGTGATGAAATCTGCATGTTTCCCTGCCTGCACCCTCTGCTCCTTTCCTGCTCCTGCAGCCACTGCTGCCCCCAGGGTGGGTGACAGGGCAGGGACAGGGTTCTGTGCCACCCGACCCTCCCTCCTGCCCCAGTTCACTGTCTGTTCTGGCCACATCCATATTTCTGCACTGTCACAGCCAGCAAGCTACAAGCTGAAAGAGAGCTGAGGCTGGGAAGGGTGGGACATGGGAAGTGGGAAGGAATCTGAGGGAGAGAACGTGAGAAGGGAACAGGGGAGGAGAGGGAATCTCACAGTTTCTCTAGAGAAAGTTAGCTGCTGACTAAAGAAAATACAGGAAAAATACTGTCCCACTGCATTTTGTTAAAACATAGAGGACTGCAAATTTCTGTGCAGGGCACAGCTGATAGTTGAAGCTGTTGCTTTATCAGAGACCTCCTTGCTCATATACACGGCTCTCAAACTGCATTATCTGTTCTCTTCCTCCCACATAATCACATGTGGGATGAAGCCTGTTTCTGCACTGACTGGAACTATTGATGGATTAGGAATCCATAAACAAGTCAATGATCACTGTAGCTACATCAACTCCCTTGGAAAAAAAATATTTCTAAGTACTTATCACAGAGGTATAAATGATGTGTCTTCATGTTACTGGGGAACAAGTTTTCTGAAAAAGGCTTCCCCAGGCTCAGGCCATATGGGAACCAGGCCCTGCCAGAGTCCTCTGAGATATGCAAACCAGATGGAAGAAAAGGAGATTCAATGTTTTATTTTCTGAATAAGTTTAGATTTTTCTATAGTTTTACCACCAAATAATTTCACTCCTGAAAACAACATCAGTATCTGGTAACATGTGATGATACATCTGCTGAGATCAGTCTGCCAGAACTTTATGCAGAGATTTGTTCATACTTTGAAAACCTGCCGTGAAACTTTCAATTATCTTCACATACCAAACGCTCACCTTGAACCTGCCTTGGTGCCTGATGATTCCTTTGTTAGCCACATGTTTACACTGACCCATCTGGATGCCTGACTGATGTGGGCAGAGGCACAGATTCAGCCTTCCTTATTATGGATACAGAATCATTATGGTTGGAAAAGACCTCTGAGAACATTGGGTTCAACCGTCCATGCAACGCTACCATGCTCACCACTAAACCACGTTCCTGAGCACTGTATCTATGTGTTTTCTGAACACCTCCAGGGATGGCAATTCCACCACCTCCCTGGGCAGCCACAGAGAAGTCCCCTTTCTCCACTGCTGGCTCACCAAGCAGCAAGCACGCAGCATCTACTTAGTCTTTTGGACTTGAGGATCTCTACAACCCAGGCATACAATGCAAAACCCTCATTGTCACCTCAAATTCCATGACCTTTTTGCCCTGTCTGAGCTAGCTGCTCTAGTATCTCCTAAAATTTACCCAGCTTTTAATGTCTGCCAGTCAGCTCTTTCACTAGCACATCTGTGCTTTATCCCATGACACCTGCAGAGCTAGTTGCTTTATGACTACCCTCTTTTTACCCTCTAAAATTTAGCTCTGTTCTAGTGACTACAGGATGTTGCAAATTGTTTGTTCCTCTCCTTCCATCTCTCACAACTTGGGTTTAACTCTGTGCAAGATCTGTTGGTAGAAGAGGTGCATATATGGTGTTTATAAATACATAGATTCAGTTCCCTCCATGCCTGCAGGTATTTCTAAGAGAGAAAAGCTATTTATCTTTGTCTACCATGACAACAATCCTAACACACTTATCAATTCTGACTTCATTTTCACATGGTTTTAGAAGTTCTTCTGACACCCTTGCAGTTGTCCAGAGGTGAAAACTGAGAAGCAGTAAGGTTAGGAGGGCTGCCTGAAGCCTCTACACAGAGCACTGGCAAAGCCAGGAGCAACCCCAGGAGCTCTGCCATCCCATTCCACTGCTGCACATGGAAAATCCTGATAGCAACGTAGATGATGTCCCAAGCATGGTGGGAAGACAAGGAGAAAAAGATGCAGTGACAATGAAATAAAGCAGATTTGCAAGGATGAAACCTGCTCCAATATGGCAATTAACATAAGCTCCCATGGTAATGTCAGAGAGCAAGGACCAAACTGTTTCACATTTCTAAAGAGAAGAAAGAGGTTCATAAGGATCAAGTGAACTCATGTTCTCCTCATCACTATGCAGAGAAGGGAGTAAGTTGCCTGTTCCAAAGTTTCCTTACAGATTGGCCTTGGTAGTTTTCACAGCACACTGATATTTAGGAATGTCAAGCAATAAGCAGACTGAACTAAATTGGGACCAGCACAGGGACCCTGGAAACCTGCCTCAAACCCAAAAATTCATTCATGAGCAGACTAACGGCAGAGCAGCGGGGAAGCCTGCAGCCAAAGGGCTCTGCTGGGTTAGTAATTAGCTCCTCATTTGAACTTCAAACAGAAACACAAAAATAAACAAAAGGGACATTCAGAAAAAAAGTGATATTCCAGCTCCCAGATGGCAAATGGGGCCAAAGTCTGCTCTGAGACATGTGACCATGACCTTAGTAAGGACACCACGATGCCCAGGGCAGAATTTGGGGCACAGTACGTCCTTAGCAAAAATCCATGACAGTAACTGGATAAGGACACTGGTCCCTGCCTGTAGTGGCTGCAGAGGTTGCATCCTCATGCCACTGTGGGTAAACTCATCCACTTGCTGTGTCACACCAAGTGTTTAGAAGGGCATTAACACTGGTTTTTTTAGGAACAAAAGTAGGCAAATGCTTTTTATCCACATATACCTTTGGCAATATCACTGAAGCTGGTTCTACAGCTGAAGAGTCCAAAACTTCATCTCTTAACATTAAGTCTTGGTAAAGAAATTTTGATTTATTTATTTTCACACGACACAGCAACCAAAATTTTACTTCAAAACCCCTCTCTAGTTACAAGTTTCATGCCCATAAAGGCATTTTGTTATCTCACTGTCAGTGGCACTACTGATGTAGAACTTTTTCTGTGTCATTAGCCTGTGACAATAACTACTGTCAGATCCTTTGCAGATATAAATGGGTGCAACTTTGCTGATTTTTCAGCTGTGCCAAGAAACTGACCCATACATTTATTTTCCCTGCCATAATAAAGGTAACAGTCCAGGGTAGTATAAGAACCTGGATGAAGTTAGAGTATTTTTAGGTTTGATGAAGCAGACAGAGAAAGTAGTGAGCCTGCAAGCTCTGCTTTGATCATTTAGCCTTTGCAGATTTGTGACAAATTGTTTTTTCTGCATGAATCTGAACTGATACAGACTTACATGAGTAGTTAAAAAGTAATACCAATTGGGAAATAAAATCCCTAACAGCACCACAGAAAAGCAATAAACTTAAGAAGCAGTTAGGCAGAGCGAAGAATGATCAGAAATGCCTTGCAACAGAAAACAATTAATAACAGAGAAAAAGAGAGGCTGGACACTTGTAAAGCTGGTTGTGGCAGGCTGAAAACAGGGAATCCAAAAAGCCATTAGAAAAAAGACATGAAGAGTCTTGTAATAATATCCTGGGGAACATGCATGCTGCAGATTCAATGCCTTTAAGACTATATTGTACATTGTACAACAATTGTTTAATGTCTAATCCTTCTGGAATGATTGGTAGAGAACTTATGTTAGTGCCAGTCCAACGTCCTCAAGGAAATAAATCTGGACTTGACATCAAATTACATATTTTGTACCCAGGACATTTGGAATATCTGATGTATACAGAGATCTATATCCAACAATTCTTCTGATGTCAGCACAAGAGTAACAGCTTGCTTTCCTTCCTTCAGCTGCTTCTCATTTTAAATGTGAGGAAAAAATCATGTAACTAAAGCACTATATTAAGAACTAGTCATTCTGTAATGATTATGAAGTTGTGAACCTGAACAGTTCCAGGCTGCAACACTCACACTGATAACAGATGCTGCTATTTGGAGTGTGAGCTGACTCCACAGAGAAGGCTATTTCCAAGGTCAGACATTTAGAAAGGACTGGGACTCATATTGTGTCTGATGACTTTAACAGCAAAATTCTCACTGATTTTAATGAATGTAAACCTGCTGACTAACAGATCATCTACCTTACTGAGATATGATACTCCATAAACTTAACCAAAGGCAACTAAAAGCATCTCAAGTTCCTAGCCTTTTTCTTGTGAACACTGGAAATTAACAAAGATATGCTTGAGAAATGAGTTTTCACCAGAGAACTTGTTCAGAGACAAGTTTACAGTTAGGAAGGAAGGGGAAGGGACAAAGCCTTTTATGGGTATTTATACAGTTCTTGATCTTATAAATAACTGCCTCCAGATGCCAACATTGAGCCTGCTGTGACCATTCATCACCTTGTTACCAGCTATACAGACTGCCTCCAGATATTTGCTCTTGCAGGAGCCAAGTTGATAAACGGTTGCAGTAGGCACAATACTGGTTTGTGACAAACATATTTATTGGGGAGGGGGGGGAGAAGAAAAAATCTTTAGATGACAGAAATAAAAGGTTGGTTCTTCAAGGTGCTGCCAGATGCCAGATCCAACTTTTGCTTTCAGTTGCTTAGATTTTCCTGTTTGTTCAAAATTTACTACAAGCTAGGGGCCCTGCAGCCAAAAGCTGCACAAAGGTTCTGACCTACCTTGATAAAATGACAGTTTTGCTCCACAAAAGCCTGCTGTTAAGAATCAGAGTTAGTCTGAATGGATTGCACTGACTCCAGTGAGATCCGGCTTGAGCTGAGTTGGTGACTTATCATTGGTTAGGCAGTAACCACAACCTCCTCATTATTCCATGCTGCTTTTATGCCCTTCTGCTTTCTACACTAGGAATTGTCCCCGATGTTCCTAGCATTTCCACTCCTCTTCATAAAAATCAAATCATCCTTTTTGCTTTCCCTCTCTAACCTCCTTTAATTGTTTACTGTTCATGTCTAGGACAACTGAGAAGGGCCCCAAAAGGGGCAAAAAGGTGATGCAAGAAAAAACCTGACTGAAAGGGGCTACAGGAGAGATCCCACGTAGGAGGGATGATCAGTATCCTGGTGAAAGGGAACTAAGATCAGAGATTCATAGTCTCACATCACAAAAGGGGAAAACTAGCAGATGGCAGGGCTTGAAACAAAGAGAAGATGATGTGTTTCCACACAATATAGATGAATCATGAAATTCATTGCCACAGAAAAAAAGCTTTCATGGATTGACCTCCACAGAGCAATGAAATAAATGAATGGAAGAAAGAACTAGATCACAAACATGCTGTTACACACCTCTATGATTCTCTAGGCAGCAACAGTACTCTATTTACTGTAACTGTAGCTGGAAAGCAGAATTAAAACTTCTTGCTGTAGAATTGTTCATCTATTGTCCTGCTTTCAGGGACTCACAGACTTGAAGAATTGTATTGGTTAATGGAATGGATTTTGGCATTAGTGGAAAATATAAACCCTCAATATCAAATATTAAATTATCCCTGATTAATTCTTTTATGCGCTTGGACTTGCAACTGATTTAATACTCCTGGATAATTACTTCTATTGTAACTGTGTGTTTGATTTTTAATTAACTGTACAAAGTTTCTCATTCAAATCTAATATTACCTTTGTTAACACTGACAACTCTCTGTTTAGAGATTCTGTTCACATTAAACTATGGTGCTCAGACCTTCAAGTCTGCTTTTCCACAGCCATGTGAAGAGATTTCGTATGAGGCTTATTTATTCTACTTAATCATCTACAAAAATAGTGTCTTCACTATCCTGAGCACTGCTGCCTGCCAAGTCAGCCCATTCTCTTACTACTCCTGCTCTCACCATCACCTCATCTAACTCACATGACTCCCCTGATACTAATTTGGTTGGTCATTCCAGTAATTAGTCTCCTGATTTTCAGCTACTTCACTGAAACTATTGATATGTTTTAAGCTAGGACATGCACAGAGCTTCATTTTTCACTGGGGGTAAGAACTCCATCTCTCTTCCTGACTAATGAAATCTGGAATGGCCATCTCTACAATATTGTACGATTATGCTGAGATAATGAATGATACTGATGCAATGAGATGATGATGACTTTATTCTTGTTCTCTCTGGCCAGAGGGAAGACTCTCTTACAAGAGCCTTTGTGATAAATAATACCAATAACCAACCACACCTCTTTGGGAGCAGATGACATTTTGACTAGGCTGTGTCCTGGTTGTAGTGGCATCAAAAATTTGTTGCAAGACTTCCAGACAAGCCAAAGCACAACATTTTCAACCTTGTGTGCCATCATCCACCCAAATTCATATTTACAGACCTAATTAGTTACTCTATCAAAATTCAATACAAGTGAGCTGCCTGGGAATTGTGTGCTGAGAATTTTCAGTGGTCAGGCTGTTTATAATTCAGAGTCTGGATATGAATTTAGGTGTCATACTTGAACCATTTACATCAGAACTTGATCTTAGCTTTGAAAATGTCAGTTCTTCTACTTTAACTTCCTTGTAATTAGACTCACATTTGCCTACATGAAGAGGATGCTGACTGTATTTACAAACCCCCTTGAAATCCCTGTTTGGACAAAGGGTGAGACATAATATGTAAAATGCAAAATACCAGTATCACTTTGAGAACTGGTATATTGTGAGGATTAGATGGCATTTGGCAGTTTAAAACCCCATGCCTTTTCTGTGTTTTAGGGATGAAGTCTCCCTTACTGTGTACATTTTCTACCTGCCACCACTCAGCCTGACTGCAACTCCTCTGCCACTCATCACTGTTATTTCTAGAACAGCTTGGAGGGTGTCTTTTATCTTGGGGATCAAGCACACCCCACAGTGCTCCCAGTCACAACAGGCCAGCAACAAAGATCTGAACTGAGCCCTGAAAAATCATCCACCATTTCACAACTTGTTTCACTACTGCAGCACAACCAGAGTGGCTTCAGATGAAAGGCACACGTCACACTCCAACACAGATGGGTCTGATGTCACCCACCACAGCTGCTCTGAGACAGGCTGCCATCTCTTCCAGCCAGAAGCCAAACAGTGCCTGCAGAATCCCAAAAGCTGTCTTTCAAGGGTTTTCTATTTTTAGCATGTGTACATACTTGTTTTGAACTTCAAAACACACAAAATGTCCTATTAATTAGTGTATAGCTTAGTGGAAAAGGTTGGTAAAGCTACTTAAAAGAAAATTAAACAGGTTTTTTTTCAGTGCCTAATGGTTTTACATTTTATGTTTAGAGTATTGGACACTGTCCTGTTTGACCTGCTAGCTAAATGCCAGCTGTACAGAGCAAAAGCACCCAATTGGCACCCAATTTTTGCATGGTATATTGAGCTCTACTTAATTTGGAAGGTTTTCCATAGTAATTGTTAGGCCTTTCAGATGACTGGGATTGTACTGAAGTGCTTTTCTTGCCTGAATAACATTAAATTGTTAAGATTTTGATTTTAGGGAGGTTGAATTCACATATGTTATCACTGCCATATGTGGGGATTTTCCTATCTGTTTTGCTGTTTATGACACCACCTCTCTTACAGGTAAGGTTCAGAATAAGTTTAGGGAATCATCAAGCTTGTAACCAAGGGAAGGAGAAGTGACCTTGACACTGACTCCTACTTCAGCCACCCATGCCCTAAAAGGCCTGAAGAACAGTTATGGAGTCTAACAAAATTCCTCAGTTCCCTATGTTTAGCAAAAGGGTCATAATTCTCTGCTCTTATAGGGTGTTAGGTAATTGTAATGCAATTCACTAACCACTGTGATGAGGCATACTTAAAAAAAACCATATGAAAATCTAATTATGTGGGTGCTAGTGACAGACTTCTCACAAATGCTAAAGAATTTCTGAGAATACAAAAAGATCTGGCAGAATTTCTAGAGGTCTTGAAGCTTTCAATTATTTTTTTCATTAGGATTCCCAAAGGAGTTCAACTGAGAATCAAAAGCTGTGCAGAAAAACATGAAGAAAAACAAAACCACAAGAATGCTGTGCTCCTACTCTACCTCCCCTGGTTATCACCTTAATGAACTAAGATCATGAACATCAGGTCTCTCAAGCTGTGCTCTGATTCTGCCCAGTCACAGAGCTGCCTTTCCACCTACCTGCATACCAGAGGAAAGGATGCTACAACTTATTCCAGGGTGGACAAACACAAGAAAATGGAGCCTAAGAAAATCATTATGTTATGTTTGAGGAAATATGGCAATAACCATGAGCTGCTGCATTTAACAGGCTTTTTGGAATGAAATTATTTGCATTCAAGTATGTGCAAAACCAGTGATCATTTTTGGGTTTGATCAGCTCAGCCTGTTCTTTGGGGAAATTAATTAGATGCTCTGGCTGTAAACATTCTTTCAAAATGCTAACCATAAAGCAATGTTTTCCTCCTGCTCTCCTTAGCACCAGAGCAATTTCCAAAGCATTCCCATTGATAACACAAACAAAACAGACAGACTACTTCATCAGGAGGACCAGAAATTGCAATCAGAGAAGTAATACTTAAAATACAATTTAATCTATGTTCATATCATCAGCTGGTCTTTTCCAGGCCACGTGTGGGTGGTGCACAGAGACCCTAAGTAGGAACAGATATATTTATGATTGCTAAACACTACAAACAGACATGCACCAGCTTTAGACAAATGTGGTTTGCTGAGCTATCTACCCAGATCACAGTGAAAGCAAAGATCACTGTCAGAAGCTCATTTACAGAGAACTGATACAACCTAGTTCTAATGAAGTCAGAGGGACAAAGCATTTAAAGTCCACTCATATGGGTGATGTCCTGCCAGAACTCTGTATCAGATTCAGGTGCAGTGCATTTAACATCCTCTCAGAGAAGGGGATGATCATATTGGAGATGAATGTCTCTGAAAGCTGGCCACAATGAGTGCTGGAGCTGAGCTTTGCTTCCTTGCAAGTGGAATGAATCTCACAAAATATTTCCATTTGCTGCAATGTGCAGAAGTGACAGTTGTACTTAGAGCAGTGTCATGCCAGAGGTTAGACAGGGCATTTCCTTCATGACTCCAACCCCAGCATGCTGACAAGAACATTTTGTCAGGTTCATGGCAGTTCAGAGGATGAGGGGATTAAAACCTCATGGTTTGTGATTTAGACAAGAAGCCATGCATCTGATATCCCTGCTGGGAAAGGGAAAAACATGAGCCAAGGATGGATGGCAGTGAATGGGCAGAGCTGGAGCCTGGAAGCACTTTCCCCTGCAGAAGCTAGCAGCATCAGTTTATGTTGCTAGACTGTGAGATAGGAACACAACACACCTTCAGAGTAATGCAAATACTGGGTGCCCCAGCCACCCCCCTTCTGCTTCTCATTCCCTGTGCTGATCATTTGGCCCTGCTAACCCAGCAATGAATTAAGAACTTTTTATTAGGTTAGTTTTGTGATAACTTAGCCCAAATAGCTCAGCTTTGGGTCTGATGAATGCTGAGCCACAGGACAGGATGGTATGGAGATTCCTGGTCAAGATGGTCAGGGAGCCACTGAGCAGTTAAATCAGTTTAAGTTGCTTTAGAAGAGCAGCTGCAGAGAAATAGGAACAGACACTGAGCACCAGTATGTCCTCACCACCAGCTCAGCACATGTCCACCTCCAAACTACATTCATGATTGCACAGCCCTTCCTTCTGCTAGACAAGGAGTGTAAGGAGGCTGAAATAGGACCCTTGCAGGATACGGGGCCAGGCCATGGTCTTCAGACCAGACAACAGAGAGTGTAATTTGAACTTCTGCCTTTCCCATGTATCACAGGAAGACTTCATTTCCTCCCTTGCTGGTCTCTGATGCTCAAATTATCAATATTGATAAACTTATTCACCTTCCTTCATTTTCCTTCAATTCCTTCTGTAATTGCTCAGAGGTATTATGTGCTGCCAACACTGGGGCTATTATTAACCCTAGGCAAAATGTGCACTGGAAGACCACAAATCCTAATTCTTGTCTTGTTACCATAATTACACCTAAAATGTGACCCCTGAACTCTGCCTTTAAACCCTAAGTACATGAGGACTGACAAAGAACTACAGAATCTCTGAAAATGAAGTTTGTTGATCATTTGAAGAAGAGAAGTACATGTAAAAACCTACACATTTAAGGTCACACTATCAAGATCTATTAACAACTTGTCATCACCCTGCCTACACAGATCCAATGAGATTCTTGCCAGCTCTTGATCATAGTAACATGATACTATGTAATAGCATGTTGAGAAGTTCTGTCTTTGATCACAAGGAGAACAGCAATTACAGACAACATATACATTGCAATCCTGCCAGTCTTATTGTGGTGTTGGGGTTTTTTTGTTTACTTGTTTTGGTTGCTTTTTTTTTTTCCCTGTGAAATGAACAGTTCTGAAATATGCATCTCAAGTCAAGTAACTTTTCCACTATTACAGAATAAGCAGAAAATATACATGAATCAGTTTTAAATCTGACAGAATGCTAATACTGGTACTTACATCCCCAGATTCCCCCATCTGTCAAAATATTAGAGCAATTTTGAGATACCACAGATCTATAACTGCTGGGAAAGAGCACAAAGTTACTGCTAAAAGTTACTTGAAAACTTAAGAGAGCAATTCTTTTCATATGCTCACTATTTGATGGCATAAATGATTATTACTCTCTTTGAGAATCATTTTCAAGTCCTGGCATTTGGGCATTTTTACAAATATATATGTTGTTATTTTGACATGTTTTCTGGAAAGGTCTTCAGTGCCTTTGCCTCTAAGCAGTGCTTCTTAAGTAATGTTGGCACAAGAGGCAGAGTGGAAGAAAGTTACTTTTGTGCTTTGCTGGTTTTGTTCAATGCCTACTGTTGGAGGAAAACACACAGACTCTCAAAGCAGCAGACTGCACCTGCAGATGTGCTTGGCACACTGTGTGTCTATCCCAGATGCTGCTCCAAGTGCTAAAAAAGTGACAGCCTCATATGTGCTTTCACCTTTGTACACCTGGAGGCCCATTTTAAAGTTCAGATTTCCAGTATGGGCTTTCTGAACTGGCAGAGTATGATTCTCAGAGCTCCTTGCTCTGGGGAGGAGAGCAGTGGAGAACAGCTTTCCCTGCTGCACCTCAACATTTAGGATTTCCATAAGAAACACAGAGTCAATTCTGATACTTATTTCCCACTGAGAAAGGAGACTTAATGTGTTTTTCACATGTACAGTCTTCTAGCTCTGCTAAGAGATCTAAGACTTCAGACTAATGAGTAGAGCTTGCTTTACAAGGCCAGAGGTCTAAAATCTTATCTCCAGAAACCATGCAAAGGTGTTCATCCTTTTGATGTTCATTACAATGGCACTAAACCCCAAGGGCTGTGTTTTAGTGACAAAATACATAATGTCTGTGTTGTGAATTTTTACAGCTGGTGGAGTAGGGTGATGAGAATGACAAAGATTTTCTTTTTCCTCCCCTCTATGTTACACAGTTGAATTAAATGAGTGTTAACTAAAGCATGCCAGAAACCAGAATTCAGATTAAACTGAGCACAACCACTGTCTCACTCGGGCTCCACACACTTTTTTTAGGTGTGACATATGTTACTTCTCTATTGTCATGCAGTGTTTTAAGCTAGGCTAGACTTGAATTTCAGAAAAATAAAAGGAAAGAAACTTTGAAATCATATCCACTACTTCAAATTTATTCCTAGCATGGAAAGGATGACCAGCCTCTGAAAGAAAGGTTCAAGAAGTCACTACTGAGAAGATGCTTTTTCCCTTTTGGTAAAAAACAACAAAAAAGGAAAGCTAAACAAAACCAAAGAATATACCAGAAAAGTATATAGCCTTTCACCTAATGTTATCCACCCTTATGATGTTCCCAATTTTTTTGTCTTCTGTCTTTTCCTCACACAAACCAAGCAGTCTCATGGGTTTCTGAGGAGCATCTTGGTTTCTCACTTTTTAAGATACAAAAAGATGGGTAGGAGGAACTCACTCAAGTCCCAGATAAATTAGTCTGCTAGCCTTGTGACCCTAGTAATTTCAGAGGAGTTCTCCTTGTACAATGAAGAGGTTAGATCTGCATCCTAGAAAGTTCATATCCTGCACAGATTCACGTTCCATTATTAGCAGGTCTTCTACAACATGTCTTACAGGGCAAATATTGATGCAATGAATCTGAAAAGCCAACCTGTCAATCTAGACCCAGGGTGTTCATTATTCTGGCTAGCTTTCAAGGACATTTACTATAAATCTGTGAAAAGAGAGCTACTTACAGGTCTGGGATTTATAGAAAGTGCTGCCTATTTGTGCTCTGCCTTTTGTCAATAGTATTAAGATTTGCAGTTTGTGCTGAATTATCCAATGACCTAAATCCTAGCAAGCTATCAAAATCTGTTTCCCAGATAAAGTCTTGCTGGAGTTTGATACATTTATCAGTGCCAGGCACACAGCAGTGCTTACAAGATTGGCTATTTCTCAAGTCTTCTTCAACAACAGGCAAAAGGGAGGTACAAATGAATTACAACCTATTCACTCCAATGGTTTAAAATAATTCTCAAGCATTGGAAACACAGGAACAGAATTCCTGTCTCCTGATTTCACACAGACTCCTGAGTATAATGAGCATTGTTTATTTGCCTATAACAGAAAGGATGCAGATCTTATGCTGACAACTCCAGAATGATTTATTTTTCTTCCATTATGCTAAATACTTGGGATAGATCATGCCTCCTTATCCAAAGTATAATCCATTGCCATTCACTGAACAGGACTTGATATGGGAGAGGCAGGGGGTTTGCTAATTGTCAATTTAGCTTTATGGTGACATATTCTTTCAGTACCAGGCCTCAAATACTTGACATGGGAAAGTTTTTTGTCTTCACTTCTCTCCAACATCAGATGAATCTTGCTGAAGCCCCAGGAAGTGGGAGTTGGAAGCAGCAGCATGTGAATCTTTAAACATACACAGCTCCTCCCTAACCCAAAGTGCTCTGTGGCTTGTAGACCTGATCTCACAGGACACTTCAGGAACAACAACTCTCAGGCACATCTTGCCAGCTAGGCTGTCTTGCCAGAATAAGGACCAGAGTGTTGTGAATACAACAAATGGTTCAACTGGGCATAGAAGTTTTTCACACTGTCCAACTGCAACATATTCTGGGATAAAATTCACTTTCAGTTATTTCCTAACCTAGCAGAGGAATGTGTGTGAGGGTCACTGTAACCACCACCAAAATTATTATAAGCTCCTACACTAAAAACTAGAGCCATGTTCTCCAACATCAGCATTGACAGACATATCATGTACAGGTCAGGCTCAGAAGCATGCACCCACTGCTTACTCACCAGTAGATGGCACAGCCAGGTGGAAGACTTGTCTCACCTTGTAATGGTGGTAAGGGAGAATAAAGTCTCCTTTCCACAACCTCCTCCTGAGCCTCTTTAAATTCAACAAGAAGCTTGAATCCTGTCTCACACATCTTACTTTATACCAGCACCTAAGTTTCCCTAAAGCCTAGTGCAGTGTTGTCCTCTGATATCCAACAACTCTCCCATAGCCTGTCCTTAAAATTCAACAGTAAAGACACAAGAGTGGAGTGACAGATTATGGCTTTGGATAGTGAGCAAGGAACCAACTTTAAAGCTCAATTTTGAGCTGTAGAAGCAAAGAAACAGAAATGGCTCCAGCATGTATAAAAAAAAAGAAATCCAAATGAGAAAGATACATCCCTGTAGTGATATTTAGAGGTTCTTCATGTATTTTTCTCCTTCTGGCCAAATACAATCTGTATTATAAAAGACTCCCACCGTCTGAGGCCTTGGGAATGTCCACCTGGTAGCAATGCAGGCACAGTAGACAGAGCATTATTAAAGTCTTCAATAGATAAGAGTCTATTAAAGCCAAGCCACCAAAAGTCCACTCAGACTTCCTGAGAGACATCAGGCTGAAGGCTACTGGGTACTCCGGGGTTTATGGGTAGGACCTAAGGCTTCCAGAGAGGTCAAAGAGCAAAGCTTCAAGTCATAAAAGTATCCACCTTTCATGCACCTCAGGGAAGGACTGCCACCCTGGCAGAGGAAATGGAGAAAAAAGGAAGATATTTCATTGGAAAAAATCCTAGACTGAGAATTTAAGTGCCTGAGAGAGATTCTGAACAGCATTTGGAGCTTGCTAAACTCTAAAGTCTGCCTAAAGCTAGGTTTATGTTGCATAAACGTTTGCTTTCAAATTCATTATTGTTATGAAAGTTACAACATGAACATAATAAATGCTTGTGGTATTAAAGCACATTTTACAGCATCATTTTGAGTGCTGTTCCCTTTAATGCTCTACTTACATGACATGGAGGGATTTACTCTGAAACTGCATTAGGACAGATAGAATTCAATAGTACAGCCCATAACATTTTTTTTCTCTTATCACTGAACAATTCTGTGAAGAATACAACTTCAGTTCTGAAACACAAAGATGTCAATGTTAGCTTGCTGCTTGGTAGAAAGGTGTTTTGAACTGGGGGGATTCTGGTGCTAAAGCTCTTGGCTCTACTTTTATTCCAATGGCCTTTGGCTTATGCTTGAAACAGGACACACTGAGCCAAAGCAGAAATACAGGCTAAGAACTGGGCAACAAGGAGCTGAACAGAAGAGGATGTCTGTACAGTGGGAAAGAAGTTAATAAAATGGAGCTTGGCCAGAATGATCTTTTGAAGCCAAGATTTTGTCACACCTCTGTTTTGAACAGGAGCTGGAGCTGGCTGAATTCCCTACTAAGGGGTGTACAAACCCCTGGATATAGCTGCTGTAAGCTATTGAATCTATCAGTTCTCATTTTAGCTGTGATCCCTGGAGCAGCTTACTTAGCACAGAGCCAAAACAGCATTGATGCTGCACTCTTTGTTCAGCAGTCTTACAAACCATAATTAGCTAAATTTCTGAGGCCTCCTGGGATGGAACAAGCATTATGGTTTCCCTTGTCAGTACTGGTCACATTTTACTCTTGAATCCAAAGAAAACCTACATTAAGTAGATCACAGGTAAAGGGAAGAAACCTTCCAGCTCACACAGATGTAGACTTCAGCCTGTATTCAGATGGATAGCTAGCTCCTGGCTCTGGCTCCCAGGCAATGCAGGAATTGGCAACTGTGTTTGGTATTCAAGCTGCAGTTTGAAAGAGATGTCTAAAAACACTGTCACCTTTATGTTTACTGGAAAAAAAGAAAGGAGGAAGAAATGAAGGTCACATTTTCAGATACTTTCTTGATACCTCAGTGATTATGGTGATCCATATGTAACCAGTAATGCATCCCACTGCAAAGTGGGATGAGCAGAGTAGTCCTAAAGCTGACATAGAACTAGTCTGGGACACTACTCTGCTCATTTACCAGACAATTTTCAAACTCCAGCTTGAAGACCTGTTTCAGAATAATTCAGCTTACTGAAAGGACCAAGCAGAATTTTGTTGTCCAGTCCTTTTTTTCTTACTATCCTCTTTTTTTTCTCTTTTAATAGGAAAATAGAATATAATTTTCTAGGAACACAATTATGAAACTCTGCAGCATGCCCACAATGTACACTGATAATATACAACATCAGAGAACAGAAAGACAGAGTAGTCTCTACATATTCTCTAACAAATGTGTTTTGGCTCCTTGTTAGTATATGTTGCTGCAGACTCTTTGCTCCCCCTTGCCCCTCCCCATAGCTAATATACCTCTGATTGCTGTAATAGTCCCTGTAGACAGCCAAATTGTGTTGGTTAACTTGCAGCATGTACATTATTTTTTCATTTGTGACTGTTTCAATTAGCAATGTCATCTATTTCTGAAAGTGTTTTACTTTTAAATAATTAGGGCTTACCCAAGAGGTTAGCATAAAAAAAAAGTATTTGAAATGCTAATCCAGCATCTCAGTCCAAACTGTTCCATCAAATTTC
The DNA here is from genome assembly GCA_013399015.1 of Galbula dea. Taxonomy (NCBI): domain Eukaryota; kingdom Metazoa; phylum Chordata; class Aves; order Piciformes; family Galbulidae; genus Galbula; species Galbula dea. The sequence continues at coordinate 66,201 of VWZX01010739.1, forward strand.
AATCCTCTTGTTTCTTAAATATATTGTAAAATACAGTAGTGTCCTCAGCATACTGATAACCTCTGTGCAACACAGAGAGAGAGACCAATATATTCCATGTGCTGGTTATTAAATGGAAAAGCTGACAAACCCTTCAATTTTCTGTGACTGGGCACACTGGTTTAATGAGAGCAATAATGGGCAGGTGGGCTGAGCATTCCTGCTGAGATTAGAACCCGAGCAGCAAACATGTCTTTTGAAACTGTTTTTAACCACAATCTGTACACAGGACCAGCCTGTTCCTTACAGGAAAAAAAAGTGCTTTTTTCATGTTAACTTTATCAGCCAGGCCTCTTACAACCTTGTTACTAACATATATGTGTATTTAATGCCATAGTGACTGCAGGTTTTTTCAAGATACTTCTTTTCTAACTCCCTTCAAATTCAGAAGAGAGGAATAAATCTGTTGCTTTGGTGCAAAGCCTGTGTTATCTGGTGTTATGTGATTTTGCTCTTTTTTCTTCATGTATTTCATGCATTTCAGCCTCATTAAGTAAAACACATGCTCAGCCTAAACAGCTAGATCCACTGAAAATTTCCTGAAAGAAAGCAGCTGTGTTAAAGCTTTATTCTATGCCACATACCTAGTGGCTATTGTGCTTTCTGCCAAAATTTAATTAAGAGTATGCTTTATGGCTCCCTGACTTGGGTGGCAGCAAATCTGTGGGTTACTCTTCTCCTACTCCCAGGAAGGCATCGTGGGGTGCAGATACCAATTTCAAAGGCTTGAGCTGGGAACCAGATGGAGACACAACTTGTATGTGTCCACAATGCTTCCCTGCTTCTGAACCTTCAAGAAGTTCCACACAGTGAAAGCAGACAAAGAGATTTCATCTCCTCCATTACACTGCTCTTGCAGACCACAAGATTTGATACCTGTCTAGTACTTGGGAATGATCACAGTGTCCATCACCAGGTGTTCTTTTTCTTACCTACATTTCCCTTGGGGTTTTACCTATGGCTTCAACCTGAGTCCAAACAGGATCTTCTCTTCACATACACATTTCTTCCTAGCTGTTTGTGCCAGTGATAGGCTAGCACCACAATCCAGTGCTCTTCTGAAACAAGTAGGTGTTAATTTGCCTTTTTTCCCTATCTTTTATCAACTGCATCAGAGTTCATTCCTCACTCCCACTCCTCAGCCTAGGGGATCATCAGAAAGATCTTCACTGATCCTTAAATGAATTCAACAGGCTTTAGAGAAGAACTGTGAGGTAGGACAGACAGTGGAGTGCTTTCCATCCTCTGGGTCAGCTGCTGGTGTTTACACTCCTCAACATGACTGACACAAACATATCCACTCTATACTGAGAAAGACAGATTTCCAAATTTGTATATACATCACCAAAAAGCCTGGATTAATCTGGCTGACTCCCAAGGCTCTACCTAACACTGCCAAGCCACTACAGATGCTATTCTTAAATGAAGGTAGAGACCACACTGAAAGGACAAAACCTCTTAAGAGTTCATGATCCTACACAGTCAGAGGCGACAGCAACTGAAACATTGCACTAGATCCACCCTCCCTGTCCTTTCACATTTAATTCAACTGTTAATCATTGTTGCACTGATTAACCTATGATGACCCAACTGCATCTCACTGCTATATAAAGCAACCTGAAATCAGCCCCTTGGTTGATTCCAGAAGGCAATCTGATCATCCAGGAGTGATTTCTTGGCTTGAATTAAAGTTAACTTTTCTTGGAGATTTCAAGCTTTGTTCACACTGATAATTATCCAAGGTAAATTAGACTTGAAAGTATGTTGAGAAGGAAAAGTTTATCACTAATAGATATTTTTGCATTCATGATAGATCTGGGATTGTTTTTGGTTTTCTCACCCTAGAGGCAGGTGATGAATGCAGAAGCATTCCTAAAAACCAAAACAAAAACAACATTGTAAGTTCCTGCTAAATACTATTTTCATCCCTATTCTGCAGAATCTGGTGCCAAACTCTGCTCTTGCATACCGAAGAGAACAGCAATCCCCCAAATCACTCACTTGCTATAGGCCTAGAATAATTCCTGTGGTGGGGACACTCAGCCCTGCAGAGGCAGAGGGCTGGGCAAGGTCACCATTCAGGGCACCTGCCTTACACTCCTCACTCCTGCTCCTGCTGTCTCTGGTGGAAACTAAAGTAAAATTGCTGAGCTTTTCACTGTGGAAAAGTTCTGTCTCTTCTAAAGGCATGTTCTTCTGTAAGAACCAGTAGATTTTGCTGTCATAATACAATACTGTTTGAGTTTATCTCCCTCTGCACACCTGCTATGCCTTCCTCCTATCCCACTTATTTTTCCAGTATTACACAGAGAGGTTACTGCTATGAAAAGGTGCTCCCAATAGAGGGCAAAGCAAAACTATAATCACACTGCAGTCTCTCTTCATCACCAGGGTTATTATTGTTTCAGATTTGCAGGTGCTAAAGGCCTGTCCATGGGGGAAAATAGAAGAACTGAAAAAAACCCAGTAGTAAAACATGTGACTTCCACACACATGCTTCAGGGTCAGTGTGTTACTCCTGCAATCAGAACAAAGAAAACCAAGAATCAAGGAATCACTTCTGAAAAAGATGAAGACTCCAAAGGTCTGCTATGTCACACTCTGTTTTGGGAGTGTGTTCTTTGGGTGGATAATTACAGGTAAAGGGAGGTTCATTATGTCACTGTAATACTATTTATGGTGAACTGTGTCCAACAACCAGGCCAGGATGTGGGTGAACCAGTGTCAATAGCAGCAGCTATTGGAATAATGGCTAGAAAGATTCTGTAACAATAATTCAACAGACACATACTTCTTATTTACATTATAGAATTTTCCATTGCAGGAAACCACTCTCTTAGCACTAGACCCAAATAAAGGGGAGGAAAAGGCCTAGAGAGGAGTGTAACTGGGAACTTCAGAATTACAGTGGGCAATGGAAAACTTAAACTAACTTAAAGTAAATGTGGAGAAACATTTCCTAGAAAGCACCTGACTGTAAAACACCAGTGAAAGCAGAGAAGTCCCAGAGAAGAAAGCAGAGACTTTGAGAAGTCTCCCACATGTTAGCATGGATTGGATATTTAAAAACATACAGAGTAGAAGAAGTCATTTAAGTCTCTGTTCCACTGCCTGTATTTCTGAAGCGATTTTCTTTATAGGCTTCTAAGGCATTAAAATATGCTCCAAAATCCATCAAAAAGTATGATTGTGCTACAAGGATGGAAAAGATATCATTGATATTTTTTGACCTAAAAACTTAAGACACAAAAATTGGATAGCTGCAGCCTTTAAATAAAGGCTTTCTAGCTACTGTTCACAGGTGAAAGGATGTAAACCTTGGCAAGTTTATGGACAGCAGCTGGCTTGGAAATGTTTGTCACACACTGTCCTTTTCACAGTGGGCACACAGGTAAATTCAATCCCATTTATCAAGCACACCTACAACCAAACTGCATGACTTCATAAAGGACATGGTGGAGTTATCTTCTGTCATCAGATCACTTCATTGTATTTGAAGTTAAGTATGTTAATGTATCTTGAATTAATTTTCTTGGTGCTAAAGTGCAAACTGGGCTAATAAAAGTGACACATTGACTTTTTCCAGAGAATGATGTTCAGCTTACAGAGAATGGCAGCATAAATGAAAATTAGCCTCAAGACAATGTTAATTATGTTTTATCCATTAGTAGGAGGGTAATTGAACCACTCATTTCACTGCAAAGAAAACCCTTCTGGCTTCATAAAGGGAAACTATGTATTTAATGTGCTAATTAAAATCTAACAACGTAAAATATGCAAAAGAAAGAAAAGCAAAATGCAGGTAATATAGATCTACAGTATACTGTAGTGAGCACCTTGGACATAATAGGGATTATTGCCCTCTGGCTGTGCCAAAAAGGACTTCAAAAAGCATGACATAGAACTCAAAACTATCTGAAGAAGCAGTCAAGGATTACTGACACGAACATGAAATCTCCTTATTCAAAGTGAAACAAAGGCTTGATATAAATGCTATACACATAGCTGATAGAATCTCAGAATGGTAGGGGCTGGAATAGACCTCTGGGGATGATCTAGTCTAACCCCCCCTGATAAAGCAGGTTCACCTAGATCAGGTTGCACAGGAATGTGTCCAGGTGGATTTGTATCAAATGTTCATGTTAGCAGCTAAATGTTCCTGCAGTTCATCAGATCTATAATCACTGCACCTACACATACACACAGATATGCACACTGCCTATTAGTGTTACAAAGAACATATATTGCAAGATATGGAACTTCAGTGTCAGAAAATACAGTAAACAAATTGATTTTACTGTATCCACACCAGCAGCAGTTGGACATCCTTAGAACAGTCTAGGCCAGTATCAGTGAGATGTTGAGTGAAAGTATATGACAAAGCAGAACACTTGTTCAAGAACCTCATTGTCACCATGTATTGTCATCTTCTCTGCTGTCACTAAAGTCCATAAACCAGATAAGTGCAACCAGTCTTGGGCTGATGAAATCTGCTTGTGTACAAAGAAAGCCCACAAGTACCATACCATCATCTCATCAACCAGAGAAAGTGTAAGTGGAGAAGATTGAGTTGTAGGTAATATTATGGAGTACCTGTCCACTAGGCTCAATCTGGATCAAATTCTTGAGCTTACTGACCCCAGGAACAGCATCTGGGCAGAGTTATAGTGAATACAGAATTCCTGCTTCTATGAAAGCAAAACATACCTTCTCCTATCCAAAAATAATAATTTAAAAATCAACCTTTATCATAATATTACCACGAGCATTGAAAAGGATTATCTTATTACAAAAATGAAATGACTTAAATTTACCCTCATTATTGTTTCCCAGGGAAAAAAAGAGGCTTTTTTTATTTCATTGTGGATGAAGCAGCTATTTGCATTTAAATGAAGACATCTGAAGAAGAGGAGCCAGAAAGTTAGGGGTTTTTCCTTTTGAGGATGAGATTTAATTTCATTTCAGTATTCTCCTATAATACAAACCTAACTCCACTTTCTGCTTCATTAAATAGTCAATCACAAGTTGCTTTCCAAAAATTGTCATAGAGAGTCAGACACTCATTATTCCCAGTTGAGGCTTTGTAATGATGGTAACAATGCAGTGTTGCTATCCCCTAAAAATTTGACATCAGCAAATAAATGAGGCATTTTCATATTTGCTGTACAGCATGCAATTTTTTTGACTGACTTATCATAATAGATACATTTCAACAATCTACTTACTTAATGCTCTGATCAGAAACAGGCTTGTAGCAAAGGAACAGTTTACAAACTGTTCCAACATAAACATTCTGAAAAGCACAGGAACACAGCAATGCTCCTTCCAATGTTAAAGGGGTTTTTATGGAAAACAGGCAAAATCCCCAATGCTGCACCACTGATACCTATAGGAAATTTGCCATTTACCTAAATGAGAAGGAAGAGGCTATGGAATGTGCCTTCCCTTCTGCCTTAAACTTTCAGACCAAGTGGCATCTAGATTCTATTTGAGCACTCAAATCTGCCTTCAAATATGGGGGGAAAAGCAGCCCACTTCCAGACATGTCAGCCTTCATAGGCTACAGGCAAAATTCCTGTTCCTAACAGGTACTGCAAAAGCCAAGGACTTGGCAATGTTGCATGAAATTCTCATTGTCTCACCTACTCAAGAGCAGAGGTGAGGTTAAGCAAGGAAAAACGAGAACAGAAACATTAAAAGAGAGATGAGGTTAAAACAAAAGTTTACCAGTGAGGAGGAGGAAAACAAGCAAAGATAGAGCTGTTTTTATGAGCCAGCCTGGATGGGCAAAAACTTAATTCTACAACAGAAGTGTTGGGATTGAAAACCTCTCCTTTCCTTTTTTCCCTCTCTTCACACTGACATCAGAGGCAGGATGGCTGGCAAAATATGTTTTGTATTAGGGGTCCTCCAATTTTATGAGTTTAAACAGTGCACCTGAGAGATTGGTGAATAGAAACAGTCATCTTTGCAAAACAGAACTAGGTTACTTCACATGTAAGATGCAAATTGACACAAGACAATACCTTCAGAGCCTAATCTGTCATAGAGAAGGCCTCTGCTTCCCCCATCACATCCTTAAGAGAAGGGAACTGGCCAGCTCACTTATCTCACCACCTTACAAAATACAAAAGATGGTTTGAGATAGGCACTGGAACTGGCAGTGGTAGAGAAGCAGTTGTGGACTGAAATGTTCATCTAACTGAACAAGTCTAACAAGATCTGAAGCCTTGCTGGAGGTGGGGTAGCATCAAATCACACCAGAGGGAGTCAGTGGTTTTAAAAAAGTCACTCTCAGCTTACCACTTGGCTCCAGTTGATTTGGTTCACTCAAGTGTCAGGCCATCTCTCATTAGCTGAGCAGAGTCTCATGTACAGATCCAGTGGTCAAAGATCTAAAAGACTGATGCTCAAATGAATACATAGAACTCCAGCTTAATGTTAGAGATTTCAGGCAGATTATCTATGCTCCACATCAATGTTCTGAAAAACACAGTGTTCCTTTCAGTTGTAACTCTACATGGCACAGCTTTTAAAGCTACTCCATCAACTATCTGCCAAATATGCAGGGAATAAAATCAAAAGATTTATTTTATGACAGTAGGTAAGTCATTGAAATGATTTCCAAGAATAATAATTTTAAACTAAGCAGTAAATGGTCCCAAGAAAATTCCTTTTAATGTAGCAGTGCAGGAATATTTCAATCAGCTAAACCAAGAGAAAATAAAAACATAAGAGCCAGGCAGGAAGCTGCAGAAAAGGGAATTCTAAGGACAAAATTCTTCTGTCAAATGTATTCATGCTCAGCCCATCAAAGTCAATGGAAATTCTGTATGCACATTCAAGGACAGAATGGGTCTAAAGGGATAAATTTTCAAAGGATGCTGTTTTTTCTTTGCACTCAGTATTTGCATAGGCTCATTAGTATTTGTGAAATGGGTACCTGTGCCCTTAAACAGGCAGAGTGTAATTATCTGTTCTGCCTGCATAAATGCAGAATATTGTTGGCACAGTATTTCACTATGGCCCATTTAAGAACACTGAGAAATAATAGTGTATCCATCAATATACTCTAGAAATGGATTTCACATGCTCTGAATCCTCTAACCTATTCTCCAGCTATGCTCAAGAAAAAGTCTTGAGCATATCTGATGTTCATTTTTTGTTTTTTAAAATGAAGATGCAAAGAGGTATATTCAAACCACAGGGATGTGATCAGATTAGAGCTCACACCCTCCAAGAGTCTTCAAGAATAGCTTTAAATTGAAAGAAGGTAAACTCAGACTAGATATAAGGAAGAAAATTTTTACAGTTTTTATGCTTTGTGGACATATTCAGAGAAATACTAAGTACAACTGTTTCTCCTGTAATACTAACAAAAACACATCAGATACACAGACATTTTTGAAGCTCAACTCCTAGTTTCATATGGAATATCACTGGCAAGAAACAATACAAATGACACTCCCAGAAGAAAAGCAACCAACTTCAATTATTTAAAATAATTTTCTTCTTCTCTCTAACACATTCAGCCTCTGCTAATTACACAGCTACAATTTTCTTGCACACTAGAAACCAGGTTTTTATCCATTTACTAAGTTGTCTAGATAAAGGCAGTGGAAAAGCTGTGGTCATTATGTGTCATTCAGATGTCATTAACAGCAGTTTTCATCAGATTCAGCAATGCTTGCTGCAGATAAGTTAGCCATAGTTATAAAAATCAAGCTATGCAATCCTCTTTAAGTGCTAAAGAAAAGAACACTTAGAGAGAGAAAAAAAAGAGATATATAACTTCCACATTCCATGCTAAATGCTATGATTCTCAAGTGCACTTTCTGGTCCTGCTTCTTACCTTGAAAATGTTAATGTTGCAAAATCCAACTGTTCAAATAGAGTAGAACAGAATATTTCAGTTGGAAGGGACCTACAACAATCTAGTCCAAATAAAACATTCCTTATCAAGAGCAATAAAGAAGCTTTGCAAAATATACAGTATGGTTTCATGATGCAGTTGTGAGAAGATGACATTATTCTCATACTAAATCCAAACCACAACACTGTACCAGCTATTAGGAAGAAAATTAACTCTATTCTAGCTGAAATCAGGACACATAATAACTTTTCCACAGAAGATGGCAGGAGTTTGCCATCCCTTTAGTATAACCTGTTTTCCCAGTAAGATGACTTAGATGGCTTTGATCACTACACAAGGAAATGAGTCATACAAATATCTTCTAAAAGCAATAAATTTACACTTGCAAAAATTAAGGAGTGGAAGAAGGACAATGATCTGTTGAGGGTACAGTAGCTGTGAGGGTTTGGTGATTGAGAGGGAGGACTGACTAACCTAGGCTGAGCTGAAATGGGAATCCTGGGCCTCTGGGTGTGGAGGGAGTGCCCAGAGAACACCAGCTAGAACCATTAAGACACTATAACTACTCCCAGATAGTCTAAACTGGTTCTTCCACAGAGTCAAGAGTATCAAGAAATTAAAAAAAAGAAAGCAAGACAAAATGAGGTGACCCCTCATTGCCAGGTTTAGCAAGTTCCCTACAGACTGCTCATGAAAGCCCTGGAGCTGCCCATGCAGACAAGTCCATCCTTTTTGTATCTGGCTGCTGCAGAGAGGCAACACATCACTCACAACTCTGAAAGGTGTGAGAGAGAGTTCAGGTAAGTGCTAAACACTGTCTGTCTGCCCCAGTGAATGTCTGCAGTGCAGACAATTTACAAAGAGAAAATTATTTTTAATATATTTTGAAGATCACCTGATGATCTCTTTGTACCCTTCTTACACTGATATGCAGGAAAGAAGTAGGACAGCATTTTCCTCACATAAACACCAATAAAGTGGGAATGACTCTGACTCGAGTATGCCAGAGAAAAAGCAAGCTGATAGCCTACCTGTAGATACATTCAGGTGCAAAAACAAGTCCATAGGCCTGTGGCTCAGAGCTCTTATACTGATACCTTTCCTAATAAACTCATTTTCATTTCTTTCCAGTGAATTCTGAAAATCAATCCTTTTCTCTAATGCCTCGTGAGCAGCTTAGAAGAGGGCAGCTGCAAGTAATTTGTGCAGCCATAAAGAATTGTAGTCACATAGTAATACAGCTCCTGTGGATCTCTTCTTACATAAATTATTGTATTTGCACAGTGGTGGGGATTTTTCCACCAATATAAACCATTTATGCAAAGCAAGGTGTGAAATGTTCACTTTGGATTTCTCTCCTGAGTTTCAACCAAAAGGCAGAGAATAGATGTGGAAAGAGAATCAGATCAACACAAAAAGCAGCAACAAAACAAAGGCTGCTCTTTGGCCATAAAGAGATCTTGGCATTTGAGTTCTATATGTTTGGGTGCTGCTGTGACTGCATATAAATATCCTGGTTATTTTAAGGATAAATCTCTCTTTTATGTCACTTTCTGTAAGACTGTCCAACATCAGGATTACAAAACACAGACCTGCACAACACCCTTCTACCAGATATGCTGCTCTACAGTGTGAAAAGCAGCAAGATCCTAGAACAACTCTACAAGCAGAAACCATGGCTCTGTTTGTACAGCCAAGCTGCTTTTTAATGGCATAGCTGCCTTCTCCCCTGGGAGAATAGCAAAACAAGCCTCGACTTTGTTAATCCACAAGTGTCTATAGATATAAACAAACAGTGGATGTATCTACAGACAGCTTACTGCAACTTACTACTGGTTTACTAAGAGTTTGGCCAGTTGTTATGGCTTTTTGTTTGTTTCTTTTTTCAGAAGATTCATGTTTACTAACTGCTTTCAGACAAAGAACCAAACCACTATTCTGAACTCACTGCCTCCTGAAGTGCCTCCACATTGGACACTCCAGACAGTAGTAAGAAATTCTGTATAATTCAAAAAGGATATAAATAGGAAAGAAGCACATGATCCAAGCACAGCACCTGAGCACCACCACCTGCTGTACACCAGTGATAACAAGGTGGATGGTCCTGATCCTGACAGCACTGGATCAAAGCCAGCTCACAAAGAAGCAAGGACACTCCTTGGGCAAGCAGCTGTTGCAGAGGAGATGACTGCCCAGCTGTGTCTGTGGGCATGCAAGACCACTCAGTGGAGCCATCACATGAAGGAATGCTTTTCTGGCAATACAAATGCAGAAAAAACTGGCTATCAGGTTGCAAAATGCCCAGGGGGAATTTACTATAGTGATGAAATCAGGTCAGCTCTCAAGGTCTCTGGAACAATGCTGGCTTCTGTTTTCTTCAAATGCAGCTTGTAACAGGACAGGGAAAGGTGAGAGAGCTCAAGACAGAAACTGTAGTGCCCTGATAAATGGCAAATGCAATAAAAGCAATTTTAGTTCTTCCCTTACTCTAGAATTTTCTGATTTCTCTGCAGATTACATTCTTCATTGATATCCTTGTGCCATTTTAACATGGGAAACAGAAAAGCATATCCTCCTTACCTTACTCTTTGAACTTGCCTGGACCATAAAAATCTATCAGAGATATGCACAAGGCAGTAAAATCTGCCTCATCTCTCTCCTAAGAGATACCTGATGATGTGTCCTCCTATTTTGTTAATCTGTTTTATTGGGATGTACAGAAGTGGAAGAAAAGATTTTGTGTAAGGGTTTCCCCATCTTTCCAGTCATTAGCCCAGTTCTTTATAACTTGCAGACCCAAACATTGACAAAACCTCAGTTTCTATAGGTCAGGTGCTGGGAAGCCAGAAACTGGCATCTCTGTCTGCACTGCACAACCACTGCTTTCCTCTGCCTCTGGTAATTTGGCTGAGTTTATCCTGGAAAAAGAAATACTTCTTCCAGCTAGAAACCCTTTCTCTTTTTATATCTTACTTCACTTTTAAATAGAAATGTCACAAAACCAGGCTAATTTAGCAGCTCTTCCTCCTAAAATGAAAAAGGTAAAACTCCTGCCTGACAACTAATCATGTTATGTTTTCCTTTCATAGTACAGGTACTAGCAGATAATACAGAACAGCCTCGTGTTGGACCAGGAGGAGGGCAAGCAGAGTGATCTGAGCACATGGATTTTTCAAAAGCAAACCAAAAAAATTGTCAGACTGGATATTGTCACATTTCTATGTCAGATAATGAGAAAAAGCTGAACCCACTTTGAAGAACTGAAGCTTTTAGCTTTTTTTTCCCCTCCCATGCAAGTTTATAGCTCAGAATCCCAGCAATATGTTCTATTCACCAGGTCTCATAATTAGTGTCCTAAATTACTTCTTCAAGCCCTCTTGCAAAAACTGAGCAGGCAGACAAACTCCATTACTTGAGCCTGCTTATATATTATTCCTAGCATTATATTGTAATTCAGTATATCCAACTGATAGCAGAGCCATGCTGTTATGGGCACTACACATAAATAATATATTTAAAGCAGTCTCTTCCTGAGAAAGCATGCTATTTAATAAGGGTGTGGAGACACATGGAGAGGAAAACAGAAGAAGGAAAGGAAACATCTTCAAGCTCATAAAGTTGTCCATCTATATTTTGGCTAAATACCAACAACAGAGTTTCTTATTCATTATGTATGTGTTCCCAGTTTAACATGGAAAAGGTACAATAGAAATGAAGTGAACTGGAACTGTACTTTTTCCTTCTCCTAAAGACCTTCTACTCATTCTATAGAAACCAAGAGAACATAGTCTGGAGCTGGGACAGACAGAAAATTGAGAATTGCTTCAGAAAAAACAACTTTAAAAAAAAACATAAGGTTTTTTTACAATAAGAAATTAATAAATCCTTTAACAGACCACAGAAAGAAACATGACCCTAAAGTAGAAAATTTGACACTAGCTTTTACTGCATCTGCTCAGCCAAGTCCTCAAAATAGGAGAGCTTTGGTTTTCTTGGATGCCAGCTGCAGCACAGACCTCCTCTTTTCAGGGTTTTTTTATGGCACAATTAGATGTATGCTTTTACATATTTTTACATATGTTCAGTTGTTTCCTCTGTTTTAAATGTTGAAGTGCTTTAGCTTTCCCCTCGTGTCTCAGCCTTTCCCTTTTCTTAGAGGTTCCTGTTATCACCGAATCAGCAAAGGGCTATGTACATATATTAGATTGTACAGTCCCAGTTATGACAAGGAAACTTAACTCCACTTTCTGACAGCTTTTTCAGATCAAAGAGAAGATACATATGTGGAAACAAGACATCTTTATTCCACTGAAAGAGAGAATTATTTTTAAATTCAAAGGTAATTTGCCTCACAAATATTACAAGCAGAATTTGGGATTTTTTAGTATGAATTACAATGAAAAGGTATCACCATAGCATACTGCTGTTCTTTAGGAAACTGCACTACTTCTTCTACATATTTTGACAAATATTGTTTTGTACTGCTGGTTTGAACATTAGAAAGTCCTGCAATCTATTTTCAAATTATCAGGACTGATTTTCATGCAAGGTATTGAGTGTTTTAAATACTTTCATTCTGTTTGGAGCTGGTGGTTTAGGAAATAGAAGTTCAGCACTGTAGAAAAAAGTCACTTTGAACTGTAACTACTGTATCTCCAGGGTAGTAATTTTGCAGAATCCCACTGCAGGGTAGTGATTCTGTTATTTTATGATAGAGCTACTAGTAAGTGGTATGAAAAAGAACCAGAGCTGGGTTTTTTTTACATTTCACATTTACATTTCTTATATGCCTACAATTTAGTCTTCTTAAATGTCAGGCTTCTTTAAATGAACATTTTTCACATTCTGATGTAGTTGGGTTTTTTTCCTACTCTCCTCACAATTACAAATGACATCAGTAATTATAAAACAACACTAGGTACACTGAAATCTCAGCTATAGAAGTTCCCTAGTTTACTTTTTTCCTCATCCCTTCTTTGAAGGTCACAATAAAAATGAAACAAATGTCCTCTTTCAATTTTTTTTCCTCTGCATTCAGTAAACATTAAATTCTGAGACCTTAATTCTGAGTGATTGGGTTCCATGTCATCTACCTTTAGACAAGTCTCTACTGTCCTTATCCCAAGGTGAATAGGACCACTCTTCTGGAGGTCATGTGTTCCTATTGCTTCCCCTGACAGCATCTAGCAGCACCTGAAAATATACCTCTGCACAGGCCATACACTAAATGTCTTCCTAGGCAATGTAAGGTGCCTTCTATCAGAAAGAGCCTCAGGAGGTAGGATGTAAGACTCAGTCATTCATCTGAATCACAGCCGTCTGCTCTTTATCCCCTCCTGTCTAAACCAATTATTTCCCCCTCCAAGCCCCTCCTTTCCTGTTTGCTATCCCACACAGAAAGCCACTCCAACAGCCAGTGTGAAAGAGAGGAGAAAGAAGATGCAAGACCAGAGATATCCTTGGATGTATGCTTTCAGGTTCAGAAACATGCTGCCCATAAATCCAGTTTATCAAATTCATTTTACACAGCCCCAGAACAACACTAATCAAAAGGAAGAAAATTACCAACACAACACCTCTGTTGCTGTGTGTCCCAATCCCTGCTCATGCAGAGGACTGGAGAGAGTAGAGTGCTCTTCCACCTCTTCAGCCATCCATGCCCTATCCATGTCCATGCATGACAAAGGCTTAAGCTTCCCTCTGGATCTTCTAGGCTGTTGCCAAGATTTGTCCCTGAAACTATGTTTCAGAGCCATGCTGCCTGAAGTGGCTTCTGCCCCTACTCTTCTGATTGGGCTATAGTGCCTTTTGTATGAGCAGGTGGTGAAGCAAATTGGGGAACTGAACTGGGTACAGAATGACCCAACAACAACAACAACAAGAATGGTTATTTTTAGCCAAGCTCAGGTCCTCAGCCCAGCTCTGCAGCAAGCTGCATAGGCATTTCTAGTAACCCAGCTGGGAGTAGGGTGGGGGAGGAGTAAGTGTTACTTGACACAGCAGTGCTGCTGAAAAATATTACCCTCAACCGATCAGGAACTTGTCCTCATTTCACTGTCTGCCTCCCATGAACCCAGCAGCTTTCAGGCCCAATGGATAATTAGTCCCTCAGAAGGTGAGTCAAAAGTTGCACACAAAGCTGGTTGTCATTTCTTCCGAATCCTCAGCCAGTGTTTAATCCACTGTCCTTCATCCTCTTTCTGGCATCCTGCCTCTGAGGACATCTCACAAAGAAAAAGTAATTCTTAATACTGCTGGTTGGCAATTAAAAGAAGGATGGAAAAGTCAGAGAATAATTCTCTTAATTGACTACTCTTCTTACCACTTGTAATCTAGAGGAAATCTAATTAATTCTACATGAAGAACGACTATTCTGTACTGAAGTGTAATTCCTGGTCTCTGGGGCTTCAGCTTACCAGTTGTCAAATTATCCAATTACACACTTGTTAAAATCCATTTTGGGGAGATTTTCATGGCTCGTAAATAAATAATTTCTAAAATTTTAATCCTCAAAAGGAAAAAAAAAAAGGCAAAAGGGAAGCCCCTAAACCCCCAAATGGCTCCTTAAAATCACAAACCACATCTAAAAATAATGTTGCAAAGCTGAAGAGAATGACACTCCTCTGCTTTGCTCAAGTAGAACCACAGTGGTGATGGATCTATTTCAGCACAGAGAAATTCCTTGCTTCTTTTTCAGCTATTTTTTATTCAAATCACTAATCTGAAGGGAACTAATTAAGGCAGCACCCCTTTCATTATGCCAAAAGGGAAAAATCTTTTCATAACCACATCAATTAGAGGTGAGAAGCCAAAGGAGGCTGTAGCTCAAGCCAAAGATATTGATGCACTGGAGTGAGGCCAGTGCAGGGTCACCAAGCTGATGGAGGGGTAGAGCATGTGATATACACAGAGAGGCAGAGAGAGCTGGGTCTGTTCAGCCTTAAGAAGACAGAACAACTGGAAGACCTTACTGCTTTCTACAGCTACCTGATCAGAGCATACAGAGAAGACAAAGCCAGACTGTTCTCAGGCATGTATATCAACAGGATGAAAAGCAGAGGGTACAAGTAAGAACATGGGCAATTCTGTTTAGATACATGGAAATACAAATTACCATGAGGGTGATCAAATACTGAAACTGCTTTCCCAGAGGGACTGTGGCATCTCCATCTCTGGAGGTGTTCAAGACTTAAGTGGACACCGCCCAGAGCAACCGGCTGTCTGAGCAGGTCATGGGGCTAGCTAACAGCTGGAGCTCTCTTCAACCTCAGCAGCTCTGTGATTCTAACAACTCCTTAGAAAGATTCTCTGATTAAAAAGAAGGAGGGGACACAGGACACTTCAGTGAATATATATTTGAAGGAATGTTCTAAATCAGTGTAAACTCTGGATCCAGAAGTGATCACATTTGCCAAATCAGAGCATAGAAGAAAATTATTTGTGATCTTTTGTATTTCAGTGAAAACAATTTAGCAGTCAGAATTAAGATTGCTTTCCAGTATTTACTACTATGCTGTATGGCAGTGTTGTGTTACAAAGTGCTGCAAGTGACACTTGACAGGAATCAAAGGAGGAACAGAAAGCAGTAATCTGCTTTCTACAAACCCATTCTGGCTGTATTTCAGACAAACACCATCCCTCGTAGGGTTATTGGTTCTGATTAACATAAAGACAGAAAAATACTAGAAAAACAATCCAAACTAGGTGGTGCAATATTCTCAGTGTTTACTGGTGATTCTGGGCACTTAGTGTGAGACATCTTAAGACATCCTGACTTTAAAATCATCCAAAGCTCTTGCCTACTGAAAAGTAGGTCCCCTTCAGCTGGCTGAAACTGGGCTGCACAAAAATTATCAAATATTTATGAAACCCTCACTCTGAAAACTCCATTCACCAAATTATTTCTGGTTTAAACTCCTAACATTTTTAACAGCAATAGCTTTAAAGAAACATGAAAACAGGCCAGGACTTCACAATATTTTTCATCTACTAGAGCAGAGACAAGCTCTGGGTGAAACCTGCTC
This sequence comes from Galbula dea, assembly GCA_013399015.1. Lineage (NCBI taxonomy): Eukaryota > Metazoa > Chordata > Aves > Piciformes > Galbulidae > Galbula > Galbula dea. The sequence goes on from VWZX01010739.1 coordinate 82,137, forward strand.
TAAATTCAGATCTGCCATGTTTTCCTGGTCCTACATTTCATAGCATCACACACCTTCAGAGCTACACAGAAAGACTGTCAGGGCCAAAGGACTGGACTTCTTTCAACCCAGTTCAATTGCACACCTCTAATCAAGAAAAACATTCGTAAACATGCACTTGAGGAAGAACAGCAGCTCTTATGCAAAGCCATTTTTCTTAGGCTTTAATTCATAAGAAAAATATTCTCATCTTTGTTCCTGTTTCTCTAGGGAACCCAATTTTTGATGCTCCACATCAAATCCTGTGGCTGTCAACAGCTTTGCCAGCAGCCACTCCAAGGCCTCATTACTCATTCCTCCACTCAGACAAAAGCTGGGTGACTGTTGCTTTCCATTATTACGGGTGATTGCAGTATTAGTCAGCTAGCAACTGCTGCTCCAGATACCAAAACAAGATTTCTAACCTCTTGTCTTCAACACCATCATCATCAAGATCTTTTTCTATCAGGCTATAGTAACCTTTGGCAGAAAAAAAATTGGATTAAAGTGGAAGAGCTGCTTGATGGTTTCCATGGCTTGGCAATTTAAGTAGCAAAACATCTGCACTGATGTTGCCATGAACACGGTTACTGTTTTGATGCATGCTGCACAGGTCAACAAAATGTCTAATTGTAAAGAGAAAAAGCTATTGCTTGTTATTTCAAAAGTTAAGAACCTCAGGGTTGTCATTAATTCTAGAAGGAAAAATCCAAAGAACATGGCCTTTGCTGGATTCTGGAGATAAGGCATCTTTGATTGCCAAGTACCATTTTCTCATTTCATTGTCTTCATGCAAAACGAAATGCTGTGTGCTAGTGACTCTCATCTGTCAGTTTGTTGGTGGTTAGACAACAGACACATGCCAGAGCAAGGCCAATGCTTAGCATACCAGTAATAATAATAAGTTAGTTGAAGACCAAACCAAGTCAAGTTTAACAGAAAATTCTAATTGGAAAATGAACCCTGCACATTAGCCCTCTTGCAATTGAGTATATTCAGTTCCTAAACCCAGTCACGTAGGAATACCAGAACTGTCACACTTGACTGGACTACTCAGCTGCTTGGTCCATCATTTGGGTACAGACAGGTACCAATACCACATGCTCTGAGAAAGCACAAATAATTGTCATCTACATACAGGAAAAACTTCTTGTAGTCTCAGATATCTGTGATTCATTTAGTTTCTGAAGCACAAGATATTATTATTATGTGTTTACTGGATGAAACATTTCTTCCATTAGCTGTACAGGCTCATTACAGTTATTAGAATGTGAAACAGAATCTAATCTGACTCATGCATTTATGCATTGCAAACTTCATGCACTGCATAAGAACTGATTAATGAGCTGTTGAATACAAAGTCCTTCTTGAACCACAGAGAACCAATCCAAAGAGTGGTCTTTGGGATCTAGGCAAAGCTGTGAGACTGACAGTTAGTAAGACAACCTGGTCCTCTGAACAGATACAGCAATATTCCAGAATTAGCCTTGGGACAGATTATTTTTTTATTGGCCCTGGACAAAGATGAAACAGACTACTACTAAAGTTTGCTAATGGTATCGGTTTGGGAGGTATTGTCAGTAGAGAAGTTTGAACTACTAAATAGGAAGCACCAGATAAAGCCAAGGGTTCAGGACAAAGACATGGAATGAAATGTAGTCACAAAGAATGCAAAGCTTAGTCATGGGGACTGACAGCAAGAATTTCAAAGGTCTTCAGCCTGAAACAACAAAGCAAAAGAAAGATCTGGATATAATATTCAGTCACTGGATGAATGTATGTCATTGCACAAACCAGCCCCTGACCAACCAGGAAAAAAATCCCAACAACCACAACAAAACCATGCATGTTTTGTGAGAGATGGACCAAAAAAACCCCAAAACAAAAGCAAACCAAAACCATTTCCATGGCATAAACACTTAGACAACAATGGCAAGGGACATTATCTGGTATCCTGTAGTCACCTTGGATATCTAATTTCAAGGAAAATGAATTAAAATGAAAACTAGTAAGTGCCAAGAGATGTTACTGAGAGAATGGAAAGTCTGGTTTATGTTATGAAATTGTAAGACCTTGATCTAACTAATCTTAGGAAGCAATAGGATATACTTATGAAAAGCAAATTGCTGCTTGCAATATTACAATTAGTGTTTAGAAATGTTCACTTGTTAGAAGTTGAGTAGGGCAGTTGATTCTGCCTGATGTGATCTGTATTTCTCAGCTGCCAGGCAGAACCCAGGCCAGTCACAGCCAAAAGCAGATCCTCTCTGTAATCAATTTATTCATCTATAAGATACACATGGATGGAGATTCACATTTCAGCTCTCTCACAGAAAAGCATTAATCATCAGCTAAGATGGTAGATAGCAGAGAGAAGGCTGTAACAGCCTCTAATATCCCATTCCACCACCCAGCACGAACCTCACTGTACTCCTGAGCAGCTCCCAATAGAAAACAACAGCACTTTGCCAACCTGAGGAGTGGCAAAGCACTCAAGCAGAAAAGGGGGCTTAAGGAAGAGGCAGGAACAGCCACACCATCTTTAGAGCTACATGTGAACCAAGAATATCAGCATTTGCACATCTAGGTCTGTGCTCCAGGGACAACGATTCACCCACAGCATCTTCTGTAATGGAGAAGAACCAAGTTGAAACTTTGGTCTAGGAGAAGGCAGAGTGGTTCAATTCAGGAGGAACTTCAGTGTGCTATCCATCCTCATCCCTATTCTACTGGAAAGAACCAATATTTTCTTTGTTTTTATCATTAGACTTCTCTATTTGGCTTTTGAGTTCTTCAGGGTGAGGCTGTAAGTAAATGCATTTGTGCAGCACTGAGCACTCTGGTAGCTAAGTCTGAGCTACATATCCTGTGTCTAACAAAGCATAAAGAGCACTAGCTAAAAATTAAATGTTTCAGACACATATATTTATAAAGACATTAATACCCTAAGCATTTTTAAAATCCAGCAGTGACTGGAACTGCCATGACAGCTGATTCCTGTAATTATTAGAAATAATTTTAATACAGAAAAGCTTCCTATATAATAAATAACCTTTTTGCTCCAGCAATTTTTTTTATTTATTTATTTGGTTTATTTATCCAGCTCCTTACCCTGATGGTATGGAGAACTGCTTCCTTCCTGTCAACATTTTTTGTTAAATTTTTATAAAGACTATCAGAAGCAAGATGAAACAATAAATTATCTAAAAGGTATAATGTTAAACTGGTGTTCAGCTTTTGGATACAGTTTATTTAATATGACTGCCATAAATACAACTTCTCACAAGCCAAAATGGCTCTAATGGATCTGAGGACAAGAGCACATTCATCTGCAGCAGGAGAATGGGTTTACAGTCAATGTGCCTTTGCTAACTACACTAGGAGGTACCAAACCAGGCCTTTTCACAAAATATCTTCTTAAATATGAAGTTTTTTACATGCTATGGATTATAAAATTTTTTGCTTCATAAAGACATTTACTTTTTACAGCTAGTTTATTAACCTGACCTTGTAAAATAATTATTCCACTTGTGTTTCATACAACAACTGTGGTGACACAAACATTACAAAAATGGTTGTGCTGGTTTAAAAGGTTATTTTGCTTCCACACTACCAGGGGACCCTTCCTGGAGGTTACTGACCTTCTAAGTCAGCTGAGATGAAGGATAATGTGATGTTCCTTTGTAACAGCCAACCCAAGTTTGTTTAAACTACCTTCATTTGCAGCTTAAAATTAGGTCAGTTTGATCTGCACCAAAGCAGCTTTCCCTCTGCAAGAGCAAAGCTGAGTGTATCTGAGAGCAGGGACAGCTCACCAAGTTGGGACTCCTCAGTAGGGTCAGATGAGTAGGAATCATTCTTTGCCTTCACTACAACCTGTAATGTTGCCAAGTGATGAGCTGGACTTTGGTCACTGACTCTGTTTAAACCTGTCACAAATCACAATTCTCTTCTCAGGGTTTTTTTCCCCAACATTTGATTTAAATCTCTCTCTGCCTTACACCTCACTTGACTGTCTTTGGAGGCCAGTGTTGCACTGCTTGAGGATAATAAATAATGGGTTGAAACCAGAGAGATAATGGAAGCTCAGCTGCTGATACAAGTCTGTAATTCACCTTTCACCATCCACCTTTGCTAAAGAATGGCTGGGAGGGATGGAAGGTTGTCTTTGGAGTTCTTGCCTCTGCCTAGCAGACTGCAACCCCACCACAGTACCATTAATCAAGTTTCACATCCCATTTTTTCATCTTGTCCATGCCAGCTCTCTAATAATAAGGTTATTTTTTTAGGTTGCTGCTGACTGGGTTATAAACATACCTAAGGTCTGTCCCAGTGTATTCAGGAGGAAGGAAAAACAGGCACTCCACAGGCCATAAAACTCACCAAGCCCCCAGGGGGCTGAGTTTGCTAAGGACTGAAGGGAGCCTGTCCCTGGTTAAGGTGAAACCTGCTAACTCAGCCCAAGTGCCAGGCAAGCTGTCCTGCCTGCCAGTAAGTTTGAGATTCTCTGGGCAGTAAGAAAGCTGAATTATCAACTTCAGAATATTAATATCATGATTGATATGAGGTAATCCAGGGCTACTCAGCCACTGTTACCATCACTCTGCAGCACTCAAGGATTCTTGCTCTGGAAGGCAGAACTTTTCTGCTGTTTCCTAGTTGAACAGGTCATACGAGGCAGTCTATTATAGCTACCATTAAGATCTGTTCATCTGCAAAGGCTGGAGAGTCACTCAAGAAAGCAATCTGTATGCACAGACTTTTTGTACTCAAGGGTGCTCATCATCCAACCAGCTGGCTGCTTCATCAGCTTCATATGTCCTACCACCACCTGAAACATCTGGTCCACATTGGTATCTTTAAACCCAATAATGCCTTGAATATCAGAGCTATTGCATCTGTGTGAGCCAAGCTGACTCAAATATTATCTTGCTGATGTAGAAATTTAAAACACTTATGCAGACAACAATTTATCAAAAACTGAAGGTCAGGAACCTGCCACATTTTCAGAAGGGACACAGAGCATTCTGCATATATTTTTCCCTGCACTCTAGAAGTAATGTAGTATATTTTCTAGTCAAAAGACTACTCTGATAATGGATTGACCAACCCTGTGACCAACACCTTCCCCCATGAGATTTATGAAATAGGTGTTTTGTTCTGATTCCTTAACAGATTATTAAAGAAAGGGAGGAGACAGATAGAACACGTCTGGGGCACACACACAGCTAAGGCAGATGATTTACAGATTCAGAGCTGATTCAGTTAAGAATCCGCCCAGGTATTTTATTATTCTCCATTTTTGTTATTATTATTTGCAGAACAGATTTCCACTTATCCATTTACCAGCATGTCCTATCTACCCTCTGCCTTTCCCAGAAGGGATTATCTTGTATGTACACAGATGGCTACAGAGCTTGTCTGTCTCTCAGCCTCACCTAATCATTAAGGTTCAACAAAAGGTGAACATCACAATTATGAAAGAGCTGACGATGTTTAAAAAGCAACAATAATCAATAGCAGCAAATGTACAACTTGAGTGATTAAACCTGTGCCATTCATCATCTATCAAAATGAGAGGGAAATAAAATAGGGAAGAAACACCAGAAAAATAGTCAAATAGGAATTGGAAGCTTATTCTTTAGGATGCCAATAAAAAATAATGCCATATTCTAGAAGATTCAGGAATATTATTCTCACTGGTTGTCACACTACATTGCAGGTCCTCAGCTCAAAAAACCTCATCAGCTTAGCATGTTCAAGACAGTTAATGAACAAATGGACCACATGCCTTCTTACTACCATATTTCAAATGCCTTAAGAGGTGCTAGGGTTTCTGTCTCAAAAGATACTCTATTGCAGGTGAATGCTAAGAGAAAGACACTTAAAGAGAATTGATATATATGTTAATTGACAACAAAGAACAACAAAGAAGGGTTTTGCTTCTTCACTACTTACTTGTGACTTTGTTTTTTTGTTTCTTAAAGTGCCAAATTTTCAGTAATTACCAGGGAGTAATCCTCTGACACCTCTTGTCCAGAACTCTCCATCCAGAATAAAGCACTATTTGTTTCTATAACTTCTGTACCAAACAATATGTTCTTAAAATCCTTCTCCAATTCCATGGCCACATACCACTTGGAGACACAGACCTTGTGGTGAGAAGTTTGGCAGGAAAATAGGGAGAGTATAAAACTATCCATACAAGATATGCACAAATTACAATGCAAACTCCTGGTGAAGAACATTTTACCATTCAAACACATGCCTCTTCCTTGGGATTTAGTGGATGCTTTAGTTTCTGTCAACAAGGCAAAACATTACTATATGGCTATAAAAGCCACTGGAAAGCAATTGTGGTAAAAGGCCAATAATTCTTTTATAACCCTGGATAAACATCTCTGGCTGTATTTCATCAGGCTTAAGGGAAAGGATCATATATTGCAAATATCCAAACAGGTGCTTACAGGTTCTTAGAATGTTCCCAAACTAAATGTCTTCTCCCATGCTATTCCCATTCTGCTGACAAGGGCTGGCTGGGGTCCCATGTACAGCTTACAAAGATGGGTTCTGTTACACTTCAAAATTAGAAAAGGTGTTATTAAAGTATCAGAAATATCAGCCTTTATGGTACCCACACATCTATAAAACACACCCTACAGCTTGAGTGCTCTACTGTGACTTGTGCTGCTGTTATTGGTGTAGGGCCCTCAGGGGTCTCAGAAGCTGGAATGTTAATATGCCCTAGGCAAATATGCACTGGAGAAAGGTAAGGCAAGTGCAGCAAGTGTCCTAATAGCTTCAGCAGAAGGTAGGCATCTTCAGTGTGTCCTGATGTTGATAGATACATTCAAGTCTTTCCATTGCAGCATTTTGTAACTCAAAAAAATAAAGGAAAATGAGAAGCTCTAAATTGGCCAATCTTCTGCTTTGCAATTTACAAATCCATAATAGCTAGCAGAAAAGACTACAGAGAACAAAGACAGTGCAGAGGTGGTATGTGCTGTCTATTAAAAAAAACAAAGCTCTGCCTAATATTAAAGAAGTAAAATTGGGCTTTTTGGAAAAATTAACCTGTGATTCAAATATTCAACAAGATTTCTGTTTGGTGCTTCTAAACATGAAATCACATGCTCTGCCAAGAAGCCCAGCAAAACTAATCCAAATTAGCCCTAGTCTCCAGAAACAGAGAAATAACATAACACCTTGTTTTCACTGTGGCTCTTCCTAAGTGGAAGAATAGATTTTTCCTTTTTTCCTTTTTTTTTTTATCCTAAAATTGATTTTAAATTTGTAAATTATAAACTGGCTTTGCTAAGATCACAGGGAACTCTGAAGTACCAAACTAACCCAAGTTGGATGTCTTGAAAGGTCTGCACCTAAATCATCATTTCCTATGTGTAAAGTATGACAAAGATCTGGAGATTTGTGATACCCCAGAGTTTCTTCCCTGACACTCCATTTAATGCAAAGAAGGTTAAAACTATTCTCAGTCTGTCAGTAATTAGAAGGCTGCTGCTATTTATCTTTGCTTTCTCTCTTACCCATTATCCCAACACCTGTTGCCTTGTAAAATGCCACCTACTGATAACTTTATCAACTTCACATGACCTTTGAGCATAGAATTTTGTGCTTCTGAAAAATGGGGTTTTTTTCATCCTTTAATGGAAATGAAGAGAGTGAGCTGATTTATAGCAACTGCCAAGAGAACATGTCTTTGTTCTTATGAACTATTTTTTGCCACTATATCACTTGATACTAAAGCAATCCTGGATCATTGGCATGTATAAAAAGCAGCAGTGTTTTCTGCAACCATTGGAACCAGGAAAGAAATTCTGTCAGTAGACCTGAAAGCCTCTTCTCTTAACAAACCAGCAGAGGTGACCCACTGTTAGATGGCAGGAGCTAGCCCATACGACTCTGAGTTGTTAGAAGGGCACAATACGAGTTACAGAGAGCTATTTCAACTATGATATACACCTTGATAATGAAAGCATGAGCCATTACAAAAGAAAAGAAACAAGTTTTTTGTGAAATAAAGAATCACAGCATCTGGCTGCACAGGGAAGAGGTGGAGTCACTACCCCTGAAGGTGTTCAGAAACATTAGAGATATGGTACTTACTGACATGGTATAGCGGCATGGTGGTGATAGGTTGATGGTTGGACTAGATGATCTTAGAGGTCTTTTCCAACCCTAATGATTCTGTGGTCTGAGTAACTCTGAAGCTGGTAAATAACAATAATAGCTAGTTCTGAGAGTCTGGAAGTGCAGACACCACCAGCCTTCAATAATGGCATAATCACTGGCTATCACTAGGCAAGCATCCAGGTTACATGTTTTTAAATGCTCTGAGATATTTATTTTTCATTCAGTGTTAAATAGCGTGTCAATATTTTCCAGCAGATTGTCTGAGAACAAAAATGGGGCATAGTCTGACCTTAGACAAGAATACTTCACCCTAAGGATGAAGAAATGTGAAGGGGAGAGAAGAAGAAATGCACAAAAATTCTGTTTGCATTTGGCATTCAGGTATCTAACAGATTTTTAAGTAAGAAGGCATCTAAAGGATTAGGTATTTGTCAAGCCCTGTAGTTTGCACGCTGACAGAAAGGCAACCATTTGAATGCAGTTATGCAGAACAGACAGTTGTCTGCTTGCTGTATTTTGTGTTCCTCAGGTAATTAAAAATTACTCAGAAGTCTTGCCATGGCTTTTATTTCTCTTCCCACTCTCAAATTAATGTGAAGTCAGAATTCAAAAACTGAAAAACCCCTATGATTCAGGAAGTCCTTAAACACTAAACCAAATGTAAGAGCACTTGTGATTCAAGTAAGACATATACCACACTGAACTGGATGTCCAAGTATACTACTTCATGCAACTAGAAGAGTGAGTTCCAAGCACTGGAAATGACATGAACTCAGGTTCTGCCTCCCAGAAATCAGTGTAATGATCAAAGAGAGCATGACTGAGCCTTCCATGGGAAGCTGTGGTCTCCCCTCACATGGTTTCACCACTGAATGAAGCGAACTTCCAAAGTCAGTATCTACTTCTCAAGGTGCTGAAAATTCTGTCCCCCCACCCCTTTCAGCAGATCAGACACTGGAGTTGTAAAGCAATATTAAAACCTGCAGAATGCCAGACAATTTCTTACCATAGCCAAAGGGAGAACTCCTACCAGGTCCTTCTGGCTTACGTAGATCTTGGAGATTCCTAGATCAGATGATGTGTCTCCAGGATACTCTACTTGCCACGTGATGAGCTGGGTCCCAGGCAGATCAGTTAGATCTTCAATTTCAAAATCAATCTGCATAATTTCAGAAGAAGGACCATCAGCACTGCAAGGAAGAAAGAAAGAAAGATTCCATTCACGTGGCTGGTAAGACCATAAGATAATTACTATGATGTTAATAAAACATTGCTTTAAGGCTCTTCCAAAGAGAGGATTTGGTGGGATGATGGACTTCATAATGAATTAATCATTTGCACTTGTCTTAAGATTTCAGGGTTATTTCCCATACATTCAAGTGGCTTAGCAACACTCCATAACATGGAGCACTAAGTACCTCTCCCACTTTTTAGGTGGAGAAACAAAATCAAACCAGGATAAAGTTAAGGCTAAAGCTACAGCCTAAAAATCCTAACTGAGGCTCTGCCTTCAACAAGCACATTGTATTTCTTTCCTCTTAAAGCAACACATGAGCGAATCTAAAGGGAATCACTCCTTGAAATGGGAAACCATTGCATTAAAAGTGTTTTCTGCTTTAGGTCAGAGCTCAGGATGGGATCTGTGAACCAGGGCAGCAGGGAGCAAAGGGTTGGAAAATCTGGAATTAATTTTCAGCTATACTGCTACCTTCTGTGAACATCTGTTTCAAGCTCCCCTTGTCCTTTGCTAAACAAGGAATATAGCTGATTTAGCTTGTTGCAAGAGAAGAGAATTACAAAACTGGGTTATTTAATATTGGCCAATGGAGTAAAAAATACTAGAAAAGAACAGAGACACTAGATGTGATTCTCCAGGATACTCTGGAAACAGTGAGGTTACTGATACCTTCTAAACTCTACTTCATCTTCACATGCTGTCCTTCCTAAGGTTACATGGTTCATATAAGTGAACACAAAGCAGAAATGCAAAGATGGAAAATGACTCATTTGTGCAATTCCTGCAAAACTTGCTATAAAATCAGCTACTGTAAGTAAAGTTTCTATTGTGTATCTTGTTAAGGTGAGCTCCATAGTCCAATAATATTTATAAACACAAGAAAACATTTGATTAACTGTAAAGTTGTTGAGGAATACAGAATTTCTTGGCAGTGCAGAAATCCAGGGGACACTGAGAACGACAATGCTTTTACTTCTGAAGCACTGAAGGCTGAACAGATCTTCAGTGGTTGTTTGGAAGGGAAAGGAAAGAAGTATCACACAAGACACTTATGCTGGAGAATGCAGCTAGAAGAAAGAGGAAAACTGATTAGAGAATCCCAGAATGTGCCTAAAACCCAGCAGATTTTCCCAGCTGATGTGGAGAAAGAGGTAAAAATAGGCATATTTTTTATGAAGATTAGTTATGACAACAGCTCCAGTTTGGGATTCTTCCCAAAATACTCAGATATTTTTATTGTGTTGGCTAAATCTAACACTTTACCCAAAGCTACTGCTTGAAGAGTTTAATCTGATCATCTTTAAGGTTTGGATTTTAAAGGATGTATTGAGTCCTTGCTATCCTGGATGGAATTTAAAAGGAGCTTCTGTGTTTCCAAAATGGAACACATTGTGTTCAATTTCTCATTTCTTCATGTCAGGGGAAAAAAAAAAAAGTGCACAATATCTAAACCAGCAGTGACTGCAGTCTTATTTCATGCTACCCTAGGTAGGATCAGAAAGCTGCTTTATGCAGCTGTGACTATTGAAACACAGCTACTTTCATTGTATAAGCAGGAATGGGCAGTGCATTGCCTATAAATACTTGGCAATGATCCTGTTTTGTACAGTGTGTTCTACCAGGGTTTCTGTGTTTAAAGAACTAATTGAATCTTCATACAATGAACCTTGGCTTTGAGATTCTATTCAGGGTGTCTGTCTTTATTATTGCATTGGTGTCTGCTGCTACCAGTCACTGGCTTTGCAGAATTGGTGCTGTCATCAGAAACGTGTCCTGGAACTGCAGTGAGATTCTCCTGCACAGGAGGGGACTGCAGGGCAGAACACCACCAAAAAAATCAAATTATTGCCAAAAAAGTCAATCAGCTGAATCCTCTCCAGTTATGTTGGAGAGTAGAAGAAAAGGAGTGAAATGATTAGGAGACACAGGAAAACAAAGGAGGGAGTAAAAGGCAGTGGAAAACATGGGCAGAGAGAAGTGGAGAATGATCCTTATGTTCCTGAACTGTAGCTCCCATATGGCACAACTACAGTAACCCCAAGAGAATGGAACTATTTATCTTATTTTCTTCTTCAAAGCAGGTATTTTAATGAAGTATTTCTCACAGGAAAAAAAACAACCAACCAACATTGCTACCAAATGTGATTTTGATAGAAATAATTTGAACTGGTTCCTCTTAGAAATAGTAAACAGCTCCAAATGAGAAGATTACAAAGCACCTCAAAAATCAATGAGAATCTCATTACTGCAACAAGAGATGTATATTAAAAAAAATGTGAAAATATTGTGTGATCTGTGATCAGACCCAGGCTGTCAGCACAAGACCAGGAACTTTTCACTACCTTACTCATCACTTACTATGATCATCCTTCCATGTGCAAGTCCCATAGATCTCTGTCCCCAGTTTACAGCCTTCCTATGCAGCATTTAGCAATTGCAATCTTTCAACAAAGAAGCCAAAAAGTTACCTTTCAGAGAATACAGTTAAACAATATAAATGGAGAAATTTAGACAAATAGTATTACTTACCAGAGTTCAGTCATGTTAAAAGAAAAGCCACAAATACTTTTTAAGTCAGGGCTTTGTACAATAGGAATATTTCTCCTGGGTAGTGAACTACTGCTACTCAAAATGATGCAGTACCTAATCCCCCTCAAGGCAGACATAGACTTTATGGTGACCATAATGCAGCAGCACGTTGGCAGCTTGTCTTTGCTAAGGCTAAACCCATTACTGCTATCAAGAGCACAGCAGCAATGTCAGTTACAATATCAGAGGCTACATGATTAGAAAGTTTAGGATGGACAAACCCAAAGATTCATGACAGCAATCCAAGCTGTGTTGAAAAATGGTCAATGCAAAATGGTTCTTTGTGCTAATTTAAAGTCAAATCCTTCACATGGAGTTTTGCTGCTTCTAGTTGAGAGTTAAACTGTAATGGATTTCACTGTGGTGCCAAAAAACTCTCCTCATGAACAGAGTCCTGCTGAGGTGTGTGCCAGGTAACCACATTTTTAAAGGGTCTCACAGCCCAATCTGAAGACAAAGAAGGCAAAAAGACAGACCTCAAACTTCATTGGAATAGAGTAGTCTGGTCTTTCCTCCTGTCAGCCAGGACAGTATAGGCATGTTTGTACTGTATTTCTTCACCTGCTTTTCATTTCCTGTCTAACAAAAGATCAAGCAGCTCTGACAAATAAAGAACAATGGGAAACTCTGTCCTGTCTCTGGGGGAGTATTTCCCACCTACACAGAGCCATGCTGCATCTGCTGCTTCTGACACACACCTGATTGAGACAACATTGGAGAAAAAAACAAACCAAAACAAAACAAGAAACAAAATCCCCAACATCTCCTGCCCTTTTGGCCCTGGAATCCTTTTAAATCTGAGAGGATGCTATCAAGGCTCTTGGCCACTTGCTAGCACCTTTTCCATTAAGTCAAGGTTCTGTAGAGAAAGAACCAGCCACTCCTTTGGGTCCCTCAGGCTGGTATGGCCTGCAAGAGAGTTTTCAAGAAGAGACCTTGTAAATCCAAGAATAGCTCCTGGGTGTTGGCAGTGTTAGTCAACAAGGATCCCATTCCCGATATCATTATCTGTGGTATAGCCTTGGATCTTTACATAACATTTACTGTATAGAATGATTCATTCTAAAGCTACTAAAGCAACTAGGTCTGTCATGTTTCTTATAATACAATGTATAAAGTGTTATCACTGTCTTTAGAAGGCTACTATGGACACAAGAAGCCTAAAGCCATGAACAAGTTAAATAAGATGTATCATAGGAACGTTAATGAAAGAGCCTTGGGAAGAAGAAAGGAAGGTGGTAATCTGTATTCTTTCCTACCTCCACACACATACCCAGATCTCCAGCACATCTCTTGCAGGATACTGAAAGAGCCTGTGGCCTGAAATGCTGCACAGGCCAGGCTAAGAGGTAGAACAGCAGTGCTCAGCAAAAGAAGAAATGTTTCCAGGAATAACTGGATAAACTTTCTGGCATGGAAGAAGGGAGAGAGCAGCACAGCTGACCCATGAGACCTCAGGGAGTTTGTGAAAACCATTATCCCCATGTAACAGGAGAGAAAATTAAACTGAAAATGACTTTCCCATAAAAAGAGGGATAAGATGATTTATACACACAAAGTGGAATAAGGTGGCATTTCAGAAAGGAAGTGATTTAAAAGTAAGTACAAATCTTTGGGTAAAAGTAAGATAACATGCTATGTTGCCACACCAGATAAAAACACCATGCTAGCTATTTCCAGCTCTATCAGTTGGGTTGCAGAAAGGTTTTAAGGCTTGCTGTCATCTGTCCTGCCACTGCACAGAGCTGGCAGTGGCAATATGTGTTCAATATAACTTCTGCCTTATGTGTTAGGAAATAATATAAAATGATATGAGGTGCAGAATAAAGGCATAACAAAGAGCTGTAAAACCAAAGCATTGCCATTTTGTAACAAAATCCACAATTTTCTGAAACAATTCATTTCTGATATAGACTGGGGGTTTTATAAAGCTTTTTCTATGGCATTTTCTTCAGAATTTAAACAAGCAGTTTTACAAACCTTCTTGACTCATCTCTTGGAATTGCAAGCCATTACTCCTAATATCATCACTACACTGGACTTGTTTTCTCACCAAAGGGAATTCAAAGGACCAGTAGAGAATCAGCCTTCAGTGTACTTGCTTTTTGTACCTCCTTTCCTTCTGCTTAGTAACCTCTCCCCAACCCTGGAGTTCCCCTAGAGCACACAAGCATAACACATATTTTCTTATCCCTAGCAGGGCCAGAAGTCTGATTTTTGCACCGCTGCTGGGGGCATGCAAGAGTAATGCATTGCCTTCTCACCTAAGTAGATTTGGGGTAGGGGGAAGGAGGAGGAATCTAGGAAAGAATAAGAAAAAATAACAGTGAGAAAAAGAAAAATGACCTGTTACAGAAGGATGTGAGAGAGAGAAAAATAGAAAAAGAACTTTTGTGAAATCCAGATAACAGGAGAATGATAAAAAAAATCAACAAGGAGGCTTGCAGTGCATTGGTGCTTTGTGAGAAACACCTCAAAAATCCAGATGAACAGGAAATGAAGCTACTGAAAACAACAGCTAAAGAAAGAAAATAGTTTCAAATTGCCTTCTCAGCTAAGTCAGTATTTCCACCTACATTTAAAGTACTTCAGGAAAGGATCCTGATAATCTTTATCTTCACCAAGAAGTGAAGTCTTTGCTGAATTCTTAACAAATATCCACAACTCAGGTTTCAGGGAAGAGCAAAACTTTATTTGTGAGGGGGTTTTTGTTTGTTTTAAGAAGTCTTTACATGAGAGTCAAACTGTTGTGATGGGGAGCACATTTGCATTCCTCTCTACATGTGCTAGAGAGATAGAGATCACATCTCTTCTGCATAAACAGGTACTTGCAATGCAATAAACTACTTCAGCTTGGCATGTTTGATAGCATCCTAGAAATTACGTGTATAGGATGTGTAAGTAAAAAATGTGGGATCACTGACAAGGAGACCATAATACTGACATCTAAGGAATAAAAAGCACAGAATAAGAAAGGAACCCCCTGTGTCATGGCAGGCTAAATTATTTGGGCTTTTCTTTGGTGCTCATCACCACACAATAAGCCATTGCTTTGGAAATGCTGATAACTTCCTGCAATTCAGCCAGGGATGATTTAAAAATCCTTCTGTGAGAGATGATGATAGCTGTAAACTTCACATCCACACTTAATCTCCTCTTATATGCTGGTGTATTTTAACTTCAGCAACAAAAACCTGCCACCCTTAGGTTTCCTGTGCAGGTTTACCCTCAAACAATGCGCACAAATGTGCCTGATTCAGGCCAGACTTGAGCTCTTCAATACAATATGGGAAGACAAAGCTGAGAAGAATGTTCCACTACTGACCTGCAGTCTTTGGAAGGTTTATGTCTCCAGGTTGGGGGAGCTCACATGTACAAAAACCATAAGCTAAAAGCCCCCAGAATAATCTTACAGGCAAAGAGGAAGTCTTTATTTTAGTGAATCTGATTGTCCTTTCCTTCTGGTTTCTGACCTAGAATGCAATCAATTAATGTTACCAGCTTTTTTGGAAAAGATTTTATACAGCAGTATTTCAGGGAACTCTTTTATTCCTACAAGTAGGATTTAAGGTTAAAATAAAGTATTGCAAGATCTAACATGAAACAGAAGACAACAGCATGATACTGCCTTTCACCAACTGAGGAGCCAGCTCAGCTCTAGAATGTGAGCTCAACTTATCCAGTGTGTGATCTCCCAAATCCATTCACTGTAGATAAATCTAGCTGGCAAGGCTAGAAGGATTTCCACTCTCCTTCACAGTTGAAAATGAGATGCCTGAGTTTACCCCAAAAATTAGAATGTTATTAAAACAAAACCAAACAACATGGTACAATGCCTGCACCATATGTTGCCAGTGATCTACTATATACATACTTCACACTTCAGTCCCTGCTCCCAGCCTAAACAAATCACAAAAAGGAAAGAAGATTTAAGTCAGAAAAGTGAGGCATGGGGCTTGGAGCTTCCTGAGTTCAAGGAGAGTGCTCTAAAAACACCTAGGATCTGTAGATCTAGTCCACTGCATTAGAGCAAAAATCATTATTCACCATTGATATATCAAGAGAAGGTGACACATAAAGCAGTACATTAAAATTTAATTTTATTCATTGTCATCTTACTATTAAAAATTCAGTGATGGGTAGGCTGAAAAGTCATTTTTCTTCAGGAATCAGTGTATGAAGTGAATGAACTAGCCTGAAAAATCACAGAAAAATGAATCTGCTAATCATGTAATGAAGTTATATTAAAAAATTGATCCATCTGTCTGCAGCATGACATCAGCAGTGCTGGTTAAGAAATATTTACCAAATTATTTCATTTATTCATTTTTTTTCTTTGCTATTTTCTAAAAACATATTCACTATTAAATTTTCCAGCTGTTGACAGCACTTTTTCCAAATTACAAAACCATCCAAAAGTGGATAAAAATTAGCAAACCTTTCAATACAATACAAATTTCAAACATAATTTACTACCAAGCCAGCATTTCAGTTCAGAACCATGATTCTGAGTATCTCTTGACATAGTAAACCCAGTGATCATTTACCACATTATGCTAAGGGAATGGTAAATCAACATTGACTTGATTACATGCAGTCTAATAATCATTCAATAAATTATTCAACACAGTAGTTAGCAAACATCAAGTACTTCTGAAGCAACCCAATCATGAGGCAAGAGCAGAAAACCCACAGTTCCTATGCAGGTGGGATAAACACTTTACTGACAGCACAAAGTCTAATAGAACACTGCAAATCATTGTCAGTCTGGGTTTCTCTACCTGCTGCTTTTATTGTCCTCAGCATAAAAATAGCAATAAATATAACATAACTCACATCTAAGTGTGACAAAACTGCAAAAGAGGAAACCAAGCATACAGCCATAAGTGATGGTTATTAATTGGTAACATTTCTAGAGGATCCATCTAAGGCTCAGGCTGTGTTGTCTGAGACACCTGCAGATTGGTGATTGTTGTCTTAACAGACAAAAGCAAAAAATAGGAGAAAAATACCATAAGAGTCATCTTAGATAGGAAAAGCAAGGAGAACAGCCTCAACTAAATAACAGTTCAGTGCACAGAGATGTGATGTGTTCACTTTGTATCCTTGGTTTGCCCAGAACAGCGCTATAGGAATTTGACTCTCACATCATGACCCCCAGACCTAAGCCTTTAGATCAATACCTTGAGTGTTCCTAAAAGAAATAAAAGCCTTAGATATTTCATTTACATTACAATTCCCAGACTGTTAACACTGTCACTATCACTGTCTCCTGAAAATGAAGATGCCTTTTGCTAACAGGAGTTGCACAAACATAACCCTAATCAGCCAAGAATGAGACTCTGCTTTTGTACTAAAAAATTACAGGGACAGTGCAGCAAATATTTGCTCTTGAGTAATCTCAGTGTACTAAATCATGAGATCAAGCACTGTGCTCAGTACACGACCTTGCAGCAAAATTCATTCCTCATCCTACAAATATTTATCCACCTAAAACCCCTTATATACATGAACAGCAAATTTATACTTGTGCATAAATAGATGTGGGATTAAACTTGCTGAATTCAGGTTAAGTCTTTTTCAGTAATTATTTATCCAGTCATGTATAAGGGACAGAGAGAGGCATAAGCACTGAATCTTCTCTTCTGTCAGCTCTTAAGGATTTGAAACTTAGCCATCACCAAATAACCAGAAGTCATCTTGATGTGCATCAGGCTTCTGTTCTCTTCCACCACAAGTGATGTTACAAACTATTCTATCCAAGCTTAATTGAAAGACAGTGTTAATATTCAACAATAAGAAAGCTCCTTTCACAAATGGTGGAAATAATGGATCTGGAGGTCTGCTAAGAGAGGTGGTATCAAGAGACTACCTTTACTAAAACCTGAGCATCAAATAACACTGTGCTGTGCCAGGCTATTTTCAAGAATGTCTATCCTACAGCAAAAGAGTACCTGATCACCAGCACTAAATGGAAAACTGCCACCTCTGCTTCATCCATTCACCTTCACAATCCCATTTGCTAGCTGCAAGGCACTTGTGAGCTTCAGCACAACCAAGCTGCTTAAAATGCAGCAGCTATTTCATCAACGTCATTAGTATCTGCTGTACTATAACAGGACAACAAGACCCACATGAAAAAAAAAGCACCTAGTACAGGAAAGGGCCTAAAGACCTGGTGGATAACAAATATTACAACTTTAGGAAAATGTAACTATTTTGGGAATGATATAAACATCCAGAAAGTCCATGGTGTTCTCTACCAGTTTTTATCAATTGAAGATGACCAAGTGCAAATACTGTTTGTATACATGTTGAAGCTGGCAGTATGAAACAGGTGGGTCTGGGCACACTCTGCTGTATGTACATTTTTTTACTTTAGCAACATATTTTGACTTTGCCCTGGCAGGCTGAGAGGTAACCCAAGATCCAATCCCCTGGCTCCAGCTATGGTACAGATTTAGTATTTGAGCAGATGTTTTCCCTCTGTACACCTTGGGATAATCTGATAGCCATGATGAAATCATACAGACAGGATGATGATACAGGTCTGCAGCTGAGTCCTAGGTCCTGTCAAATCAAATCATAGTTTTTGGTGTACTTGTGACATTAAAAATTGTGTGAGTGCAGAAGCTCACAGAACTCATGTTCTTACTAGCATGAACTGTTCCATTAAGTCAAGTAGTGTGATTATTCGGGGTCTCACTGCATCCAGTGGTGATGTACCTTACATGTCACCACTTTCAGCCAGAGGCTGAGGTACACCTGAGCTCAGAAGGACTGGGGAGATCTAAGGGGATACACAGGTCCTGGAAATCCTTAGATACCCTCTGAGGAATTAGAATGAAGAAAATTGTAAGGTCAAGTTATGATTGTAGCTATTATGCTGCACAGAATTTTCCCATAGAAGGTGTACTGAGATCAGTAAACTATCCCAGGGTAGATAATAGTGTAGAGCTAAGAGCACTCATTTACACATGTAAGTACACTCATTTACACATGTAAGTACACTCAGTTACCATTCTTTGGTTGAGATCTACCTTTTCTGCCTGACCATCAGCAGTTGCTTTTCAAGCAATCCTAATCTTATTTATGCAAATGGTCCAGGAGCTGCTAAAGCAAACACAAAGACTAACATGAAAGTTAGGATCATTCTAGATGAAAAAAACCAACCCAACACAGTAAGGAAGACAGAACTGCATTTATGTGCTGGTTTGGACAGGAAGGGATCTTGGTCCATATGGATAGTTCCCTGCTACTGCAACCACCACATCATATAATCTCTTCATAAAGTTATCAAACTCCATTTTGAAAGCACTTAGGGATTTTAAATCCCTGTTCTGCTGAAAGGTTCTTCCAGAACTTAATTATTCTAATGGTTAAAGCAGCCAAAGGAGCCACCCTGGCTGGAACTGAAGCCTTCTATGAGCCACTGCTCAGAGTGATTGGACCATAGCACACTCCAGACATTGAAATAGATAGCATGGCCACATGAAGCTCCCCTTCCTACAACAAGTGCTCATAGGAAAACATTAAATAACTCTGCAGACCTTCTGGAAACATGTAATGGCTAATAATAGCTCCCTCATTCAATATTACTCCTTCCACTTTTCTGTGTCCTTAAACCACCTCCAGCCAAACAACTCCTTCCCTACCCTGACATAGCTGCAAACAAAAGCATTACATTTCTACAGATGAATTTAAGTGGACTTTAAATATTCACTGATCTAAGTAGACAGGCTGAGAAATCATAGGTTCTCTCCACCCTACCTCAATACATTCTGTCAGTGCAAATACACTTGTTTGTCATTTCCAAAAGTAAAGTACTTTTTGGTGGGTGAGGGTGGAAATCAAATAACTAGAAAACTGGAAGAGAGAGAGACTCAGACATGGCATTAATTAGGGAAATGCTTAATGAAATACTAAGGAATTGTGCCAGCGCAAATAAGAAATATCACCTGATGAGAATGTGGATCTCATGCCATCAGTTTATGAGATGGACAAACCACATCACATAAGCTTCCCTACTATGAGGCAAACTTCCACTTAATACACTTTAGGCTTTAAAGCCAGTTTTATTGATGTTTGAAGACACTAATCTTGGATCTTAAAGGAAGATTTTGTGGGAAACAGAATCAGCTCAGCTCTGGGGGCTGAGCAGCAGCTCAAATTGCATTGCTTCCACTTCTAAGAACCACAGGACCATACTTAGAAATATTTACAATTGACAGAGGAAAGATGTACATCCAGCCCTTTAAAAAGACATATTGATTTTATTGAACTGGAAGCAAGGGAAGAGAGACCCTAATTAGTATAATTATGAATTCAGTAATGCTAGTAATCATTAATAGTTTCAACAGCTTCATAAATCATTCATATAAGGGGGAGAAGCAGTAAGTAGAGATCAATTTCTACTCAGGGGCATTAAAAGTTTGCCACCTTTATCACAATTTGTGAGACAGATTTCCCTTCATGTATAGCAGAGCTTCACAAGATGACAATGAGATCAAAAGTGAAAAAGTTGTGTATCAAAACACAAGCAGGATTAAATATCATGACAGACACCTAAATATTAGTTGTTTGATTTGTTGACTCTGTTTCATACACTTACTGCTATTGCACTACAGTTTCATAGTCCAGTTTTGAGTCTTTAATGACTTGAATGCAAACTCTCTTTGTAAAGCTAACATGAAACCACTACACATATACACACTGCTCTTCCACTGCAATGGAAAATACTCAAGGGTGTACTAGCTGGAACACACAATCACCAAGAAATCTAGACTTAAAGTATCTCCTTCAAGCAAGCAAGGTGGAAAATTCAGATAACAAACATACTTCAAACCTCATAACTGTCATGATTCTTGGAATATGTGTGGAGACATCCAACAGGCAGCTGTTAGAAGTAATAAAAACAACCAAATGACAGGAAGAATTAAAACATAGCACTGAGAAAATGATCACAACAGTCTCTGAATATAAACAGATTTTTAGACATAGTTTTCTTTCTGCTTTACCAAAGCTGCTTGACTTCAGTTAAGCTTTCATTGCACAGCAGGATAAAGTACAAATAAAAGTGACAACAATTGAAGAAAATGGACAAGTTTTTTCTGAAAAAGGTAGAAGACATAATCTGCCACATTTGCAGAGGGCTTGAATGTGCAGTACTTGAAAGAACATCAAGAAGAGCAGAAGGGAGGTTGGTGATTTTCTGAAAAAAATCAGTAGGTGAGTTTTAAAAGGAGAAGCAGCAGAAAGTGCTAACTTTCCACAAATATCTCAAGGATTTAAGTGTCAAAGAGAGAAAATTGCTAGAGCAGGTAGGCAGAAGAGTATAATTAGAAACAACAGGAAAGATGGAGCACATTCAAAGCAAAAGGACAGTGGAAGAGTCTCAAAAGGAAATGGCAGACACTGACTAGAAAGGTTTAAAATTAGGATTAAATGCTTAGAAATATATTTTTTGCAGTGGTAGGTATGGCTGTAAGGAGCCTTTTTTGGTTTTTGCCTAGTTCCATAATAAATAGAGGATCACACAATCAGTGTATCTGTGTGTCTGCCATTCCCTCCAGTAACACTGGACCACCAGTTGCAACAAAACTAGGCAGCAGGATAGAGGTTAAGAATTACTAAGCTTTTTGGAAGCAGGCAGACAGCAGAGGAGAAAAGACCAAGTGTCTAACTCCTTTTTTAGAAAAGATATAATATACTCCCCAAGAATCCATGTGCACACTCATTCCTAAGAAGCAAACACACAGAAAGCAGACTTCTATCTTCTGGCTGCTCACTAAAATACACCTTAACTTTCATGGCTCCTTGATTTTCTTTAAAGTTCCAGTTCAGAAGTTGACTCCTACTCAGCAAACCACTGAAGCAAGCTCTTTCAGTCTTCTGGGACTCAATCTTATTTTGTAAGTTAAGCATATGTGTAAGTACTTTGCTAAATAGGAATGAATTTAAATACTCTGCTGAGCTAGGCTCTCATTTATCAGCAAAATCACCAGTTCAACTCAGTAAATTCACCAAATTATACGTGGAGAGAATTACTCCTGACCCTTGTTCAATGCTGCATGAAAATGTCCCCTGTAGGAATATCCAACCCTTGAAATAGGTCTCCCACATAATTAAGAGCATGACCTACAATTTTGCTCCCAGACATCCTGACTCTATAAGGAAAGCAGTAAACCCAAACTCATATTGTTATCATGAACAAATGAGTCTTCCTCTTACTGCTAAGCTTTCCAGTGTAGGGTACAAGGGGTATCTGATGGGTTGCTTGTGATCATTAGCAATGTAAGTTTAAAATCCAATGTTTTCTCTATCACAGCATCCAAGGACACACAATGAATAGCAGTAACTCTGAAACTTAAGGAAAAGAATCAAGTCTTTTTCCTTGTAAAACCATGCAGTAACTTGAATCTATCATATTTCTCTGACAATTACAAAAGAAAAAGCCCTACCAAATACATCTCTCTCTCTTATTTCTCTATTTAATTATTTAGAACTCTTACTGTTTGTTCAGAAAAGAAGCATTGTGTTCTGCAAACTTTGTGGAGATGTAAAACAAGAAGCAACAAATCCATATTGAAATCTCTGGTACAAAGTTTTCCAACGTTGAGGAACAAATCAACCTGAAATATGAAACAGGCAAGGACTGACACCAAAATTTGGATATAAATGTGAGAAATGGGCAGATGAATTGCATGGAGAAAGATGAAGAAGGAACAATTTGGAAGCCACTTGTGTAAGAAAGGGAAATGAAGAGGACTGCAGAAGTTAGTGGTTTTATAACAGATATTACTTGCCTAGGTATGAAAAAAGTGACTTCTCCCTCAGCATTGGTGAGTGTAAATTAAAGTATTTTCAGAAAATTTTATGTTGAAAATATTCTGATCCTTTGGTCTTCTCATCTATCTCACAAATTACAGCCAAGTTCATACCTGATGGAAAGAGAAACTTCCACTTATTCTATTGCACTGCTAAAGTTTCAGACGAAACGTACCCTCAGAACCAGACTGAATTAAGTGGATCCCATGACAGCACGTCCCTTCCCAGGCAGGGATGCACCAGGAGCAGCCACCCAGTCACAAAATACTGCTGTTGACATAGAGCACTGAACTGGGAACTCAAGAGATGCCTGGCTCTGTTGCTCCTCTGGTGAGTGACCCTGTGCAAGCTACTTCACCACTCTTCACGGTAGTTTTCTGGCATTCTCAATCTCATTCAAATCTCATTGAGATTTGTCAGTAAAAATTCTTCTTAACAGGTCAGAAAGAGTAGTTCAGGGTTAAACTAGGATTTCCAAAAGAGCAAATCTTAACCATTCAGATGCTACAAAAGCAGAATATCATCCTTTTAGATTAATAGTTTAGACTTGTTAGAAGTACATCCATCAGAGTGGAATACCTCGAGGAATGGTCAGTCTTGCCCTATCACACCTTCATAGTCTCCAGGAGCTGCCAAGCCCATGGTATTTCATATAAGAAGAGTTAAATTTCAAAACCTGTGTTTTTTTCTAGGTAGATTATTCCACTTTATTCAAATGTGTCATATGTCACTGGAAAAATGGCCCTCTTGGCAGTTTTTTAAAATAAAGCCATTAAGTCCTCCATTAGTTTGTTTTGAAGCCCTTCAAATCTGAGGACTGTTTAGGTAGTAGTTCTGGTCTTCACCAAGGCAGTGAAGTTCTACAAGGTTCAGCAGGGAAAGGGAAATGATGAAAACTAAAAGCAGTAGCTGATGATGCAGTTTTCTAAATGACTGGAGATTCAAGCTGTCTATTTAAAAAAAAGTTCAGTGGCACATCATTTCATATCCAGATTGGGTTAGTAACATTAACTTACAGTTTCAGCTACACCAGCTCCCCATAAAACTACAGCAGAGAGAATTTTTAGCTGCGCTTCGCATTCCTAGACAATACAACACACCCTCCTCCTCCCCAGTGCAGGGAATGCTGCTGGCTTTAGAAAGATATAGATCATTTTGAGCTGGCCAAAGCAAGCCCAGAGAGGAGTCTGTGCCAATTTGACATCTTTTCCTTCCTTCAGTTAGCATCCATCACTCAGGGAGGCACAGTGTAATACAAAGTGACACACACAGAACAGACAGAGCAGAAGAAAGCTTTCAAAGCATTTCAGCTCTGCTGTACAAAACAAATACAGGACAGCAAATTCAGTCACAGCACAGTTTCCAGTGTCTGACAATACAATCCACTCTCTGCATCTGAAATATTTATTCAGGCACAATTGCCATAGAAAATTAATATTTAAATCAAGGATAATTTGTTTTCATTATTACTGTTATTTCTTTTTAAACAACAGTTAGGATTATAAACTGAATTAGGTGATTTATCCTTAAAGCAGATCTTTAACGTTCTGTGCTTATTAATACCAATCTGAAATGCTCAGCCATTGATCAAACTCTTATTTCCCAGAGTGATGGCTTGAAAAATACCTCTAGCCCCTGAGCTGTGGATTTTACAGCCATTACTGTCAATTATACACCCCGCTAAGGGAGCAAAGGAAATCTTCATACGTGCCAGCTGCAGCCTTATCCCTGAGTTTTGCAGAGGTGATTGTTATTTCAGACACTGAAGGGGGGAGAGAAAGAAAGAGAGGAATAAAACCTGTTAGCCATAATGCAGTCAAATGAGATTCTACACATATGTTTGGAGACCTTTACATATGAGTTTGAATTTTTTTTTGCTAGAGAATACATTTTGATAGTTGTAATCCTGATAACATTGAGGTGTCTCTAGTCTTTCACACAGAAATCTTAAACCATTTAATGAAGATGCAGGTAGAGCAACAGGTACTTCACACATTACAAAACCTAGAAAACAGAAATGCAGTGACTTGGACAAGATGATTTTGGGGAGCTCTGCAGCCTGCAGTGGAGCACAGTGCAGCACACAGACCCTTGAGTTGCTGGTGACTGTCTCCAAGGCTAGAAGCAGCACAAGCACACAAGAGCATCCCTGCCTGGCCCCTCACTACCATTACTGTGTTACTCTGGAGACAGAAGTTAGTAGCTCTGCATGGTGCTGTGCTGATCTATCAGCTTGACTGCTGCTAGCCTGGCAGTCTGCACAGCAATCCATTCCATGGAATAAAGGTGCCAGAGTAGACTACTAGAAGAGGTGGGAAAAGAGGTAAAACCCAGTCCCTGGCTGTAAATGGGAATTTTACCATTTTGATGAGGATGCAGTTGCCACTGTAATAGTCTTGACTCCTCTGGACTATTGTCATATCCATCAGACCATGCTGCAGTGGCATTCAGGATGAACTCTGAGCTCACTGTCACCCTAAAAAGCAGCAGGTCTGAGATTCCATCCCAGTACTTCATATTCTGACCCAATATTCTTAGGTCATTTCCAGACATACAGCATCTCAATTCCACATACCTCCTTCATTCATCTCCTCTCCTTACACCTTAATGTTAATTAACCACTAATTTGCAAAAACATACATCTCTTCAAACAAGCAAATAGATTTTTTTAAGTTTGCCTGCCTGCTGTAAGTGAGGAAGGGACCCACTGGACACCAGTGGAGATACTCTGGCTTAAAGCTAAGTAAAGCTGTAGTCACTTATACTTAAGATTATTCTTTGCTCTGCCACTACCTCTTTTCTCCTTCCTAGCTGTTTTTTAAACCAGAAAGCTTTTCTAAGATTATGCAGCAAGTTTTTGTCCAAGTGGAAGAATGGATAATCAGTAACCTCCTTGGAGCCCCTAAAGTCTGCCAGGTCTGTGCTAAGTCCAGTCAGCACTTCCAAATACTGCTGGGGAAGAGTCTGCAGGGCAAAACTATCAGCTGCACTCTTCATGCTAGAGCCTGAGACGATGAAAGTACCTCAATGACTTGGTTAACATGACAATCTCTGACACAACTTACCTCCAATTATCCACTGAAAGTAAAACAGACACAGTTTGAAAGGCTGGGTAAACAGAAGCAGAAATTAATACTGCAGGGTAGCTATTAAGGTTTTCAGCTGTTATGTCCTTATCTCTTGGTTTCTGTACTGACATAGTGATGATTCTTTTCAACTCCTCACAGATGTATCAGAAAAGACTTTATGCCACATGAACATAGAATGGGAATTGTTCTAGCTTCAAAAACTCTGTAGAATACATAAACCCTCCTTGTTCTTCATTCCCACTTGCAATAGCTGACATCAGATCTGGACTGAAACATGAGCAAATAACTTTTCTCCAAATAAGAGGTGGAAAATCTCCTATATCCACTCACCTCAATTCCACATACCACAGTCAGCACTTGAGTGAACAGTACATTAGGAATGAGACTGACCTGCTGAGGGGACACCACTACTGGGAAGGATTCAATTCTCTTTCCCAGAGAGAAAGTGTGACATCACACAGGGCAGAGAGGTGGGAAGTTGACTGCCTTCACACTCTGTGCTGAAGATGTCAGGAACCCTGTTTGGGAACTTCCCTAAGTTACAAGTGTATGGTGCAGAAAAGCTAGTGCAAAGGAGACAAGAAAAGCACTCTGGGGCTTAAGCAACTGTTTTTTTGCAAGCTTCTACTGAAAAAAGCACAGACACAGGTTAAAGAAAAATAAAACAAAGAAAGGCACACTAAGTAATACTCTGGGAATACTTGATTTTAAATGAACTTAAATGAATCACACTAAGTGTTGTTTTGATACTTTGGCAGAGAGGAATACTAAACATGGTGATGACCAGAAGTCCATAATGCAGCAGAAAATGCTCATATTTGGTCACAGATTTTAGCCAAAGAAGCTACTAGCTCCAGCTGGGTTCAACTGCTGTTGTATTCAGCATCAGAAATACATAAAAAGAAGGTCAAAATACAGCACATGAGCTGACTAGCTTGCTGAGCATTAGGACCTTCAGAGAGCAATTTTACAACCTTTGACACTTTCAAATTTAAAGAGTCATTTGCTTCAATTTGAGTCTAGTGCAGTGAGAGAGAAGAGAAATTGGCAGAAGTGTTATGCAACTAGCACTTATCTAAATGTGAAAAAAAGAAAGTAGAATAGTGTTAGGAGACCTGCACATTTAGATCAAGACATGGTTTTAAAACATTTTAGTAAAACATCACAGGAGTCACCATAATCACTACAGTATTGTACAACAACTTGTATCTGTGTCTTCTAATTTCTAGCATGAATGCAGGACATATTTTCAGACCCTGTTTTCTGCTGGGATCACCCTGTCCCCCCAGAGGCTAGTTCCTGTCCTGAGTCTTCCAGCTGTGTGGCCTTTCCTCAGAGATCAGTCTAGAGTATGGCTGTTGAGTTTTCTGTTCTATATTCTATTTACACCATGTAAAGTAGTAAAATATTGTTCAGAAGCCTAGAAATAATCCTGGATTCTTCTGGAACAATAAAATGTTCTAGACTAATCCTCTTCTTTCCTACTAAATCCTATTCAGTTGTCTAGATTTCAATCTGTGACATCCTCATAGTTCAGAGTATTTTCAAAGCATCTAATATATTATTGGTACTTCAGAAAGTAAAGAATAATGGTATCTGAGATTGATTTTAAATGATGATCTTAAGATAAAACCTCATCCTCCAGTAATCCAACTCCTGAAAGCACTGGATGCATACTCAGGTTTAAAGAATTCATGACTTACATTAATTTACACTCACCTTTGACATCACTTCATGATATAAACTCATGTTTAGAAACACTGTGGAATTTATTAACATTTTTGGCTCCTCTTTTCTGTTTTCCTGTTGTAAATGACACCAATTCTAAAACCAACCAAGTATAAGAAATTTTATTTCTGTTTTAAGGCTTGTATTTTGTGTGCTCTTTGTTTCTGAAGAGCTATTGCAAAACTCTTGCAGGGTCTTTAATGCCCTTCAGAGCTGCTGGTAAGAACAGGTGAGAGTTAAATCTGAATGCCTTTAAACCACTCCTTGTGGGTTCACAGAAGGAATTCTGCTGCAGGCCTTGAGGGTCAGACATCTGCTACATGCTTGTGTGTGCTTTCCCCTCTATTAATTTGCTGTTCTCTCAGAAAGAATTGGAGAAGGAAAGGGGAAAAAAAAAGCCTTATAATTCATAAGAAATGTATATACTACATGTTGCTAGGAGGAAATGTCAAGAGAGAAAAATAAATGCTTTCTGACAATTGCTAGTCATTTTGTGCCAGCAGCCAAACAACACGAGAGTTATGCTTTCCCTCCCTCAGCACAAGCACACTGCAGATGAATCACTCCACTAAATTACCATTTTCTATAATTTTAAGTGGTAAATTGTCACTGACATCACAAAAAACAATGTGCAACTTTCAGATATTATTAACAGATAGTGAAGCACTGCTGAACAGCACAGTGCTAAACAGCACCCTGTGTGAAGCTCATGATGTGCCTGATGTCTTGGCCTCTCAGTGTATGTCAAGCTACAAACACTGAGCTGAAGTCACAGTCTCTTAAGATTCACTTGCTTTTATAAAATGCATGACTTTTTATTACTAGCACAGCATGAAACATCACTGTAAACTATATGAACTAAATGGCAAACAGGAAAATGTATCAGCACATGACACATTTCAGTGACATTATCTTTACTTGGTTTATGAACATTTGGTAACCTCTTCAGTTGGTTGCCACAGGCTCTTGCAAGACTTGCCTCAGGTACTCAGAGGTGCTAAACCTCAGTGAAGCAGAGATATTTACAGAACCTTCCATGTTACACCAGTGAATGCTCAGCATAGTTCACAGAAGTTCTTGTTTGTTGAATGAAGAAGTCTGTCCCTACACAACCTGTGGTGTCCTGTCACTTCTCCCCAGGCACTCCTTCTCAGGTACTCAGAGCAACCAGAAACAACTCCACAGAGGACAACGTTCTTATTCTGAACTGTCAACCCTCTTGTGAGGCAGTCCTGTTACTTACAGGGGCCTTCAACATCACTGGGCTTCTAAACTTCATCATTGTAAGTGCAGCAGATGTGGGGGGGTTTTGTTTTCCAAGCATTCTCAGGGGACTGAAATCAAGGTAGTAATTCCTGACCATAAGGTAATTTTATTTATTTATAAGAAAATAAGATAGATTTACTGTCAAGTGCAACATTTTAAAAGTAGTTTTTGAAGAATGATAGAGAAGAATTCATGTAAAAGCAAAGATCAGCATAAAATGTAGGGATGTGAGATGCCCCACAGCATGCTTTGTGCCATGCCCTAAAAAAATAAGTGTGACATTTGCCATACACAGGACTAGAAGCTTCTGTTAGTTATGTTAGTCTTCCTTCAAGACATGTTCCCTTCCTGGGAGACTCAGAGCAGGTATGCCAGCCTACAGCAGGTTTGTTTGTAAATGGATGGGACACATCTTTATTTTTTTCTGTCCTGCCTCTTTAATAAACAACTTCTGTGAAAGGATATGAGCAGGGCAAGCTTGCTTTTGAATGACAATTAAGCAGCATGAGCACACCCATGGACACAGAAGGAATACAGATCCTTTTATAAGCAATCCTATGGTGGAGTTGTCCTTACTTTGTAAGGGGAACTACTTTCACCTTGTGGGCCAAGCTTGAGATCAATTTTCCTGAAGCCTCTCCTGAAGTGACACTACCACATGTGGCACATTCCCTGATGTGCAACTGTTTTCTTTCCCATATCCCTGCAAGGAAGCAATGTGATGCTCCCAAACAGACTGCTGAGACTACCCAGAAGAAACATTCTCAGTGCTTAACTGTTGAGGAAAATATCCCCAAAAGAGACACTACTCTTGATTAGTCACAGAATGAAACTTAGAAAACAATTGCCAGCAGACTGAAATGGGCAGCAGAAATGCAGGGTGGTAGTAGGTAACACTCAACCTTTTCACAAACCCTCAATGAATCCTCCTTCATAGCTGGGCTTTCAGAGAGTTTACAGATAAATCAGGGCACAGATAGAGAGCAGCTCATGCAGCAGTGTGTGTGCCTTCTGGCAAAGCAGCACAGGCTACACTTGTTAGGCAAGAAATTAGTATATGACACAGCCCTGTAAATTATATTCCCATTTTGGTGTCTGAAACACAATTACACATTATTACCTACTACAATATAGAATATTAAGACAGATAATTACAACCTCAGCTCCCTTCTTTCTCAGGAACCATTAAAAAAGGTTAACTGACTAACAGCCCCATGCCTTTATGCTGCAGAGGTATTTTTTTAGTTATGGTATCTCCCTCAATAAAGTACACTGGGGTTTGGGGTTTGCTCATGGAGGGGCTTTGTTGTTTTTTGGTTTTACTCTACATAGGAACAACAGCTAAGATATGCCAAATCTACCTGAGAAAACACTCTCTTCTTAGCACAGTAATGATGTATAAGACTTGATTTTTATGACATTTTATAGAAGCAAAGCCTTTACATATGCACAGTGGAGATTTCAAAAAATGATGTTTTTTCAATATAATGATTTCCTTGTGGGAACAGTTTTAAGCCAGGTGGGACAAAGCAGTCTGTCTGCTTAACCTATAGCTACCTCACCACAGCAAACCTTTGCAGTGCAAAGTGGGCATAAGGTCCTGAAGTCCAGCATGGGCTCAGCTCAGCAACTGAACAGGAAGGACAAAACAAAGCAGCAAATAGAGGAGAATTTGTTTCTTCCCAGCAAGACTTCACCACCTGTCAGAGCAAAGTGATGCCTAACTGCCTACAGGTCTATGCCAATTGTTGTTGAAGAAAAAAAACATTGTTGTTGTAGAAAAAATGTTTTATTATTATCACCCTCTGGAAGGAGATCAAGCTTTCACTACGTTATGTCAGGCAACAAAAATGGGTTATTTTTAACATGAATCAGGTCACTGACTGGGCACTCAGCACAGTAAGTCCATGAAATGAGAGTGGGAGGTAGAGGCTGATCCCAGCACACTGTGGGGACAAACAGCTAGGTAAGAAGTGGGAATCCCTGAAGACTACAATCCTGCTGAAGCCTTCCTACCATCTAGGTACACACCTAAGCCTCTCTGCTACAACAAAAGACAATAGTTTGTCATTTCCTGGAGTAGATGAATACCACAGAGGAACATGCTACAGGTTGAGAGGCATTCAGATCCAATGGTGCATCCTCATTACAGGGTGAGAATGTGAAAGGATTTGTGCCAATGATTACTACAAATCTTAGCTGTACTGAAATAATAGTGTGTCATGTATAGAGTCTTTACCAGAATCCACAGGCAAATTAAAAAGTGCTCCACCTCAATTACACTGCAATTACAGGGGAGAGAGAAAGGAAGCACTGAGAAATATTTTCAAAGCTCATAAGCACCAACAAAGGTAGACTGGAGAAAATTTATTCTCATAAGCAGTAAAAAAAAGTGATAGAAGTAAGATATCATCAGAGATGGCTCCTGCCAGCTGATGTATCCAGGAGACAGGATGCTGAAGCCAACTTTTAGAATCTGTAATGAGTAGCACATAATCACATTTTCACTACCACATAGGAAGTCTGCAAAACAGGTTACAGCTCTTAGCAACTGTACACTGGAAGGAACTATGCCTCCTATTTTCCCATTTGTGGCAGCCCATTAAGGGTCAGGGAAGAATGAGACAAATTGAGCACATAAGATGAAGACTCTACAGGAGCATAGAATTCTATGATACCTAGAGAGTTTCCTTTAACTACTCTTTGCTGCCTCCATCACCATCATGACAGCATTACAAGCTTACATTTTTCTAGAAGGCTGCATTTAAAATTGTTTTAAAATAACATGCTTAACTTCATCCACAAATGCAAAATATAATTGGTTAAATTAATCTATTATATTATTCATTAGAACTCTCTCAGTTCTATCTGGAACTGTGAGCCACTGCCTTGCACTTCAGAAACAATTTTCATCCTTGAAAAAGGAGCCAGTAACTGAACAATAAATAAAGATTCCTGAAAAGCTAATATTAGAGGCTCAGTATTCAAAGCAGAAGTGTTTTCAAATGGTCATTAAATACAGGAATCTAGGAACTACCTTTTTATTTCAATAAACAATTATGCCATCTGGGACTGAGCCCATGTAGTTGCTATTTTCCATAGGAGTCCTTCACAATTAAGTCCTCAGATGGGCCCCCAAAATCCTTACTGCAATGAGGACAACAGTAGTTATCAGGGAAGCTGGATCCTCCTCTGACATTCACTTTTCAAAGCTGTTTAAAATCCAATATTGTACCTGCACAAGGAATA
Organism: Galbula dea; assembly: GCA_013399015.1. NCBI lineage: Eukaryota > Metazoa > Chordata > Aves > Piciformes > Galbulidae > Galbula > Galbula dea. The sequence goes on from VWZX01010739.1 coordinate 114,291, forward strand.
TTTTCCATGTACCCTTGTCAGCTGTTCTTTAGCATCACTCTGCCACAGCTGTGATGATGTGTAAAATGCCCTCATGCCCTTCTTTACTTGCTGTCTGGCTGCAATCTTCTTTGGAATTAATAAAGATCACTTTTGAGCTCCTTATCTTTTAAGGGATTTATATTAAAAATTCTTTCCATCCACACACAGAAACACAAGAGTAAGTAAAATCAGTAAGAAACATTAAAGGGGTATCACAAGAGAGAGATAGAGGAAGCAGATGGCTAAGTATAAGCATTTGGATTTTGAATTAAGACAATGAGAATTTATGTTCATGGCAAACTACATATTCTCATTATTTTTAATATTTTTTTACATATTTCAAATATGAATACCCCTGTTATCAGGGTCAAGGTCTGAGTGGTGAGATGGAAAGTATGTATTAGCCCAGGCACAGTCATTCAAGCTGCTGAAGTTGCAGACAGGAATCTGGTGGTATTTACATAAATAGACAGGCAAAGTCTTCACCCAGCTCCCACTGATATATACCAAGGACAGGAATTAATGGTGCTCAGGGACAACTGCTAAACCTTTCAAGATAAAGACTATGTACTTGAGAGCTTGAGAGTAGCACAGGAGAGTAGTAGATTATTCTCTAGGTGGCTTTGGTGGAGATGTCTGGAGTTTCACAGTTAAAAAGCACAGAACTGCTATGAGTGATTGCTGGCAGATGGGATATATTCATCCTTAGCTTTGTTGGCTTTATCAGGCTCTAGAGCAGTCTCTCAAATTACATCCATTTGCTTTCTATTTAGATTGATTAATGTATCAGAAATATGTCTTAGAATTAAAAAAACACTACAATGGTCTAGAAATGGTCTAAACTAGATAAGATTCATATTTGGTTGTTACTAGTTGCTAAAAGCCAAATTATATCTGTCTTTGTTCATAAAAGATAATCACATACAGAAAAAAGTTGTCAGATCATTGTAATTTTTTTTTAATTAAGGCTTTTTTCCTTAAACCTTAAAAACATTCTTAACACAACCTGCATAAATACTTCAGCACAGCAGATAGAAAGGAACTTCTCTGCATGCCATATAGCAAAAATTCACAGATGAGGCTGCAAAAATAACAAATACCCACGAAGTGCAAAAGGCATTGATGACTTTGTGAAATTCCACTGTCTGAGGTGAATATTTTGCTTTACAGAAAAGGATTGCAAACTGCTGCAAAAAGTGTTCAAAATTACTGCAATATATATGTCAAGAAATAAATTACTCTCAAGTTTGCTGCCCTGCCCTGGTTTAAAAAGTTACATAAATCAGCAAATTTCTCACTTCCACTAAAATACTAATTAAAATAAAGCAAAAAGAACATTATCATTTTCAGCAGAAAACTTGCCCTGGCCTCAGATAGTTGCAATATTTCAGAAAGCACAGTGACAATGCATATTGGAATTCACCAAGGCAGTGAATTAAGGTGTTACAGCTGATCTCAAATGGGAAAGCCACCCAGCCTTCAAAGTGCCTGCTCACTGGTGGACATCTCCTTGCACTGGAGGGTCAAACAGCCTGTCACCACTGGAGAGACCCTTACCTGACTCTTATGTTTTACAGTCAGTCATCCAAGTCAATTAATTATCACAGAGGATCACTAGATGATTATTCCTCACAGAGAACTCCTATAGCACAGCACAACAGCTGGTATAGTTCAAATGGCATAAACAGACACAGAAAGGAGTGTATGAAATGCCTTAAAGCCCACACCATGGCTCAAAGCTGTCCTGAGGAATGGGAGAGCCACCACCACCAAGTTAAATGTCTTCGCTGTGCTGAGCTAGGACTTGTTTTTCCAGGTGAAGTACATGACAGATTTGACCCAAAGTCCTTTGGGTTTAAGGTAAGACACCAATGGACTTTTGCTCAAGGTTGTGAAGGTTAATGAGTAGTAGAGAAAGGGATGGAAACACCTTACAATTCCTTTGTAGGACTGCACTCTCTTCCAGTGTTATCTGGTAGAGATGTCCCACACATCACTGCCAGAATGCTCCCAACACCTTTTCCTTTCCTGACCTGCTTTACTTTCCTCTCTGGCTCATCTTACACTCTCATAATTAAGTTTATCCCTGACCATCATCACATTCACTTGCAAAAATCTGCAAAATGTCAGAAGTGAAGGAAATGTAAAAACATGAACTCAAAGGAGAGGAAGAAAATGGATGCCTCTGTGTCAAAAGTCAACTTGCCCATTTCAAAAAGCACTCTGCTGGAGTTTATCCTTTGAAAGAAGCTATGGCCCTCAGCTCAGATACAGACTCAGATCTCCTGACACCTCCACTGCTGAAACAGCAACAAAATCAACAACATGGAACATTCAGCTACAGCAGATCTGCTCTGGGGCTCAGGAACCTGTTGGGACAGATTCCCTGTCTCCAAAAGCTCTCGGTATTCGATACAGAAAAGCTGTTTCTCTGAAATCCCTCTTTAAAGCAGGGCTGAGTACTAGACCTTGAAAGGGTAGGAAAACCTCAGCACAGACACATACATGCAAGTCACTACATTTACATGAAATCTAAGCAGCCACAGGAGCTCCATGTGCTGTGTAGGTTAACATTATCCACACCTGGCTGACCAAAGCTGTGCTTTCTGTATCACATAAGAGTAACAGTCTGAAAATCAGGGGTGTGTTACAGTGTCTGGCATGTACTTTAACTGATAGGAAGAAAATGGATAATCCAATATAAAGGGAATGTATAAAGCCTAAATTCAGTTTGAAGATATGCTATAATGACTGTTGTAATAGAAAAATCAGGTATTCTGGCAAACTAGGAATTATACTGAAATATTATAAGAGCTAACAACACTGCTCAATACTATTAAATCAATACCAGAGACATTTGTAAAGAGATTTGAGATTCCAGAGCCCTAGTTTACTAAAATGCTAAACAGAAGCAGCAGCTCTGTTCCTACCTCTATTTGTACTGTACCCATGTAATGAAGCATGAATTTTAATTTAGTCTGACACTTTGATATATTTTTAGATTTGATTTTTGCATCTTTTTTTTTTACACAACTCAATTCCCAAGCTAGAGGTGTTACAGGGTGCTAAACCATGCACACCAAAAATCACTTTTTTCATGTAAGTTATCACAGCACATGTACAAAAGTTCATCCAATAGAAGAGGTCATTAGCACAGAAATCTGGTCTACCTGTGGATGCAAAGATAATTTCAGATTAAGATCTGCCAGTTCTTTAAGCTTTACTGACATAAGTGTTTGCCAAAGGGTATATATTTTAATGGTAGATTTTCAAGGTTATTTCTGTCTGCTGCCCAAACATCAGAGGTATATAAATCTCTGTGCATTACACAGAGAGCTTGGCCAGTACATCTTTATTATGAAGTTATCTAGAAATGACTGAAGTACTCTTTCAGCATAAATATACAGCAGCAGAGGCAGCTAAGGGCTCACCTGGAAAGCAGTAGAGTATCATGTGGGAGATAGACTTTGGGAGATTTCATACACTGTTTTCCAAGTTTCCTTGGTCAGAGTAAAAGGAAGACAGAAACATGAGGTAGGACAATAAATATCACTCTAGCTTACAAACCTAACCTGGTTTCTGCAGCACTTTATTTCCATGTCATTTACTGTAAGACAAATAATGATCTAGAAATTGGTGGATAAATATGATAAATCCAAAGCTAACTTTACCACTAAATATTGTCATTCATGAGAGCAAGATCAGAAGCAGTGCAAAGCTTCTAATGAATGTTGCTCATCAATTTTTTCTCATCACACATGCTCCCAGGAGGATGCCCAGGTGATGTTGTTAACTCAGTTCTGTGCTACTGGACATAGTCATAGTTAATTATTCATTTTTTCAGCAGAAGTCAAACAGAACATGATATAGACACCAGGCTGTAGTAGGTGTGGTAGCAAACATGCTGCAACAGATGGCTCCTGGCCCCAGGAGCCTGCAACGTGACTAGAACAGAACAGAGCAAGACTGTACTCAGACTTCAGGGAGCACACAGATGATCCAGGGTAGGGCAAGAGGCATGAGCCTAGACAGACCCACAAGCCACATAAGCTCTTGGTGAGCTTGGAGAGCTTTTAAGGTGAAGCTTTAAGGAGGATACAGATAGGACTTCACAACATTCCCAGGCATTTAATTAAAATCTGGAAAATCATCTAAAAGAAAACCTAAAACTGGCTTCTAAAAATCTGTGGTCACAATGAGATAGCCTCATCAGCCAAATAAACACAGCAATGGCTACCCCAAAGCAGGAAAAGGTAAAAAAAAGTGTGGGGTTATCTTTTAAAACTCTTACTTAGCTGTTACAATTAAATGGTTTCTGAGTCCATTTAAGGTTTGATGTCTTTTAAATACACTGAGTAATGTCTGGTGCTTAAAACTGGTTACTGAAGACAGATTTACAACAGAGAAAACATCTGTTTAGGCTGCTTTTTTCCTCTTCACTCTACTTATGCTATTTAGACCAAAATAAGCCTATGATATCAATTATTTTCTAGTTCAGAATTTCAACTAGGTACAAGACAAGTCCTCTGCCCACAATTCAGAAACACTTTCAATGCAACATATGGTGACATACCATTTCCTGATGCATTGAAGAGTTACTCAGGTCCTCTGCCATGACCATCTGCTCTCTGCTATCAAAGCAAACAACTGGTTTTACATCATAACAGTGTTAAACTAGAATATGCTGGACAAGCATGCTTTACTGTTAAAGGTTTGTGATGTCTTTTTCTTACAGTAATAAAACACTTGGAAAACCTCAGATGAAAAGTGCTACAAATGGGTTCAGAATTAATACTGTTGTGTATTTAATAATCTAGTTTTCATTGTACTATGATATGGATTAACTAAATGACCTCTGACATCTAATTTACCTAAGTGTAGACATAAAGTATCCTTTCATCTCTGGATTGTGAAAGTCAATCCAGTATTCACATCTTGCCTCTCCATTCCCATGCTTAGTCACCTTAATGGATACTGGAGTCCTTCAGAGCTCAGCAACAAGCTTTGAGATTAAGGACTACACTTGAAGAGCCAGTGAGGATTAGGGTTTGTGCAATACACACTGAGTAGTGCTTTGCATGGGTAGTAAAACATGAAGGACCCAAACCATCAAGCTCCCACTGGGAAACCTGAAACAGGAATAGGATTGGAAAACCTAGGTCAATAAGCCAATCAGAAGGGCTAGAATAAATTTGCCATAGAATTAATTAGTTGTGACTGTGGCACAGCATTCTCCATAGACTCTCCAACCTCTTCTTACAATATTATGCAGAAGTTAACCTCTGCACGTTCCTGACTTCTGGGCACTCAAGTAAATGACAGGTAATGAATATATCACCATTATTATTGTTTTATATGTTACAGTGGTGGAAAAAGCTGAGCACTAGTGATTAAATGTAGGAAATTAAAAGCTGCTGTCAACAGTTTCTTTCTCTCTCTAATGGTTTTATTTCTTCACCATACTTGCTCTTGTTGCTTTAAGCAGGAAAAGTGCTGTGGTAGTGATTTCTTTATTAGAAATGTCAATAGGGTCTGCCAAACTTTAATCAGCTTGCTTGGCTGTTAGACCAGACAGGCATAAACTTTCTTTATGAAATAAATGCCTTCCTTATTGAACTTACTATTAAAATACTGCAAATACTCCCAATATGTTGAATGCAGCATTATTTAACTATCAGTTTGAATCTAAAATATGTTAATCCCTGGAGATGGGGAACTATTGCTGTCAAAGATTCCAGTCAGTGCTGAGCTTCACAATGCAAACTTTCTTCCTGCTCAACCTTTAAATAATTGTGGGCAAGATTCCACCCTCCCTCCCCCCCATTTTTACATTTAAAGCTCCTGTGTCCACTAATTCAAAAGGAGCTGCAGGTAACCTGCCAAGCAGCAATCTCTGAGAACAGCTGAGAAAGCTGTCACTTCACAACTTTGAAGTTGACTGATCCGCTTTCTGTGATCCCAGAGGTATTAATTCCTCAATGAGAAAGTCTGCCACAATAGTTTGGTCTAAGGCTTGACAGATTTATCTCCTATTGGTCACTCTGGAACCAGATAAGAAATAAGGAGAAAATTTTCTTCTCTGTCTGTTCTGTATCACCACTGCTGAACTGCAGTGAAAGGGGAAGCTAGAGAAAGCATGGGGAAAAAAGGGAGAACAATTTCAATTCCATTCTGTCAAGATAGTTAAAGAAACTGATGCTATACATGCCTGACTGGGGACAGCATCTTAACTTGAAACATGGTCTTAAATCCATCCCTCCAATAGATTCATTTAAAATAAATATTTCAAGAAAATATCATTGCTTAATTGCAAGTAAGTGTTCAAGCCCTACTGATGCCAGTAAGATTTAAGACTAGATTTCAACACTTCACTGAATCAGAAGCTGGGGAAAAGATCTTTTAAAAGTGTGGTACAGGGCAGCCTTATAGAGGTAGGTTGCCAAGATGTGAAGACAGCAGTACAGTAATTATGCAAAACCCACACTTAAAAAACTTACTGTAGAGCAAAATGAGGTCTCTCTTCTTGGCTAACCATCCCAGTCTGTGACACTTTGTGAAGGGCATTCACTCTTCTTTCTTTAGTTTTACCATAGCTTTATCTATTGCCTACAAGATGAATATTAGTCACACTGACTGATCTCCCACCTCCTCTTGTGTTGTAGCAAGAGTAATCAAGAGGACACTAAGTATGTGCATACTAATGAAATGCAACTAAATAAATAGTGCAAATATTAACTGAAGTGATATGTCTTTCATAGCCAAAGCTCCATGAAATATTAAAAAAAAAAAAGGAAAGAAAATAAAAAGAAAAGCAGAAAGCCTTAACAGCTTGTGGGGCTTTCAGTTTCTTTAAAATAAAACAGGAGGGGCAGAGAGAAAGGAGTTGTGAATTTCACTGCATAAACTTCATTGTCCGAGGCCGGGTTCTTTGAGGTCGAGCTCAAAGAAGGAAATGCCACCTTTCAGCCTTGGTGTATTCTTCCTAGCTACTCATTTCCTGCAAGACACAAAGGAGGAATCATGACAGATGACTCCTCTGCACTATCTATTTGGCCCAGTTTTACAGTAGAGAGCAGAAAATTTATTGGATTTTGCCTGAAAAAGAGACAGCATGTAAGAACCCTCTCTAGGAAAGATAAATAACATGCTGAAAAGCACCTTATCTGTTAATTGTAGGGAAAACTGTAAAATCAATATGGATATAACAGGCCAGTGAAGGCAAGTTTCAAACTTCTGCTCAGGAGTGAGCAATGACACAGTGCCTATTTCCAAGAAAGAGGTCACCCCTGACGTTTTCTACATTTCCAGTGCATGGCTGTTTAATTTGTGCAATGACTTTTCCCTACTGTCTGCAGTGATTGCAGCTAAAGCATCTCACGGGCTCAGGTTCCCTGCCATGTGCCAGAGCACTGGGTTACACACTTTGTTCTTGGGTTTTCAGAGAACTACTGCTTGTTTCTGGCAGCCATTTGCAGGGCATGGTGGAAGAAGGAGGAATAAAAATGCAGCATCTTAATTCTTACAAAATCTTACTCACTTTGGTCAAAGCAATTAAAGTGGTAACTCTCTACCGTTTCTTCCTCTTTCACTCTTTCCCCAAATAACTCCTAAATTCTAATGCAGCTGGGTGACTGTGTTCCAAAATCCTTACATTAAAGAGCATTCTTGTCACCAGTGCTTGAGACTCCATGTAGCAATTTTCCACAGCAGAGAAATAGTCTTGTTCCTTCTATGCAACTCTGCTAGCCCTAAGGCAAAGGAACTGCTCTTGATGGCCCCCAGAAAAGAGGTGATCTGAGAGTGAAGTTATTGTCCAAGGGATAGGTAGTATCACATTAAGTCAGAACATGCTTTTCATATGTTACAAATGGACATCTTATTGTGGTTCATTCAGTACTAAGCTCTCCAAATTAGATAGAGAAAAGGAGAAAAGATGAAAAATATACCAGAGCTAATTAAGAGCTTCCAATGCATATAGGAATGGGACAACCTAAGTGCCTACATCAGCAACATATTTGCATCAAGACCCTGCAAAAGCTCCTACAATTTCAGACCAGCAGAAAATGAGCACAAAGCTTCCAGTGAGAATACATACACTGAATTAATTCATAAAATGTTGTTCATCTGACCAAAAAAAGTGTTTGTATATTTTAATCTAATGCATCTAATATAGTTAATTACCAGACAAGGAATTTGGATATTGCCCCTGGAGAAGACCAAATCGAATGGTCTAAATAAATGTCTTAGTTTCAGCTGGGATAGAGTTAATTTTCTTCCTACTAGCTGGTACAATTCTGTGGTTTGGATTTAGTATAAGAACAGTGTTGATAACACACTGTTGTTCTAGTTGTTCCTACGAACTGTTGGCTTATACTAAGCCAAGGACTTTTTTCAGCTTCTCATACGCTGTCAGTGAGAAGGCTGGAGAGGCACAAGAAGTTGGGAGGAGACACAGCTAGGATAGTTGGTCTAAACAGGCCAAGGAAATGTTCCATACCATATGATGTCATGCCCAGTATACAAACTGGGGAGAGTTGGCTGGGAGAAACCACTCAGGGACTGCCTAGGCACGGGTCAGTGGGTGGTGAGCAATTGCATTTGTGCACTGCTTGTCTTATTTGTGTTTTATTTCACTCTCTTTTTATCTTCTTTTTCATTACTGTTATTATATTTTATTTCAGTTATTTAACTGTTCTTATCTCAACCCATAAGTTTTACTTGGTTTTGATTCTTCTCTCCGTCCCTCAGGCTGGTGGGAGGCAGGAGTGAGCAAGCAGCTGCAAGTGCTTAGTTGCCAACCAAGGTTAAACCTAACAATAAAAAATGACTACAAATGAGGTGGAAATCATAACTTACTTTCTGTATAAAAGATGTTTTCTTCACTAGGATTTATCCAAGAAAAGTGGGAAACAGTGTAAGTTCTAAATTAAGCACCAGAGGCTATTCATACTGTCCTTTAAATAATATTAAACACCCACTCAGGGCTTTGGCAAACAAATTAATGTTGCAAGTGAGCACAGCAAAGTAGGGTTTTAAGAGCTCTGTGTCTTGATCTACATAGAAAAGGGGGTTTTAGTTAGGGTTTGTGGGAAAGAGGATAACTTCTTATTCCAAAATCACAATTAAAAAAACCCCACGTTAGCTGAGGTTTTCCTGGTGTTTAACTTCCAGAGCACATTCCACTGGAATCTGCCCCACGTGCACAAACATTTAACATTTAAATCTAGGAAAAACTGGCTGTATGATTAGAGCCACACAAGAAGCTGAATGCATATAAACTTTTTTCAAGTGCATGCTAGATGCAGTTTCCATTTTCCAATTAGGCTAATCACAAAAATCAAAGAATCTGGACTATCATTGACCCAAAGAGTTTGTGTGCCAGACCTGAACAGTTGTTAATATGATCACAGTGATGACTAACTGAAGAAAATATTTTATCTATTCTGTTTCTTCAATCATTCTGATATGTAAAGCTGACCAAAGATGAACCCAATTAATTTAACAATAGCACTAATTAATCTTTTTGAAATGGAAAATTCCTGCAGACACAACAGTCTTCAAAATTAAATATCTTAATTCCTACTAACTGTGAGGTAGCACTAAATTCCTTCCACCCAGCTGCTGTTATTAAATTAATTACACATCTAGTTCCTATTAAAGTGAGCTAGGGAAGAATAAACAGATTCAATATAAATACCCTAACAAATAAAAAGGTATTAAGATGGTAGTTGTCCTTTCTCACCCTCTAAGAAACTAAAGAGTTACTTTCCAAAGTGTTGCTTGCAAGACTTGGTCCCTAAGTTTGAGCCATGTCTTGATACCAGCCCATTATTGGTCAAGGAAATACACAATAGGATCCATGACAGACAGAAATGCTTCTTAGTAAATTATTCCAAATAAATACAGAAACTCAAAGAATCATCTGCTTGTTTGACTCTAGAGAACAAAAATAACAGGCAAGGTAAACCAGTCCATTAGTTAAACTTCCCACACAGAAAAGAAAAATGCTGCAGTGGCTGCTGAGACACATTTACAGTTATCAAAATTATCTGTATTTTTGGTAGTGCTAGCATCTATATCATAAAATTACCTTTCTGTCATTTCAGGTTTGCTACATTTCATAAAATAAAATTCAACACTGTCATATTTTTTTAATCATATTTCATTATGTTGTAATCCAATCTTTCATTTCTTTGCCTAAATTAAGATTGCCTGCATTTAAACACTCTCTCCAGATAACAAGCACTAAACATTTTTGTTAGGTAATGTTTTCCTTTTGTTTCAGACTTTCTCCATCTCTTCAGTTGCTTATTGACAGAGGAAATCAATTTCAAGGCAGACAACAATGCTGAACTGAGAATGTTTTTGCATTTTGTGTGTGGTTTTTTCCCTTGTGTTACAGAAGTTCATTCTCTCCTGCTGTCCATTTTGCACTTAACCAGTAATATGTTGGGTTCTTCCCCTGTAACACTATCAGCTATGCTTTACCATTTTACAAATGACGGCAAAACAGAACTGAACCAAATCTCCTTATTATCAACATAAAAGTTTGCTATTCCATTTTGGGGAATACTTTTTATGTAGCTCTCTCTTCCACTCTTCCCTTTCTAAGGCAAGTGCTTGTGAAGGAGTGCTTTATTGGCTTCTTTGCCAGCCAGACATCTTAATCACATGGAATGTCTCAATTTCTCCTGGATCTTCTTTTATTTAGTTTTTATGATCCTCTAAAAGAATATGAATATTACCTTGTAAAACAAGAATTCCTTTTTGCCAGGATGGATACTATGCATTCTGGTAGAAGTTTGATGAAGGCACAGAACACACACTTCAAGATCTATCCCAGTCACTTGATAAAAACAGTCCAGGAAGTTTCCTCTTAATCTTATAGCCAAATCATTTTGCAAAGTGTGTGTGCAAAACACCTTATCATTCAACTTGGCATGTTGACATCTGCACAGCATTTTAACCAGAACAACTCCCTGACTTTCAACCTAAAATTGAAACTATTTTACACTGCCTGCCCCCTTCAGTATGCTCAGTCTCCATGGAGACTACAGGACTACCTTTTTTTTTCCTTAATTAACACCACAACCATATGCTAGTTGAGTGTAAAAGCAGTGAAATTTTCATGGGCTTTCCACTCCATTTCAGTAGGATTAGAGGTCAGTGAACCTCGAATACAGAGAGCTAAATATGATGCCTCCTGATAGACTATAAAAGTGAAGTTAACGTGACTAAGGAAAAGATCCATCGGAAAGCAATGGTTCAGTGCAGGACTGCTGAACTTCCCACAGAATGATGGCCACAATATATTTGGGTTTAATAAGCCTTCCATCCAAGGTTTTCAAAAGCTTTTATATACACTAAGCACTTAATGCTTAATGTTACCACCTCAGTCTTAGGACCTAGACAGTATTATTATTGCCCCACTCTTATATGTGGAGAAACTAATGCATGAATGTATCACCACTTGTCTAAGGTCACAGAGTGTCAGCTGCTAACTTTCAGCTGCTGCTGGCAGGGTCAAACCCATTGACTGGCTGTCTTCTCAGTACCCTCACTACTCACTGCAGCTCCTCCCCTTCTTCCCACACTCACATGGGATTTTCAATAAGCCATTTTGGAGAACTAACAATATTTCTATAGCATTAGTTTCTGGCAGTTTAGATGCCCGAATCAGCTCCCTGTAAGGTCAGGCCACAAAGGAAAAGGAGAGGAAGCAAGTTGCTCTCCACTTCAGTAGAAATAGCTGTTAGCTAGCTGAATTGTGACACCACATCCTCATGGCAGAGCCAAGCTTGCTGCTTGAGCCCCAGCCCCTTCCCTCCACCCTGAGCTAGTACAGCTTGTTCTGCACTCCACTGCTCTACTACACACCTGACTAGTCATTTTCTTTCCTAAACATTCTGCTTTTCCTCAGGTATTATTATTATTTAGCTACCTACTCATTCACCCATACCACCTAGCCCCAAGTGATGAGGGCTGTTCTTTGGATGAGTAACACCTTCAGAGAACAAATCAATTACCTTATAAGATACAAGTATCACATTATAAGTCATGTGTGCCTTGAATAGCTCACAGGTTTAATAAAGCAGACAAGGAATGGGAAGATTATCACACCTACTTACAAATCTGCAGTTGAGGCATGTAGCTTCTTAAGTTACATAAGCTCTAAATAAGTTGTGGACACTGACCTGCATCTTGCATAAGTATGTTAAGTCACCTGTGTTATAAATACAGCAATGCTTACACTTGTTAATGGAATATATACAATGAAAATAATTCAGCTCAGCCAATCACCCCTTTTTCCATTGGAAATAATGATGTTCAGCAAACTCTCTGACCATAGTGTGTACAAGGACTCCATTTTCCTCTAAAACAACCTGCCTTCTCTGACTGGTGCAATGGGAACAGCATATGACACTGGTTGCTGTCCCAAAGTGCCTTACAAGAGTCACCACAGTTGCTGCAGGCCAGCAGTCTTTTGTTATCATCTGGCACTCTTCTTTTTCTTGTCTTCATTTAAAAAACAATAAAAGAAAACAAGAAAGAGTAAAAGCCAACAGTCCTGGCTCAATACCTTTTGTGAAATGAAAGAAGAAAATTTGGAAGTAAAATCACATTTTTCTATCAAGGAAAGACCCCAACACCAAAACATGTTTCTTCTCCCTGCCCTTCTTAACATATTAATTGGGGTTGTACTCTCAAGTGCTTGCAGAAATGCACAGAGGAAAAGCTATTGACTATGTGATTTTGAAGAGGGATGAGGTGATAGTGCTTTGCTCTGTATACTGTATGTGAATCAACTGAGGATCTATACAGAAGCAGCAACAGGGCTGATCAATCTTTATTCCTAGGCAATCAAGCAATGCTGCATCTCCAAGTCCCTTTACTGACAGTTCATAAAACGATGATATTGATCACAATGCCCAAATTTGTAGTTTTGACAATAAAAGCAATTTGTTTAGGGAGGGAAAGAGCTGTATGAGGTGAATGCATGTGGTTTATTAACTTTCAAAAATAATTCTTCTAAGCAATAATGTAAAAGGTTAGAGAGAACTTCTTAACCTTGAAGCTTTGACTTCCATTTTCCCTACTAAGACATTTTCTTTGTATGCTCTTCAAAGTGAACCCTGTTGTTTCTCATCAGTTCAGATGGAACTGTGGGGTTCAGAGAATATTAACATCTGAAGGCTCATTCTGCCTTAACTAGTCTTTTCCCTTACTGTAAGGCAGAATCAAGTGTAGCTGTTACACCCAAGAGGCATTTAAACAACCCCATGCTTCTCAAACTCAGATATATCACCTGCTTTCATGCTCTGAATCAGCTGTACTTTACATCTTCCTGAGAAACAGAGGGAGAAGCAAACAAGCTTCCTGGTTGGAGATGTAAGCAAGGAACTTCTTCACCTCAGAGGACCAGGCACTGGTGATTACCATTGCTTGTCTTAACCCTGTACAACTGCTTTACCTGAAACTCTTCATCCAGGCATCTCTGGGGTGATCCTTAGCACATGTGCTTTGGCCCCTTTCAGCTAAGGCTGTCCTTAAAGCAACATGCTTCAACTGAGCTTATATCTTTTCACAGTCGGATTACACTGAACTATGCTTTACCAGCTCTCAGCTTTGAGTATGCTACAAGGAGACATGCACTTCTTTATAAGTCTAATTCACAGAAAAAATGAAGAGAGGATTAAAAGGGCAGCTGCACCGACAGGAGATGATGTTATTTGGATCAGGATGCAGCTGTAGCTCTTTGTTAAACAGCCAGGCAGAATCAGTCCTTGGATCTGGGAGCATTAAACTATAGCACTCATGTTCTCACACAGTGGAGAATCCAGCCCAGCTCTAGTGGAAAGGACAGTCCTTCAACCCAACCCATGCTGGCACTGAACAGGAGAGCCAAGAGAGATGGAAATGCCTCCCTTGCATTGCAGTGAAAGTGAATTTTTACACCCGGCTTTCAGAGACAAGGGTTTGTGCTTTTTCTCAGTTCCAAATCCTGAACAGAGTTATCTCACTGCCTGGCATCACAAGCCTGTGGTCACAGGTCTTAGCTAAGACACAACTGCTCGGAAGAGTTTGCTATGTCTCTGTGGAAGCTGCCATGAGAAGCTGGATCTCTGAACCCAGTGCACAACACACTGTAGCAGCTCCAAGGGCACATGCCTCCCTGAGCTCATGTTCCTCATTTCCAGCTTTCTCAGCTATGCTTGGGAAAGATAACATGATTGCAGGATTCCTTAGGACTATTTGCATTCCAGAAGAGGTCACCTAGCTCAGGAAAGGATCTTGGTGATGAAAAACCCAGACGACTTGGGAGCACTTAAATTAAACCAAATAAGTTACTCCAGGTCATAGAATCATTTAGGTTGGAAAAGACCATTAAGATTGTTGAGTCCAAATGTAAATCCAGCTTTAATTTTCTAGCTTCATAACTTTCTCATTTTGGTTAGGCCTGTACAGCATTTTAGGTTGATAATTTGCCCTTCCTCCTTTCAGGATACATCAAAGCAGAACCTTTCCCAAACTCCAAACCCAGCCTACCTTATTTTTGACAAAGGCCCTTTCAACATTACAGCACACTCTCAACTGTTAAGCACTGGAAGCCAGGTCTGCACTACAGAGATGAGGTTTCCTGGAAATTACATGGGCATGGAAAAGAAGCAGCTCCAGGAGGATGGAGCAAGCAAAAGCTAGTTTCCTATAGAGCTCCATCTCATAGTTGATTGTGTCTCATATCCAAGAAAGTACCAGCTCCTATTGAAGATTTTTCTGTAATTGGCTATTGATAAGAATTCAGCTGCCTGGGGACTCTCTAATGCTTTTTTTCCTCTACTGTCTGTATACTGTCATGAAACACAGGACTGTAACCATCTTTGAGTCAGCTATGCTGCTGTCAAATTTAAACCACACATACACAAGCAGCATGGTAGCATAAGGCTCATTTCCTCAGAAAACCTGGTTAAAATCTCCCTTTTCCCCCTCAAATGGAAACAATGACAGTCAGGAAAAACTGACCTAGCTACAGTCACTTGCTTTATTTACTTCATTAAAAATGACAAATGTATTCTGGAGTTAGCACATGTTCAGTACTGCTAGGTGTATTTATGACATAAATAAGCATAAATTCTTTACTTTGACAAAAACATCACACACCTATTATTAGGGATGGATCTGCACAGCATGCTAAGGTACCTGAATGTATTTATTTGCCCAGTGACATCTTTGTAAAATAGGAGAAAAATTAGAATGTTAAAAATAGAAAGCATGAATATTGTTGACACATAAACAAGACAAAGTAATATCCAGAGAGTGCAGAAACAGTATGTAAAGTAAGACCTAATGCAGCTGCAGAAGAAAAATCACATATTATAGGAGGAAAAAAAAGCTTGAAAAATTAACTTGGCATCTTTATGCACAGTCATTGAAATGTGTTTAGCATAGGACAAATTGCAGGTGAATTTAATCTACAATCACCTAATAATGCATACATATATGTAACTTAATTTCAATTATTTATTAGTCATAGAAATAATTCTTAAGGCTTGACATGCAGCTGTACTATTTCTTTTCAAATGTCTATCCAGGCCTTTAGGGGAAAAAAAGCAGCACAAGTTGCCTCTTTGAAACTGTGTTAAATTTTTTCCTTGAAAGTCTCTGGAGTTTTCCAAATCCTCATATATCTAGGCTCAGGTTTTGTTGAAGACTATGGGAATTCAAGCTGCTTATGGTCAGTGCCTTCACATCTACTTAATACTTCTCAGAGCAACCCTTTGCAATGGCACTTGCTTCTCCTATAACAAAAAAAAGACAGATTCTTGCATACTTACAATAATGTCAGATCCTTCCCAAGTGCTATCTATAGAAAATCAAAAGAATTAAATTGTTTTCATTTTTTTTTCTAGGTCTACACTACATCAAAGACCTCCCTCTGCACTCCTCTCTGCAGTAACATCTTCCTCCAAAGTAACAGAACCTTTTAACAGAGCACATGACTCTGTTAACTTGAATGTCTTAGTTTTGTGACAATTAAGAGAGAGATATTCAGCAGAATAAATTAAAACTTGACATAGTAGACTGTTTGAAGTGTCCTTTAATCTTCTGGATGATTTTAGAAGTTCAGCTGGTTATTTCATTTAGAGATCAGACCAAAGCAACTCTCTTCTCTCCCTCCTCCTTTTCCTCTTGTAAAGTAACTGTGACAGCCTAGAGAAATATTGTCTATCTTGGTTCCAGCTCCTGCCCCGAAGGTGTAAAGCTATAGATGACTTCAATAAAGCTTGTTTCATTGCTAATTTGGGAAGGCATGTAGAGCTTCTTGTTCCCCTGGCTTAAGAGACAAATTGGCTTTCTAATTTTAGAACAGGAGACTTTCACACACAGAACAAAAATGTTATTTTTCTAATGGATTTAAGTACAGATTGTTGCTTCTTAAAACCAGAGCATCCAAGTGACTTAGAACTTGCTATGAAAAATAGTATTTAGGAATGTCTCCCTATGGCCAGATGTTTAAACAACCACCTTCAGATTGCCTGTTCCTTGGGAGATGACTGCTTAAAATAGCTCTGGTTAACCTTCCCTACAGCAGGGCACACTGCTGCTGGTAATTGCCCTGATTTCAGAGGAAGACAAGTAGCAGGTCTTAACAGCCTCTCTACTTTCACTAGAAGATTAGTGTCACAGCTTGGCCATGAGGTGGTACTGAACCTGACACTCAGCCACACCATCATTAACTCTCTCCTGTGCTCTCAGGAAAGCAGTGTTCCCATCCTTCCCTGATTCCACCTCACCAGTGTTCTGGCAATGCTCTGTTAGTGCCCAGTACACATTTGCCCTGATTCAGTCCCACCTGTGACTCAGCTCTGCAGAAAAGGTGAACATAAAAAGAGAGAAGTAAACAAAGGCTCAAACATACACAATTTTGCTCTGCTCACAGGTGAGTGAATGGCCACATCTCTGCCCTTAGTTCCCAAGCATCCCTCTCTGTGGCACCTCAGCTAAAAGGAAGTCTCCTAAAGAGTGGCAAAGTGAGATCCACTTCCAACTTTTCCATGTATTTTAAATTTTATCTGTTACAGAAAAATACTCAGTCTCTCAAGTGAAAGGGGGAAGAGCTGAAAAGCAGATCTATATACACAGGTTTGTGCTTGCCTGTAAATAATTCCCCTACCTAACAACTGTTTTCACCTGTCTGATAACTGTGGATTCTTCTATAACTTACTTTTTCTATAATTTCTATGTCTCTAATGGAAGCATCCAGATTATCATTAGCACTTCATTAGGACTTTCTCAATGTGTTTACAAGTTGTGATTACAATTGCAGAGTAAAATCTTTATTTATGGCTTATCCAAGAAGCAGAAGCAGCATTTCTTTTCTTAAACAAGATTAATCCCTTAAACCCCTGAACAAGAGATATTTTACTAGAGTTACATAAGCATAATGAAAGTGCCAAAACTAGAAACCTAAAGGGCAAAAATGCTGCTTTTGCAAAACAGTTGTTGATTCCCACCATCTCAAAGGCTTCAGCAGAAGGCTACATTTCTGAAACTGAATTTATCCCCATGCACTAGAGACAGCTAAGGCCTTGATCATTTGCTGCTTAGAGCCACTGCAACCAAAATTTATTTTCAGGTCATTTATGAGAACAAAGTTTTGATTTTTGAATAAATAGTAATTTTTCATCAAGACATTGTAACACTCTGAGACTCTAAAGGACTAAAGCAGGGGTTTATCTCACTAATGTATAAAACAAGTGTAGAATACACCCAATAGAATACTCTCTTCCACTGAGTTCTTGGTATTGAATGTGCATAAAATCAAACTTGATTCAATCTATTTGAACTGAAAGAGAACTGCAGTATGTGCATGAACATGTATGTGTATGCAATGTATGTATGCATGCACTGAGTATGCATGTGTATCTCTAACAGAGACACCAGTCAGAGTATGGGAATAAAGTATTTGCTGGTTTGATATCTACAAGAACAATTAGACAATTCAAGATTATTTGGTGCACAGCCTTCCATTCAGTAGCTGACAACCTTACCAAAAATGTAGCTACTCAGATATACATTTTCATGTCAGGAGAGTGTCTAGCTTTAAAATTCTGGGGAAAAGCAAATTAAGTGTAGCCATTTAGCCATGTGCAGTGGAGATCAGGAGAACAGCACTGCCTGTTTATGTTAAAAGATGTTTAGAGTTGGAAATAGACATTTTTAAAACCAGAAAATTATGATGTTTCTTATGCTTTCAGGCAAGGACTCAAAGATTGTCAAGGGACATATCATTTGGCTATTTGGATAAACTTTGGATTTTGCATCCAAAAACTGCATTTGGGGGTTTTTTTGCACTTTTGTTTTCCCTATAAAAAACTGCCCACATTTGTCCAAACTGTAAGTTAGGGGTGGGGGGGAAGATGTTATTTTGAAAAACACATGATATAGAGACTTGTCAGGGTTTGTCTGCCAAACTGCTCTCTGCCCATAAGCCTATGGAAGAAGTACTATGTGTTCATGTAAGACTGTTTCTAATAAATATGCATGAGAGATTAATTTTAAGATATCCTAATCTCTGCAACTTTTGAAAGCTCCTCATATGCTGACAAATGACTAATGTACAACATACACAACTAAATTGTGCATAAATTCTATTTATTTGTTCTGTGATCATATTTTATTACAGTCTCCTTTCATTCTCTTTTATGCCTTTTGCTTTACTTCACACAAAGACCTGCATGTGTCTAAGAAAATTAATCTCTTCAACAATTAACAGGAAAATGCATCTCAGAGAAAACACTTCATCATCAATCTGTTTCCAGATCCAATATTTGCCACTTAGGAATAGCTTAATCAAATTGAAAATTATTCAAGCTAATTATTTTGTTTCTCCTATAAGATTAAATGTAAGATTCAAGTAAACTGAAAACTAAGAAATTCCACTCAGTGCTTGACATTCTCCTGAGCTCCCAGGGTGATGTCATGTATGACACTCTACAGTCCTGTACTCTAAGATGCTGCTCATTCTGTGACCAGGCCTTGCTGAATAAGTGTCATCATGTCACAGTCAGGTTGGCCAGTTTATCTCCACCTGGCACTCCTATGTGCCACACAGACATATTCCTTGGTCTCTTGGTATGACAGCCTTTGTCTTTAATATGGAATGTGAGCACATCTGCACTTGCCAATGCTGCTACAAACACTTATGGAGACCCTGGTACATTATGGTATAGCTGAAACAGGAATTATATAAATATGAGAAACAGATGCTTTGGGATTGATTTTACAGTTGATTTAGAAAGGCAGTGTAAGAAAGAGAAGATGAATATAATATAGTCTCACTTTTGGCAGCATAAATTTAATAGCTATCCTGCACCAGTCACCCTGCTGAAGTCTGGAGAACTAGAATTTAGGAAAGCTTCCAGTGAATAGAGACTTTCAAAAAAGATAATATCTTGTCAACACTGAAGGTATTGTACAAGTATTTCAGCTACAGCTGAGGAGAAGGCAGGCATTCATTCTTACACCATGGCAGAGAAAAATTTATGTCAAGAAAGGAAGGCGACAGTAGTCATCCATTCAGCTAACTGCACATTGAATACTAGCTTCAGGTGATCTCTGAAACTAAGAATAGTATTAACACATTTACATATGTGCAAGCAATCCTTCAACTACCACTGTGACAATGAATTTCAGCCACTGAAACATCAGAGACAACTGATTCCTTCACCTTTATATCCTCAGCATGAATACAGAATAGGTGGTAGACAGGCTTATTACCAGATGCCAGTGGACTGTGACTTTGCCTCATGACTAGCCTAGGCTTGTTTTGTATCAAAGGCAAAACAGCAGAGTAGTCAGTTACTCAAATTTTGAAGTGTACTTTAAATCATAAATATGAAATCATACTCCTACTTCTTGCACAGGAAAGCTCTTAGAGTCCCAAAGTGACAAACAGAAATACAACCTGTAATTGTTCCTCTACATTTGCAGAGGATCATGCCCCAAGGCTCTCTTCCTGGCTCCCTTATTTGCCACAGAAGATAGACCCTGGTTCACCACTGCTACACACTCCACAACATAACTTCTTTTCTATGCATTCCTATGCTCAATTTTGTGTCAAACTGTCATATATAAACCATGATTCACAAACTTAGCCCATGTCCTCTCCACACCTCCATCAAGCAGGGGTAGCAGCCCTATCTTATCCCATTAAAGCTGGTTAAAAGGCCAAGAAGTGCCCCAGGTGAAACTATCAGAAGGCAAGTTAGATCTGCATCACCAGTTCACATAAAACACCCATAGATTCTTACTATTACAATGTTAGATTGTTCATGTCATCAGCAAATGTATACATTGAGAGTTGAAGCCATAAAATAACTCAAATGCCCAGTGAACTTCAGCCTTGTACTTGCAGGTGAAATTTCACAGAATCACAGAACGTTAGGAGATGGAAGGGATCTCAAAAGATTATCCAGTCCAAGCCCCCTGCCAGAGAAGGATTCCCTAGCTTTACAATTTTTATGGATGCTAGATTGCATTACTTAATTCTGTTAACCTTCTGATCCACACTGTGCTGCATGTTGACTTCTATGTGATAACTAGATTTAATGACTTTTTTAATCCAAAAAAAAATAGGAATCCCCATGTCCCTACAGCAACAGGTGTATTTTCAGCCTCAGCTCATATTTCAAGTCATCCAATCACTTTCCAACTCTCTCAGTAATTAGTATTACTTTAAGATTTCCTCCAAGGAAAATTAAATCAACAGCACCATTAGAGATACTTTCACAAGACACACTTTTGCATTTAATATTAGATTTTAATAGACAGGAGATTACTCACTTGCTGTCTCTTTTGTAATAGATGGCAAACTGGTTTTGTCCCACTGGAATTGTTATTTTGAGCCTTAGGGTTACTAAAGGTTTGAGGACTACAGCACTAAGTACCACAAGCACAGAGCAAGCATGATGATGATGAATCCTTACTGTTCTTAAGGGAAATCATTCCTCCTCAGGTTTAAAATTACATTTATCACACTGGATAACATCAGGGTAAAAATAAAGACACTAAATATTCATGAGGTTTTCCAGACTATTGGAAATGTCCTTTAGCTACTTCAACACCATCCAGAAAAAGTGCATTGCCTCTGCAAGGGAGATGGCAGAAAACCCCTTAAAAACACCTGCATATCACCCAAGCAGAAAGACAGAAGAGAGGCCAAAAACCCCCAAAAACCAAACCAACAAACAAAAAAACAACAAAACCCCCACCAATATATCTGTGAATGATCTGACAACTCTGAGTTCTGTCAGGAAATTACTTCAGTTTAGACTGTTTCCCTCAGATTATGTGTTTCTCAGATCTGCATGCCAAGAACTATCAATGAAAGGGGATTAAACACCTAACATTATGTATTGCTTGCAGATTTTTCAGCAGCAGATCATTTAATCTGAACAATTACAGTATCTTCAGAAGACTCCCTCTAGACAAGTCCTGGCAATCTAAAAGCAAATTCATGCTGACCCTTGTGCTACAGAACCTCATTTTATAGAGGGTACTACATACCAAAGAAAAGAAGCTTAATTACCAGAACTTCATAGAGAACTCTGTGTCCTGTGAACTTCTTGCAATGCCAAAAATACAAGCCTTCCTTCTCCCATGGGAGCATTATAATACAGCCTGTTGTTAGATCAGCACAAGAATCATCAGAATTTCTCTCAGGACTTCTCTGGTTCATTCAGTGAACCTCCATCTTTTGAGCTATCACAATAACTGTTGATGAGGACAGCACACCTTTTCTCAAACTCCTCCCTGAGCCAGTGCACAAGGGAATACTGAGTACCTGTTTCACATCCAATTCTGGTGTCATTAGGGATCCTCACCTATGCAGTACTGATTGGATCCTTGCTTGCCATGATTATTTTTGTGTGTAAAATTAAAATCAATAAACTTTAATTCAAATGTACAATGGGGATAGAGAAACACTTCTGCCTTCAGATAAGCAGGAAATTAAATTCATCCTTCCTTATAAGTATGCTTCCTGCAGTCCAAATTCCTTCTCTTCAAAGCTGTACCCTGGGGTCACAGCTGGAACAGGTTGGGAGAGTTTATCCTGATGCTAACATATGAAACATGGAAATGGCCCATCTCAGTATAAGAAACACTTTCTCAGGTTTGTATTCTGCTGGGATATTGTAGAGGAAACAGGATTTCTTCCCAGGGTTTCTGGATATACAATGATGTTCAGCCTGGAACGGATGGAAGAGTTGGATGAAGCATCTACACTGAAGATGGTGGACAATGACCTCTGGTCTGTGACCAGTTAGGCCACTAGGACATGAGTCTGCAGTTACTACTGCCTGTAATTATTCATTAAACCTATTTTCCACCTGAGGTACTGCCTCAGAAGCAGAGCCACATATAATAATGGCACCAGAAAATTACCAGAGTCTAAGACAAATTAGACCTAGCCCAAACCCTTTTCCAATTAACATGATGTCTTCATCAGTTTATAATACTTCTCATCATTTTTATCATTATTCCTGCATGTGCAATGAAAACTGACAGTTGAGATCTCCAGTTCTCCCTAAGGTGTGCAGTGAGCTACCATAACTATGACAGTGATCCCAACCCTCTGCCTCAAGAATTCAATTCCTAGAAAATCCAGAGACTCTAGGGTGCCACTGGAAAAGGTGACCTTTATTTCTGATCCCTTCTGAACCCACTACAGCCTCTACAAGCTAAAGGTGCAATATGTACCAGGTCAAAGTGGCTGTGCAACCACAGCTTCTATTACCCTTTACAGTTACCCTTAGCTAGGACAGGAGCAGTAAGGATCAGGAGAAAACAGTCCATATATCAACATAATCTGGAAACATGAAGTGCTTTTTTAAAGGATATATTTCACTCTCCACTGCTAAAACCATACAGAACTTTCTTGCTTTTGCTTCACCACAATAAACTGAAGCTCATGGGTTGGCACATGCTGTGATGGAGCAAAATACACTGGAAATTATTTTTGCTACATCATAACATCTTTTCTGTAATTCTACTGAGTAGAAAATTTTCTTCCTACCTCTAGTTGCTAAAGTCATGGGTGCACACAAATAGCAAGGGAAAAAAAATAATGGTGATTTAAAACATAAAACTATTTTTATGAAGCATTCTGATGAACACCACAAGAGACAATGTAATTATTGTGGCTACTAGGCTCCTATGTCAAATTTGTTGCTTTTGTTGCTTCAGAAGCATTTTAGGATTATAGCACTCTTGAGAGTCTATCAAATGTACTGACAGATGCAACAAGTAAGAGAATGAGGCAATAGCTCACTGCTGTTGCAACATGAAAACTAAATGTTAACTAACTAGACTTGAAAATTAGAAATACAGGGCACTAAGGATAATGGTATAAATGCAATAAAAAGAAAGTATTGTGTAGGAAAATCAAAAGCAATGCTGCCATGCATTTCCCTTCCCCCTATTATTATCTAATATTGAATTAATTTCTTGCATTAGGAAAGTGTTAAGAAAATTAAGCACTGAAATATGGTATCATAAAAAAATGATACATGCAGGAAGCAATGAGGGATACAGCCCAGAAATTACTGTTATTGTCTTTTACTGTGTCAATATTGTTACAGACTGATTTGGTCACTCATAGCTTAAGAGAAAAACAAGTTTCTCTACTAATAGCAGGACCAGCATCTGCTTTCAGGCAGCGTCAGCCAATAACTTCTTCAATGCTATAGAACTGTTACCCAAAAGTGCAAGCAGAAAAGTGTCAAAATTGATGCAATCTTTGTAACATTTCCAACAATAAACTTAGGGAAAAGGAAATTTCTGAGCAAAGCTTTTCCATGATACAGTTCAAATACATTTGGAGACAAGGCAGTAAACAACCACATGCAGATATTAAGGTTCTACTCAGAGATGGGCAAGCTTTGTCTATAATTATTTTGCACTTGCTTGGATCAGTAGTCTCATTCCTGCTGTAAGCACAGAGAACAATGTATTCTCCAACAGAATAACAAACATTTCTACCCAAAAATATAAACAAGAATAAAATATTTTAAGAAGATCATGACACCCATTCATATCACAACAACTTGCTTAATGTCTCAACAGCAGCTATGGACACAGGAAAGTGCTTTCAATGACATTTTGCAGATGAGGACAATTCAGTAAATCTGCATCTTTAGCCACCTCAATTAAATGATTCTGTGATTCTGTGATTTTCCAAACACATCCCACCTGGCATGGTCCTAGTCCAACAGGAAACAGAACAGACAGGAATACAAATCTTCCAGTTTTGGCTATTCTGCTTCTCAGTCACCCCTAGCACAACAGAGATGCTCAATCTCAGCTACAATGAGAAACAGCATTAACCCACAAAAATATTCCAAAAATGCAGCACTTGTTTAATCTCCTCTTTCTCTTCTATTCACCTCATTACACAAGGAATTAAGAAAAAGAAAACTCAGGCAATTTCCAAAGGAAATAAGCAAAGGACAGCACACATTAGGATGGAACTCCCTGATTCAATCAATGTTTAAGTGTTTCCCAAGTCCCATTTCTAAGCCACTGCTTAATTCCCATCACACCATTTCCTAGTTGGGATATTTTTTTGGTCATCTACATAGATGGGATAGAAGATAGTTGCTTCACAGAGAAGAAGTGTTGTACAGATGCTACAGGCAGTAAACCCATCTAATAGTCTCATGGGTCAGCATTTAGAGGGTTATAAAATTATTATTGCTTGAAAATGAAATCCAAAGAATTGGGGAGAACTTTGTAATTGCTTCACCATTAATCTGGAACACTGTCACAAACCCATAATAAGCAAGGCACTGAGAACTTCAAATCATATTTGACAGATGGGCTTAATTAGTTATTCTCATACAGATTCATAATATTTGCTGTTAATATTCACTCTAAAACACCCTGCTGGCTGCGATAATATTTATATGTTAATCCTGTTACGATAAGCTTTTGGTGCCAAAACCTCTCCAAATAAAATGACTGATATACTTCAAACTTCTCTAAAGAAATGCTCAGGCAGCCTGGTTAAGTTTGTCACTTGCACAAGTGCCTCCTTAATCCATGAAATTACACCTGTCACAGTAAGTTACCTTTATTAACACTATTTTCTGAGCCATGTAAAACTACCAGAAACACAAAGGTATGAATCTTTAGTTAATTAACACTGCCACCTTTGCATTCAGGTGATCAGCCCTCTGGTTTTTAAGAGTAATTAAACAATATACAAACAGAGCTTGTTGAATTTCTAAATGAACTATGGGGGCAAACAATTTGCTAAGAGGCATCAATGTTTAGCTGTTATCCATTGTGCATATTTAGTGACATCAAACATGTCTAGATAAGGAAAAAATGTTTCCAAAACCATATTGACCATGTTTTCTTTCCCCACAGAGTGCTTGACCTTACTTTTTAAAATGAATAGCAAACCAGATATGACAAAATTGAATGAGGAAAACAACAGACTGAATGCTCCATTGCAAATATTTTACATTTCTTTACAAACAATGAGGAAGAAGTTTTCAAGAGCAAGAAGAAACCCAAAATCTCAACTGGGAACTCAGATGAAAGAAGTAAAACCAAAAGTTATACAGGAGTCATACATATACCTTGTCTTCACTTGATTTTCTTTCCAGTAAAATCTATTATGTATATGAGCTCAGGTTTCTTTTCATAAACACGAAGCAATGCTTCTCCTCAGCATGTGAGAGGACACAGCCTACAACCACTGCAGAAAAGGGGTCATTTTAAAGGTTTGCCACCAAATGATAAATAGTAAAGGGAAATCAGTTGCCAAGCTTCAATCCACCCATGAGGTTGCATTATATGTGAGGAAGAGAAACCAGACAAATGCACTATATGGACCCAACAAGATAAAATGTGATAGAAAAGACATTGTTGAAATAATCTTTGATTTTGATCCAAAGCCCATTTCAGTCAATGAAAATATTCACACTGCCTTCAAATAGCTTTGAACTGGGATTTTAAAGGATCTGTCTGACAGATTGTGCTAGACAGTAGGAAGCTCTGACCTTGGCATATATACACATTGCTTCTTAAAGTAATAAAATTCAGTCAGGTATGAGACAATATACAGTTTAGATGAGAAAATTCAGGATACTATAGCAGAGAAATTGTATAGAATCTGAGCTATAATAAGGAGAAAGTGATTTATGTCATTATTATGAACAGAAATTCTTCCCTTCCTCTTTTCTTCACACATCCATATTGCAAAGACATGAAACTTTCTAGTTAATAGGTGCAGAGGGTATTTATTTAAAAATTCTAAACCACATAATAAATCCCCAAAGCCTCTAAGATTTTGTAAAATTTCAGAAGTAAATCACAGCACACAACTTTCATGGTACATGGCAAGTTTTCTAACAGCAATGCCAAACACAATTCATATGCAGGCAGCCAGAGCCTTATAAATATGCACTTGACATGCAGTTCCAGAAACAATGAACAAGAAGCAGCAAATGATACAAAAATGTATTCATTGAAGCAACCAATTGTGATTAGGAAAAGAACATCCACCTGCCAGATAAAGGCTAAGAAAAGTCAGTGTCCCAAGTTGTTGCAGAGTGGAGATGGAAAAATCTATTCCCTTCTGCAGATTAAAAATACATATAAATCTCACCACCAAAAATGTGGGGTTTACCTTCCTCTGGATTAGAAAATGAAATCCCAACACACTAAAAAAACCTCCAAGCAAACAATAAAACAAATCAAAATCCCCACCACAAACAGCCCTACAATTACCCCCTGCTATAATGCTTGGCAGCAAATAATCTGAAAAGATTAAACTAGTCACAACCATATTCTAAGATGGAAAACATGTTCTTCTAAATATTCAGATTTCCTGCTAGTTTTAACTTCCTTTGTGTACCAAGGCTGGATAATGTTTTGTTCCAGGTGTGTGTGGTAGAGCTAGCAATGCACTACAAAATACAGCCAGCCACAGCTTTTCCAAAAGCATTTTCATCATGCATTATGATAAAACTTATTAAAGTCATGGCAAAATGCTTTGAAAAGGAAAACCCACCATTTGTTATTAACAGACAGGCTGCTGGAAATGACCTACCTGTTTTCAGAGACAGCTGATTTCCTCTGGCAAACAATAACAGCTGGTGCATATTTCCCAGTGTAATCCATGCTCTCTCTGATGTCCCATAAGTATGGGCTGCTGGCTCTTACACTGAAAACATTCACACCTTTCTTCACCTTTGCCCTAGGAGGAAACAAAAGGATATTGCACCAATTAGATACAAATGTCAGCTTAGTCTGCTACTTATTTCTTCATTATTTTCTCATTACTGCCCCACAGAAAATGCTACTGCTTATTAAAGTTCAACAGCACTACAAGGAACAGAGATAAGACAATTAATTAAGAATTCCATATTTTGAAGAAATTATATCAAGATAGAAATCTTACTGAACTAATGGTAATTAGAGCTTTAGTTATATCTAAACTGCAGAGCAGATAT
Source organism: Galbula dea (assembly GCA_013399015.1). Lineage (NCBI taxonomy): Eukaryota > Metazoa > Chordata > Aves > Piciformes > Galbulidae > Galbula > Galbula dea. The sequence goes on from VWZX01010739.1 coordinate 141,836, forward strand.
GTTCTAGAGCATGGTCCTCACTCCTGCTCTTCTGTTATCCACACTGTGGGAACCACTGAGCACATTAAGGCTCTCTCCTGACTAGAAGTTACTGTTTTGGAAAGTGTTTTTGTCACAAAAGAAGTCAGGTTGCTGTTGGGGCTTTTATCTGGAGCAAGGAGCCATTGCTAGCTCTCATAATCAAAATCTACCTCTTCTTGTCCCTTCTCCAGATTACTCAAAGATAACATTTGATATCTTTGCTCCAGCTTTCATTGTCTTTCCAAGTTCACAACATTTTCTTATTTTCTTTTAATGCTTTTGGGTTTAACTCTTCTATCAGCTCTGAAAATAGAAACACTTAGAAATGTCACAGTCATAACAACTGGACTGGCTCCTACTGAGATGTACTTTTTGGTTCTCATGTGGTATAGCATAATACTTCAGGGTTTGAATAACCAGTGTAGAAGATGATGTATGTATGCACAGAAGATATACACATAGAAGACATATCTATATATTGGTTTTATTTGTTCTTAACAGTTGTTGCATTCCCCAATTCTTTCTCTCCCTTTCTTCAACTAAATAACTGAATTAGTCCACAGCAATTTAACATTGGCCAGTTCACTGCATTAGGAGATTCCAGTGCTGTTAACTTCTGGTTTCTGAATGAGTTTACATAAACAAAAAGCCCATTGTGGTCAAAGAGCCTCATATATGAGCTGCCAGGAAATGACAGTTTAATAATATTTGCTTAAAGTCTCATGCACTTAATCCATTCAGTGTTATGGCAAATTTTCAAATCTGGGGGAAAAACCCACAGGTATGTGATTTTTTTTGTATAAACAGCTGCTGCCATGCAGAGATGCTAATATCAGTTAAAAAACCACCATCAGCTCTGCCTCCACATGAAATTACTTGGGAGATCTTTGAAGGACAAAACCCACACAGATGTTTTCAGAATAAAAAGATGAATTCCTTCAACAGCCTTGGATAAAAAGGGTTACATCTCATTTCTTCTACCACTAATTCAGTAGCAGCAGATGTAATTTCCTCTTATCCCACCTAGAATAATGAATACATGAAGGCTGCCAGTCTGTGCTCAAATTCTTCTCTGCTAATTTCACAAAATGTATTTTAAGCAGGTGCACTTACTGCTCCTGAACCACTAACATCCCTCAGGACAAGAGATCAGTGGTCAAAGAAGAGTGGAAATTAAACTGCATTCCTGGCATCTTAGAGGAAGAGATGGAGACAGAAAAAAGCCAGACAATCTGGATGAAATATTTTTCAGCATACGTCTTTAGCTACTCCTAGTGACCAGCATCTGGTCCTGCCTTTCTGATCTACCCAAGAAAGGAAAACTGCTGGGTGTCAGCTAAGACTGATGATAGATAAATGATTCTCACTTCACAGGGAAAGGAGGATGGCTCAGATCTTTCTAAGTTAAGCTGACCACGATGGAGAAACTCACACCCAGCCTCCTAACTCTCTGCCATCTTTGTCTCTCTGGTAGTTGATCGTGGCTGATGAGAAGGTGCCAGTGGGGGATTTTGTTCACCTAGCTGAGCTTTGCTATTTGAAAAGGCAACTCACTTGGTGGAGCCAACTTTCTGGGCTTAGCTCTAGGATAGGACAGTAATTGGAGCACTCATAGCCAGATACTGCTTGCAAAGGTGTGAGTGGCTGATTTCATTGCACAAAAGCCACATATGCCTTGAGTTTGTGCTGTAATATTGACCCCTCAGGTTTGCCATGTAGGTGTAGTGCACAGTATGTTTGATCAGTAACCAATAGCTGCCTCTATGTTCTGCACATGCCAATAAAGATACATAACTGATATCATCATCTTATTTTCAGTCTGGATTCCTTTAAAAGCCAGTGATGAGGTAAACCAGAAAAATGGACACAAAACCAGTAAGACAAGCAGAGTTTGTTTATCCTTAACATTCACTTCATACAATTACAAACTGCCATCCTGCCCTGATTTCTGTTGTTTCAAAACAAAATGCAGAGCTGTGTGTGCACTCCTTGTGGTAATTGCAGTCTGTGGATCAGGATTACTTAAGAGTTTTTGATAAGGTCTAATTTAGTCATCTATTAAAAGCCCCAACCCCCTAATTTTATTGAAAACAACAACACAAGATTGTTGTTTTCTACAGAATTAGAGGTTAGGAACTCTTTTGGAAGAAACACTTCAATATACTTCTATAATTAGCACAAAAGCTTCAATTCCACCATCCCAGGAAATGCTTTTTCCTCCAGTATGTCTCAATGCTGTGTCTGAAACTGTTGGGGAATTGCAGAATTTTATCCACCCAATTTACAATGTCAGTAGCACTTTGCAATTACCAAAGAATGACCTGGATGAAACAGGGTTAACAATAACTGAAGGTATGTTATTTGTCAACAGATAAAACTGAAGATACCTGAGGTGAAAACACTACAACTGCTGCCAGGGCTCAATTACTTTCTTGCAAATCTGTTTTATTGAATTTCTTGGCTGTCACAGGGCAAGCTGGGTCTTCAACCCTTCAGCTGCTCTTGAGAGTGCTCATGAGAGAGCCTCTTGGTTCAGCCACAGTTCAGCCTACTAAGATTTCTCTACTGCAACACACAATAAGATGTGTGACAAAGCTTTTTCACATGTTTGCTCACAGTTAACAGTCTAAATACAACAGATTGTACCTTTGCTTGAAACACTGTGCCTGGGTAGCAGCAAGTAAACTTGTGTGAGTATTTTGTGCCCATCACTTCATCTTGGGCAAGATTCTATTTCGGAAAAAAGCTGGAGAGATAGGACCTTTAATTAAAGACTTCAATCATGGTTGGTTTGGGGGTTGTTGTTGTTTTACAAAGAAGGAGCTTATCCAGCTAAACACTTTGATAGGCATTTCTACAAGCTGTTGTTTACCATCAGTTACCGAGACTCATACGCAGCTCACCCCTTGCACCAGATCAATCACAGCAAACAAACCCTTGGGAGTTCTCAATCCCTGAAAACCTGTCAATGCTGACAGGGTACAAATCAAGGGGATAAAGAAAAAGAGAAAAAAATAGAAGGAACTCCCAAAATCAATACATCATGCCTGAAATCAAGGAAATACATTTCCTAACTGCATAAAGATAGCAAATCCCAATTCTATCTCGTAACCCACTAAAGACTATGTTTACTCCAGTGATAAAACAGGCTTCCATTTGGCCAGTTAAAATGCAGGCAGTGTCCTCTCTCATTTATCGAAGTGTCTCTTTTAGCATCTCCCAGTTTTTGCAGTTTACAACAGGTTAGCACTTAGCTTTCAGCCCATGTCGTTACTGCAGGCTGGTAATGGCTGTGAAATTGTTACTTAAGTGTTGTATAAAGTGGAACAGCTGGCTGCTGAGAAATAACAGTGTTACAGCACGTGTGCTGCTAAGTGCCACAGTACAATGTCAACAAAGTGTCTAGTTTGAAGCACCACAGGGAAGGGAAAGAGAGAATGCATAGACAAATTTCACCCTCAAGATGTAAAGAGATCAAAGCCAAGGAGCATGCAGAAGCCATAGATACCCTGCTACAGGCAGGACTCAGCTCTCCACATTTTAGTCCATTTACTCCTGACAATGTCCTGCATGCAGCATACAAATATCACACATCCCTCCATTCCAAAACAAAGTGCAAATAAACAAGGAATCTAACCCATAAACAGCTCTAAATAAAGATGTTTTAAAACCATAACATTGAATCTAGTTTATTACTGAGTGCTCAGGGCAGAGAACTGTAGGAACCTTTCATGCTCTTTCTGAGAAAGCCAGCTACTTTCAACATCAAAGGAATAAAAAGAAAAGAGGGGCTGCTAACACAGGTACTACCACTGCTTATCATCTTGTTACCACTAGAGACTAGAAGGTGGCAGATAAGTTGAGTGCAAGGGGGGGTACAGTTTCGAGATCTTCTAAGCACCTAACAGACACTGCAGCAGGCTCTGAATTTGCCTTGTCACCATATCTCCCCAAAGCACTTCAGAAATAACTTGAGGGGGTTTCTATTTCTGTTTGTGTCTAGTGCTTTTTCCTGCTCAGAACCTACACTTAACCCAGCAATGGAGAGAGCCCAAAGCAGTGCTCGATTCTAGAGGGTAGCAGTTCCCACTTTCCTAAGAGTCACTACATCTGGCCAGTAGTGACAGCAGTAACTGGTGTGGGAGAGGCTTTTCCCCCATTAGTCCTTTTCAAACCAAAGACAAGCAAAATGTGAGTGGAAAGGGACCTGACCACGGCTCTTTGTATCACAAGACAGAAATCAGGTCCCTTTCCACTCACTGGAAAGTCTAATGCATTGATCTAAGGCAGCAACAAAATATTCCTTGCAAGAAACCCTGGAAGTATTCACAATCCTAACCTGTAAATAATGTCATTGCCCTAAGCCCATTTTCTACCTTTACTTCAGAACAGGCTTCTTTTTAATTTTGGAGTATCAAAATTAAGGACAGTACAGTTTCATTGCTTTTTTGTGGCTGAAGCTAATATAGGACAGAATTTGAGCCTGAAAGAGATTAATCTCTTTGAACATCAGTCAAAAATAAAATGTCTCTGTCACTGAGAAAACAGGCAGAACTCAGTCTGGGTTTGTTAGGCTTAAGGCTTATTTGCAGTGAGTAGATGAAAACCAAGTATACAAAGGCTTCCTGGATTTGTATCTATCATGAACCCCTGAAGCAATAAAGACCATTAAAAAAAATGAATGTTTTCCCTATCAGGAACAAGCCTTCATAGTTGAAATTCTTTTAATGGAAGGAACTGTATTTGAGAAGGGCCTATTTAAGCAAACTGGTTTAAAAGCAACTAAATGAAATTGCAAAAGGAATGACATACTACATGACCTAATTTTTGTGATAAGACACTTCATACTAACCATCTCAGTGCCTGACTCTTAGTTTTGTAATCAATTTTGACATGGCTTATAAAAGGCAGCATTTGGATGCCTGGATTTAACATACTGAGGTGAGTTCTGTAAGGCTTGTTTTATTTTGTTTTCCCTATTGAATACTTCATGTCCAAACCAGTGTTGTCAGTTGTTTTCAGAGAAGATGCCTTGAAGTTTCTTCAGGTTACACTAATAGTTTCACTGATTGAAAATCCACAGCAGAAGAGAATCAGAAGTCCCTAAGATACTGATGGAGTTAGAATAATTTATAGAGAGCGGTCTAGCACAACATAAGCTATTTAAAGCTGTATAATATACCCACAAACTCTTATTAAGGTCTGTGGTTTTCAGTCCTGTGAGATAGAAACCAGTTATCATTATGCATCACCATGAAAAGAGATTAAAATTAAATCAATCTGTTTATCTATGGGTTTGCAGTGCAGCTTTTCCAAAGCATAACATGTTCTCCATCTAATTAACATTTCAGGAGAAAAAAAAAGAAACAACATTTCACCAGACACTAAACCACCTCATTCAAACAGAGTTATTACAAAAATACAGCTCAGGTGGATTTATAACAAGATTTCATTAGTGAAAGGGCACAAGACTTATTTAGGCTTCTAAAGTAGAACTGTGCATGCCAGGAGTTAAATAAAATAGATCTTTTTGTAATACGTATCTCTTGGACTTGCCAAAATTTCCTGTTGTGCTTAAAGTTCATGTGCATTCACAGTTGCATATATATGTCTACACACACATTACACAGACAACTTCAGATTTTATTCCTGAGCTTTCAAGAAGAAATTCCTCACTGAAAGCACATTTTGCAAGATGTAAAATGTACAAGTCTCTGGAGAATTGAAAAGAACACATACAAATCAATTTTGAACAGAAACAAATACAGAGGTGGTAGCTTTAACCTCTGTTCACTTACTAAACAAGCCATGAGAGGGCTTGACCTTCAGTGGGAACCAAAACCCTCTGTGGCCTGCAGAACTGGATCCTTTTGTTTTAGAAAGACCCTAATTAGAGCTCAGGAAGCAAACCTGAGGAATTATATGAGTAACATCAATGCTTACTAATATCTAAAGGGTAGGAGTCAAGAGGATGAGACCAGACTCTTTTCAGGGGTGCTCAGTGATAGGACTAGGGCCAATGGGCACAAACAGGAACACAGAAAGTTCCACATTAACATAAGGGAAAACTTATGTACTGTGAGGGTGACAGAGCACTGGCCCAGGCTGCCCAGAGAGGTTGTGGTGCCTCCTTCTCTAGAGAGATTCCACACCCACCTGGACGCAATCCTAGGCAACTTGCTTTAGCAGGGGGCTTGGACTAGATGATGTTCAACATGTACCATTCTGTGATAATAATAGCACTGTGGTTCCCCAGGGACCTCAGCAGAAGTCATCTTGTGACTCCCAACATGAAGGAAAAGTCAGAAACAGGTTTTTCATAAACCTGATGTCTGTGTCAGGCAGCAGTCTGCCTGGTGCACCTTCTGCTAATTTCGTCTTGTGGACTGTATGTGAGGTCAAATAAATGGCAAAGCAGGGAGAAAGAGGGAAATTGGTGTTTTAACCTGAGGTGGCACTACAGGAATGTATCCCACTAGAAGGCAAAATCTCAGTAATATAGATAAGATACCACTGTTACCACTGGCAATGTTAGTTAGCTATGTTCTAAGGAGGTATTACTGTGTTAAGGGACAAGCTGGTTCTTCTGCCCACAGCCATATCTCAGTATGAGTTATGAAACAAGCACAGAGATGCCAAAGAGGAGATACTGTCTTAAGGTTAACAATTAGAGGTCAAGGTGAGGGGATAACCCATGCTCTCTTTTGATCCCAAACTACCCAGCAAATGCAGCACTGTAACATAACACTAACTGTCACCTCTCCCACTTGTATGTCACTTTCTCCTACAGGAAAGAATAATTGGGCAATAATGAGCAACAATACTAAACAAATCAAAATATTTATGTATTCAAGGGTGTGAAGGAAGGTGTTTGTTTACAGAAATGAAAGACAAAGATAAATAATGCTGCCTGCTGATTTAAAGTGGGTGGGAGCCCTGTGGACTGTTTCCAACCACTGCTTCCAAAATAAATTCAAAAATATGATGCAGGGTGTGAAACAGATCTTTCTAAAGTGCTTGTAAAAATAAAGCAACACATCCTTTCCTGGTCAAATCTCAGCAGAACTGCTAACAGCACAGTCTGTGAAAGTAACAATTGTTGTAAATTAGACTTAAAGAAAAGTTAGGGGAAACAAAGCACAATATTGGGGTCTCTGGGCAGTGAAGTGCTATCTGCCACATTTCACAGGTGAAAAACATGGTAGGAAACAGATATTGTACCACAACAAGTTGTGAGTGAAGGTGGTTGTGAGCAACCCTCAGAGACTCATACAGACCACAAGATGAGTGCAATGAAGGATTACCCAGTTCTCCATTGCAGGTGGAGTAAAACCGAGCACAGAACAATGAGCCAGTTTAAATGCTGTAGGGATATTTATCTGTTTGTGTCTGTATACATATATATTTTTTTATGCTGAGTGGACAAGCAACAAATGGAGAAATTCTTCTGGATTCACTGAAACTGGCTGAGAACACAAGGAGCATAGTGAATAAAGACAGCAAGGCTGGTGAACTGTGCAGTATGACTCTTCCAAAACAGTGCAGAAATAGGATAGAGTTACACATTCTCTGTGTACACCAAGAAGCAATGAGGTTGGTAAGACTATTTTATTTTATCTGCAAAGCAGTGTCTGGTGCAGGATGTTTTTGTTTTGAAGCCACACAATAAGACAACTGCTAAGGAATACAGATGCTACTCCAGAGCTATGACCTGGCTAATCATTTTTTCACAAGATTTGAATTGTGGGATGCTACTAGCAATCAAAAATACAAGAATTTTGACATATCAAGCAGGTCAAGAGCCACTGCCCAAACTCCCTCCAATGTGACTACCAACTGTCTGCTATTCTGTGAAAAGTGTACCCCTCTTAAAGCAAATGCTGCAAGGCTGAGACTAAAATATATCAGTAATCACAATAATATCATAAATGCAGATAGCACATTTATCTCTAAAGAATCTCCAAAAATATTTCTGTCCTCTCTTGGAGAGATAAGTGCATGAATGCTTTAAAAGCTTAGTGCTCCTTCCAGTGAGGGCTCACATCCTGCTGCCCCAGGACTTGACACTGAATCTGCCCCCTTCAGCTCTTCCCAGTGACACCCTGAAACTCATGGCACTCCTGGTGAAGGGTTTGATGCTTGGAGGTTAGCTAAAAAAAGTTCTTTAGTAAAAAGCTTATTTCAAACTTTGTAAGCAGGACAGTTCTAAGATATTTCCAAACCACATTCTCATGGAAAATGAAATGGCAGCATCACTGAGCAACAAAGGAGAATATTACCTCAACGGTGCTAACGAAGACCCAGAAGTGAAAACAAGTTAGCATCGTTCCCTAGCAACTTCTCACAGCTGCAGACAAAATCATTTTCTGGACATCACAGAAATTGTGAATGCTTAGGTCTCATGCAAGAATTCTCTCATCCACTGCCTATATGCAGCCCCCTCTAGGAGGTAGCAGAGGAGCAATTGACATCAAGCTGTACCATGACATTAAGTTGCCCCATGGATCTGTATGTGCTGTGTTTGTCCTTCACTCAATGACACATATGACAGATGTTCAAAGAATAGCATCAGAGACACAGGAAACCAGTATGTAACAATCTTTTCTAGAAAAATCCTACACCTCCAAATCCTTTTTCATAAAGATGTTTCCTCACTCAGGGGAGCAACTGCACTGATTCCTGATGACATTACTTCAGGTTTACAGAGTCAGGTCTACAGGAAAAAAAGAAGTTTATAAATAAAGGCTTCAGATTCTTTAATGGAGAAAAGAGCCTGCATTGCTCCAAAGAGTTGCCATCAGCATTAAAATAGATATTCACTAAGCAATTCAGTAGGAATTTTTGTTACCTACATAAAATCTTCAGCTGAACACTCTACATCTATACCAACATATTCAACCACCTTTCTGTCATCTGCACGAGTGGCTACCAAAGCAACATTTGCTAAATAGCAGCAAGGAGTCCTGCTGTAGGCAAACCCCAATAGCTCAGTGAAGCCACTGATGCAGAAGGGAGTTCAATTAATACAAAAATGACACTGCCCAAATTTATTCTGTGTCCTTAATGTAGGGTACACACAACATTGTCTGTATCCAGCTGCAGCAGTTAACCCTAGTGCATGTCACAGCACAGTTATGGTTATGATTTTACTGGAAGAGCCAAGGAAGAAGGCTTGGTTGATCCAAGCAAGCAGAAGCAGAGATCACTTGGAATTACACAAGAACCTCCCTGTCAATTGCTCTCCAAGACAGAGCCATTTTGCAGGAACACAAAGGCAGTTGGAAATCCTCTGTATACACAAACCCTGAAAAACTAGTGATTGTATCTCCTCTCAGCCTTGAATATCATGCATACCCTTAGACTGTTTTAGCCTATTTGTGCTTTTTAATCTAAGAAACATGAGAAGGAGTTAAAGATTTCTCATCACAGCATACAATTGTTTTAACAACCCTCCTGGGAAATTCTAATGTGTGAGACTCTCCTAATGTCCACCTGTCAGTGGTCAAAGTGAAATGTCATAAAACAGAATATGGGATCTTAAAATACAGATTGAGCAAGAATTACAATGCATTTTGTTTGTTTTTAATATATTGAAACTTTGTAGCTTTAGACATTAGGTTGACTGTCACAGTTTTTGGGAGCAGATTGCTTCTTTAAAAATAGAGGTTTTAAAAAGTTTTAGTGAGCTGACATACAGGAATTTTACTTGTGGCAATGACTGACATTTTTTACTTTTGCAGCAAAAGCCCAGCAGCAAAGAGCCAAAAATGTTAATACACTAAATCATTTGCCACTTTATGAATTCTCTAGGCAGAAGTGACCACTAGGCAGTTGTTTATGCAAGTAAAAATGTTGTATCCCTGGCTACCAGCTGGTAGGACAAAATCTACCATGAAATACAAGCTGTTTTATCCACCAGGCAAAATGTCAACACAATGGATAAAATGGCTAGATGATAAAGTGCTGAGAGTGCTGGAGTAGATGGAGGCTGAAGAAGCTATGATGGAGGGAGAAAAACTGCAGAAAGGGAGCCCAGGAGAATAACTTAAACCAGAAGTTTATCAGACATTGACTTTCCCTCATTCTTTAAGCTACAGGAAACATGAGCTATAGTTTCAGGAAACCCCTTCTGTTAGACAGTAAGGGTTTTGCAACACAGTGTAACAGTACTATTCAGCATAGCAAACCCATATGATAATAGTAAGAAGGAAACTAATAGCCTGCCCAGGGATTAAGGCATGCTCAGACCCAGTAAAATCCCAGTGTCTGTTTACTCAGCTTCACTTCCAATCAGTTAACTCCTGTGCTTTTACCAAGTGGATGTGTACTCACAAACTGAAACCTGTTTGAGATGGTTTGACAGCTCTGACAGACTTGTGGTCAAAATTAATGCTCAGAAAAGATTTTCAGTTCTAGCCAAAATTGTAGACTGTGTATTGAAGCAACCCTGTCCCCCTCTAAGCCTGTATCTGGAGACCAGATAGGAGCTGCAGCACGCTCCAGGTACATCTCTGATCAGACCTGAGAGAGCAAGTCATTACATGAAACACATTTAGTGCTGCTGTAGACCTGGCTCCACGCTCAAGCCACTTGCCTTTCTGGTGTGGGGCTGCTGCAACCCTCAAGCACACAGACACTGCAGCTTGTCTCTAACTTACAGCAGACCCAGAAGCACTTCCCATGGGCTATAGCACCACAGATGTAAGTCACTCCTTTCCCTCCACACATGCCATGCACTGCCTTTAGTATCAAAGTTTGTAAGGAAGTCTTGGAGAGCTGGCTGTAGAGCAATAAGAGACCATGTCTAAAGTGAAATGATACTTTTAACACCATGCCATGCTATAGAAGATTCTATGGCTGTACCTGCTACTCTCCAAGCCTGGTTCTGTGCTTTGATGTTTCTTTAGCTGATGAAGTGCATTTGGTGACCACATCTTCTAGTTTGTATTAACTAGAATGGAATCTAACCTGTGTAATTCCCAACTGCTCTGTGTATGAATTGAAGAACAGTAGGGGAGGACACCCCTGGGATCCCTGGTACAAAACCACCCTGTAAAGATTTCTAGTGCAAGAGCAGAGCTGACTCATCCACACTTAGCTTTTAGATGAAGCCTTGTCTAGGCAGTTGGTGAGAAGTCAAGTCACAGATACCACCTTCACTTTTTAGACTGTTCTATGTGGGGGTTTTTTTTCTTAATGAGTTTAAGGCAGGGGAAGGGTAAACATCTGTTTCATAAGAACATTTTTCCAGCTGTAGCTGGAATTTTTCCTGCAGAAAACATGCACACAGTGCTATCATTCTGAAAATCACACTGCTTTATTCCCAAACTGCAGAGAGGTAAACGAGGAATCAATAACCATGGCAATGAAAACTTTGGTCCATGGTTCATCCAACTGCATTGAAATTAGCACTTTATGAGCCATTTTGCACAGGTTCTTTATACAGAAAGCTTGCTTTGAAGACCTATTTCAAGTCCACAATAAAGGTAGCTCTGCACACATCACACTCTACTGCATATTCCTTTGAACAACTGCCTTTGCAACTCGAGGCAGTTTGTAGAGAGACTAATTAAACACCAGCCCCTGCCATCACAGGTCCAACTGGGAGAAACTGGTGATGACATTACACACGTGCAGCAAGGAAAGAGCACAACTGAACTAGAAAAGCAACCATGTATCCAAAAAGGGGGGGGAGGGAAGAAGCAACAACTGGTTTAAGAGTTTAAATCTATTCTTTATCAGTTTGCTGTATTGGGGTGTGTAGAAAGAGCCTTGAGACTGGGGACTCCAAGGTGAATAGGCAGAGTTGCAGAAGGTCAGTGTGGGGCTGGGGGAACAAAGATGATGTAACAGACTGTAATAAAAAGAAAAAAGGGAACTGTAAGTCTCCTCTCTATGGCCACAAAGGTTCCCTTGGAACTGCCTTTCTCAGTCAGGAAATATGGAAAAAACAGTATAACATATGTAATTAAAAAACCCCACATTGCCTGTGCTGAAGTGCTGGCTGCTGCTAACAGATTGATAAAAAAGTCTCTTTTTATCAATGCATTGCTTTCATTTAAGAGATTAAAAAAAATGTATTAAAGAAGAAAGATGCTGGGGTAAATATTTTAGTAATCTCAGTCACAAATCTGTCATATTATAAGGATGACAGTCTTTTAGGATTCTATAAAGTTTATGACAAAGTCTGTAATTCAGCTGTATCTCAATGACAAAACCCTCCTACTGTGTTTTAAGAATCATTATTTGCTAACATTGAAAACATCATAACTTGTTGTTACAGGGCTAGCTTGGGGAAAGGTAACACAAATCCACTAGGCACTAAATGTAGCACCCCACTCTTTGCCCAAACCATGGGGATAGGGAGCCTGTGAATGGCCTCCCTTGGAGAGGCTGTTTCCTAAGCAAAAAAAGTCCTGGCACCTCATTCTTTGTTTTGGAAATTCCTTGTTCTAATGTTGAAAACAGATGTTGGAATCAGCTAGAACAGCAGCCACCACAGGTACCCCGGATCCCTCATGCAAGACCTGGCAGACAGCACAATTCCCTCCACAGAAGAGTGTCAAGCAGGGTATTTCCATCTAAAGCAGAAAATTGTGGGTACAAGGGGCAATAAATCAGCCCAAAGACCGTGCTAAATAAATGTTTTCTCTTCCAAAAATATCTGCCTGGAAGTCAGAGTGTGACTGCTAGAGGAGATTAACTAAAATGGTACACACTGGGGGACAAAAAACACCCACACAAAACAAAACAAAAAATAAATCTGACAGGCCCTTCTAAAGGCTAATTTGAAGACCTTCCCTCTAGGAAACACTATTTCTAACAGAGCTACCCCTATACATATGTATGCACTAGAACAGTGTAGGAGGGTATGCTAATTAACTTTCACTCCACCTGGCCAAAAACCCCCTTCTGAGGGGAAGAAAAGCCATGAACAGCCTTGGAGAGTCAAATACCACACACTGCTGTTAGCAAATCCTACTTGTATTAGCAGGTAGGCAATAGCTCTGATATATACAGTCAGAATCAATTACCTGGTGTCAAATGTTCATTAAGTTTGTCCTTGAAGCAGAGCAAAGTTGGACTGAAATCTGGAAATTGGGTCACTCAGTATATCATATTTGGTTATGCATTGACTTATCAGTACCATAACACTGTCTTGGGATGTGCTTTGCTCAAATAATGAATTAAAATCAAACCTAAATGCTATTGATAGTGGTGATGCAGGAAAAGACTATTACCTGATGAACAACAAAGATTGCTAAAATCAACATTAGACAAAACAGAAATTCATACTAAATATCATTTAAAGAACTAGAATCCAATTTAAAATAAGATTTTAGCCCATTATTTCAATAATGCCTATTCATCCCTCTCAAAGTTAAAAAGAAACCTGGTCTTCAAAATGTTATTTGCAATACATATTCAAACTGATGATAATACAGTAGTATGGTAAAGTCACATTTTCAAATGTTCTTTAGTTTCCCAACACTGCTGAGAAGCAAGCCTACCTACCCAACAATACAACATGATATTTTTAGTTCTGAATAACTGGACTTGAGCAAATAGGAGAGAGAGACAAAAGCAAACTAAGAATTCAGAACTTCCTGGGTTTTACCCATGCTCTGAGATTGAAGACATGCACTCTGTGTGGATTCTAAAAAGCCTTCTGCATCACCTCTCCAAATTGCTATGTCCATGCAAATTGCCAGCTCTCATCTGTCCTGTCTAAGTTGAATGCAATTGGATATAAGTCAGTTCAGAATTAATTCAAGCAAGATATTGGAAATGTTCCTCTTCCTAGTTTCATGTTCTGTGAAGTCACTTTGAAAGCAAAGAAGCTACAAGTCTCACCAGGATATTGTACTTCCATAGATAAAAAATGAAGTTTTATCAATAGTAATAGAAAGAAAATTCATCAGGCTTTGGTGGGTATTTAACAACTAGGTGGCCTTCCTTTCTATTCACAGGCTCTGCTCCTGGAACCACTTTACCCTACAGTCGTAACACTGGGCTTTCCAATGGCAATCATAGCAGAGATTTTCCCCTCAACTGAAACAGGAGGAGAGAAAATGAGCTCTGCTGTTCTCAGTATGACATGTTCCTGTAGCAACATTATCACACATAATTGGGGAGAGACATGGAGAAACTGGGCTTTTTCCTTTTAGCAGTCACCCACTAAAGTATGATATTTACTTATTACCAGGGAGTCTCTCAGTCCAATACTTACTTTCTGGTTTCCTTAGAAATCCCTTCAGAAATGCTGGCTGTTGCCATTGACACAACCTGGACCTGCTTCAAAACACTGCTAACTTGTGATGAGAAATCAGCCCCTTGCAAAATAAGCTCTAGGACAGGAAGAACAGAAAAAGGCTTTTACTCAAGAGCACTGAATTGTAAAGCTGCCATTGGTATTGCTAGAAAACTGCCTATTGATTTCACTGGCCACTGAGGACATCTCAGGGTCATTACCTGTAAGTGTATTTTAAGACACTGGTGAAACAGCAATATATTGCAAAGCTGTATTAAAGCATATGGCTTTGCTCAGCAAGATGTGTTTGGAAATCAAAGGGTTAATATATATATATATTTGCTCCTGTTCTGCAGAGTAAATTATTTATCATGTCTATTTCTCATTTTGAAATTCCTAGACAGGTAGTTAAAAATATGTGAAATGATTTATTCAAGGTTGGGAACACTTGCAGCATCCATAATATATTTCCAAACAAGCCATATTGCTTCCAGGACGTGCTTCATTTTCACCAGTAGTTTTGAGACATCTATAAAACCTCTGAACAATTTAATAAATCTTCTCAAACACAGATGTGTATAATTGATCTTATAAATTTCCCATGGAAACAGGAGGCACCATTCATTTTTTTAAACCCTGAGAGGTACCACATCTATTAGCTTTCTAAGGTACTAAAGCTTCCCAAAATTCACTCATGTAAATAGAAATTTTACACTTTGATTTGCTTTTCCCTAACTACTCTCTCACCCTCAGCTCACCCATCAAACACACACATCTATCCTTGTCTTTTCTGCAGTTCCCTTTTCAGGAGAACATTTCTGGCAGTTCTGCATCTTCAGAGCCTCAGGTTGGTTTTAAGGCCTTTGCATTCAATGAAAACCTTCACAGGCTGTCTCCAGTTGGCACTCCAGAGAAAAGGACCTGGCCTAATGCTCTTACCCAATCTTTATTGCATTGTTACCAAACCATTAAAGATAGGACTTTGCCATGTAGTTAGTAATTACTACTTATTAAAGCTAGGTACAATCTTTGACAATGCAAGATAGCACATAATTTATATAAGATACAAAGAAGAGGACATTTTGTATACACAGAGGAATGTAGAAGAGATGGCACCATCTGTATTATGTATAACCCTGTTATTTCTAAGAAGAAAAAAATCCCAAACCCCTGATCTAAACAAAACACTCAGGTGCCAAACCCAAATCATATCCCTTTCCGAGTCCAGTTGCAGTCTACCTTAATGACTTTCATTTACAAAGCATGCACGACTGGAAGAGAATGAGGTCTCCTTTTCTGCCCTTGTAACACCATTTTTCCCATACTGAGACAGTATCAAGGTTTGAGATAATCAGTTCTTTTGGCTTAATAACTTCAGTTATCAATTTCAAAGAAATACATAGCAATTCTGACATGTATCTGAAGTTCAGTTTATTGGTTTGGAATATATATATATTACATCTTCCCTCGGTGTTTATATCTATTACTTGACTTCAAGCCAACTTTCCCCGATGAACCACATAGATTTAGTGGTAGCTTGCTGAGCTTTGTATGGCAGCTGGCCAGGTTTTAATTCCCCCAATCAGCTGATAACATTCTTCAAAGATTAAATCATTGTTATCACAGATGTATTGTGTCCAGCCTCTGGTTTTATGCTGGCTAAACCAAAGAGAAGTCCAACATCTGAACGACTTGCTTCTGTTTCATCCCACAAAATACTAATTGCCAATAAGAGAAAAAAAAGAGAGTTTTCTGTAAATCTCAAACCTTTAAAGTATAATCATTTTGCAGGAAAAATAATGCATCTCAAGGATTTTGAATCCTGCTTCCTATATTCTGTCACTGGACAAATCTGAATCTAAATGTCTGTTCTCTTAATACCCACAGGATAGGAATGGCCCAGATGAGCTTACAACAGTAATAAAGAACAGACTTTCAAACTGAGTGTGGACTGATTTATACAGCAGAGTGAAAAATAAACAAACTAAAGCTGCTACATAATTCTGCCAGACATATGGTTAAGTTATGATTTTATTTAGAAAACAGATTGTAAGAGTGAAGTGATGACAGATGAGGGTATATTGGTCAGTCGTAAATAAGGAAGTATTCTAATAGCAACTAGGCTTGTTACTGATCATATGCTGCCACACAGATTGGGAGATCTAATCACTCAGAAAATATAGCTTCTTAAATACATTTTGCAGCTCATTTTCAACTTTAGGTTGCTCAGTTGAAAAATCCATGATCATTACTGTATCTAACTTTTCAGAGAGTGACAGAGGAGTTACATTTATGCACTCAATTAGACATCCAGTTCCTTGTAAAAGGGTAGAGGTACTCCCTTAAGAATAGCAACTAGTGCTCTGCATGGAAATGACTAAACCAGACAAAAGGAAACAAAGCAACCTAAAATCCTCTTCCTGACCCAGATTGCTCTACAGCATACAGAAAGGAATCAGTAGCTATTTCAAAACCAAGAAACTAGGGAGCACTTTCATGTTCCTACTTCTGGGTGCTCTATATGCACTTGAATTTCTTCAGGGACAGGACCTAGGTACATACCAGCTTACTCTTGTGACTGCTTCTGCAAAGAAGGAAAAACAGGTTGTGATGTGGAAGGAAAGCAGTGTACTCCACAGGGTAGGACTCCAATCCCTCAGTGATGCACATCTGATACTGACATTAGATGCGGTTTATGCTGGTAGTCCTTTACATATAGTGATTGTTGCATGTGTAACCCCCTGGTTCATGCACCCATAGTGGGCAACTGCTCCAGCAACTATGCTGACAGTGGCAGTGTATGATAATGGTACCACCATCACTGCTGGTGGCTCTGAACACACAGCTTGTGTCTGTTGAACTTTGTCCTGCAACCAGCTCCATCAAAGTGTTATGTCTTCTGTTCCAAGTGCATCATCTACCCAAAGCCTTTTTTTATGCTGGAAATCCCACAACAGGCAAAAAATAACCCATGAATGCTTGGTTCAACAATTTGGGTCTGCCTTTATCAGAAACAGTGTGACCACAGAACTCAATACATACTGTTTATAATTCCTCCTGCCATTTCATCTCTGTTTCAGAAGTTACTGCCAAAAAAATCAGGCTGCATCACCTATGGGGTATCCCACCCCCCCCAAAAAAAAGTGGTTACAGTTCAGAGCACAGACCAAAGCTCTGCATGTCAGCTGCCAAAGTAACTTTGTATTTTCAAACTCTAGGCAAGGAAGTTACATAAAGGGATTTTGGATTTCTACCTAAATCTCTGTGCTCAATTACTTCTGAGACCTGGGCAACTCTGTTCAGGATTGCTTTGTTTGTACTTGTAACACAGCACATTTCCAAAGAGGATGAAAATCAAATAATGGTACAGAAGTGGAAATCTTCACACATGGCTTTATGAGGAGACAAAAATTATGCTGTTGGAGTATATGAGCTGTATAAGATGATATACATCATTTTGTAATGGTAACTTTTTAAGAGCAAAAAGACACTGGTAGAAATTAATCCCCTGCACAACCTGTCCCCTGCATAGCAAAAAAACAATGACCTGCTCTGCTGCAGTTCCTATACAACCATCAGTAAGTGTCTGTCAAAGCCATTTACTGCTGGGGCTGACACAGGTGCCTCTCTCCTGTATAAGGCTCCACGGGACTTTCATTCCTTTCCAGGGTTCAAATTAAAGTGATGTCTGTGACTTTTCTTTTGTATTCCAAAGCTAGCAAGGAATTTCACAGCTCTCAAAATGTCACTCAGCCCCAGATAGAACACTGCAGTCCCCAGGAATGTCTTCAAAGCAAATTATAACCTCTCTTTTCCTAAACTCCTCATGTAGGTAGCCTCAAGGTGAGGAAACCTGAATTGAAAGTAGCAGCACTGCTGGTTTTGCACTGACTCACTGGTCATTAAGACCTTTGGCACCTAAGGATGCAAATAGATCTTGAGTGGAACTTATTTACACATACTCTGAAGCAAATTATATATTAAACTGCTTTGAAGTGTCATGCATAGCCCTAATGATGCTAAATTATATGACCAGGCAAGGACAGAGAGCAAAAGAAAACACTGCAGTAAGAGGATGACTTGAGGAATATGCCAAAGAACAACTTGTCCAACTGGAAGAGAAGTTCCAGCCCAGTGTTGCAAATATGTGAAATGTCAGTGTAGCAGCAATGCATCTCTCAAATACAGAACTCATTCTGATACCACTGCAATCAACATTGGCCTTTCAGCAGTCAGAGACATTGAAAGTTAGTGCTCAGGTTTCAGTCAAATCTGTGACTCTCTTGCCAGTGAAAGCCCTAATGCTTTTCAACTGGTGGGGAGCACCCACCCTCCAGCTGCTATGCAGGAGCTCCATTCTTCTTGTTCCAGCTTGCTGTGGGCCCAGGCACAGTGCTAACACATTCACCATCCATACTTAGCACAAGGAGGAAAACAAAACCACTCAGAAATACAAAGTTCTGAAGGGGAATGGAGCCAGCTCTGCCTAGTGTAAGACTCACTCATGCTTAACCCCAAACCTACTCTAGGACTCATGCATCCCCCAGGCACTGGGTTGTTTTGGGAAGAAGTTTTCACTTGCAAAGCACCTTTGAGCCCCACTTTCTGCACATCTCAACCCTATCTTTACCCTTGGAACCATAACCCTAGGAGAAAGCAGTTTTATTACTCCAACTCACTGAGGAATACATAGCAGCTTATCATTTCACATCTGAGCTCTGCTGAAGCATTTCATCACGTGGAAAAAAACCCCCAAATTGTCAAGAAATGGTGGCACACTGAAGACTTACTATGAAATATATACTGATGTTCTTTTTCCCAGCTCCAGCTCAAGACACTAGTTAAAGCCATTTGGAAAAATTAACATCAGCACATTTGCCTAGTGCAGTTAGGAAACCAGACAGCTCATTTCTAGTTTGTTTGTTGCTTTTCTCTTAACCTTTTTGTCTTTTATCTTTGTTATCAAATTTGACACTAATGAACTTTTCTTAATTATTTTCCTTGTTTTACATGTTGCTTCTTTTGTGTATCAGCTCAGAGGCTAGCGTGGGTCAGAAACAGATGGTTGCATCAACCACAAGGCACTATCTGCTCTTTCACCATTTTTGCCTGTGTGGCACATACAGTATTAAAAGCTTGTCATTGTTGCTACCAATGTTGGGCCACAGGTGGATCAAATGTTAAACTTTGGTTATTACCATAGTTATGCACCCAAACTAGTATATTCCAACTGGTATTTGCAGGGTCCTGAAAATGGCCAAATACTTTGCATTTCTTTCTTTGGTTCCAGACAGCTACACTGAAATCTGTCACTGGCCCACACTAAGATATCTTAGTGTGTGGTATGTACCTATTACTGAAGACAATTATGTAAGGAAGCAGACAAACAACAGCTAATTACCAGGCTTTACATGCCCATTAGGTTAAGTATTCTTGAAAGTATATTCATCTGGCACCACATTTGCATTCTGATGGTAGATGAGAGAAATTGGATATTAAATCTATTGGTTCCCTTAGAGGGCAAACAGAGCAAGAGAGTCTATTAAATCACAAAAGGAGGAAAAATTCCCAGCTATTCCCCATGTATTGTCTGACCTATCTTCAAAACCTGCTAGTGTTTAATATACCAAACAGGGAGGCTGTAAGGCATGCTACTACAGTGTGAAAGAAAAATGATCAGCTCTCCTGTTGACTTGACACTGGGCAATTTAACCTCACAGTTTATTCTTTCTTCAGCTCACCTGACTGCAAAATGGAGTCAGACTTTTGTAAAAGACTATGAAATCTAAAGGAAAAAATGAGTCTTGTAACAATAATAGATAAAAAGTACTTTTGCATTTAATATTCTTTTAGCTGATTACTTAGTTTTTAGCAATACAAGGCATCTGACAATCACATACTATTCATTTTTAGTTTTTCCAAAGCTTCCCAAGACATTTAGCAATGTGCTCATTAGGGTCCCACATAAAGCATCTTTCAGTTTGACTACCAAGGGCCTAAGAGTTTCCTGTCAGCACCTCTGCGAATGAATTATATGCTCCATAGACACACAGGGTTTTTTCAAGCGACATCCACATCCACTGGGAGACATCTCTGACATGGTTTCCAAGTACCTGACTTTAATATGGTATTGCAGTCACCTATGGAAACAAATACCCCATCAGCAACAAGCTTCTGATATGAATCAATTACCAAATCCTCTTCATGGAGATGTCAATCACCCACAGACTGTGACAGTGCCAATGATGCACAAAAAGGCATGAATTACATTTAAGCTGTGTATTTCAGCTTGAACAAAATGTCTCACCAGAGCAGACAGCTTTTGTTTTAGCTGAGCTGTCTTTCTAGGTTCCAGCAAATCCAGTTCAGCTTCTAGAAAAAAAACAGATCTGCTACAACATGAAGATGAAAGCTTTGCCATAATTGTACAAGGTTTTGCAAATACTGGTTTAAGAAACAAATCTATAATCACACAGTGCCTCTCATAAAGAAATAAAAAAAGCATATTGCATCCAGTAAGTTTCTGTCTCACAAGACCATTGCAATATATGCCCAGTGCCATATCTTACACCTTTCTCATAAGGCAACTGTGAGGAAAAAACCCAACCACTGAGTCTACTCAGGAGTGGTTATTCCAAACAAACACTGCTGACATTGAGCACATAATAGTGCCTGGCTGGTCTGAAAACATAGAAAAACACCTGAATGCAACACAAAGGGGCAAAAACATCAAGGAGGATACAAGTGGCAGCCCTCCAGGTAGATTTGGGTTAGATACAAGGAAGTTCTTCACCATGAGGGTGGCAAGACACTGGAACAGGCTTCCTAGAGAAGCTGTGAATACTCCATCCCTGACACTGTGCAAAACTAGGTTTGATGTGGCCTTGAGCAACCTGCTCTAGTGGAAGGTGCCCCTGCCCATGACAGGGGGGTTGGAACTAGATGACCTTTAATAGTCTTTTCCCAAATCATTCCATGATTTCCATGTTCACACAAGTTCACCTTCAAAAGCTAAAGTGAAAGACTGTCTACTAGACAATAACTTCATAAATTGCCTACAACTTTCAGTAACCACTGGAAGCATCTTTCACTACACTTAGGTGTAGTTTTGAAAGAAATTCTAGAGGGATTCTAGACACCTGTTATGGATAAAAGACTGTAGAAAATTCAATCTATTCAAAATGGCCAGTACTCCTACACTCACAATAACAAACAAACACCAGCTTCCTACACAATTCTGCACACAACAAATTTTCAGGTTACACAGCTGAAAGATCTGCAAGGTCACCTGTTCTACTATGTTGGATATGGACACCCATTGGGTACAAGTGCTGTTAGTTACAGACCCAGCTAATAATGTTCTTTTTATGTTCTCAGGATTTATATCAAAGTAACCTGGCTCTATCAAAACTCCTTACACACACCACAAAGGTTTCTTTTGGAGATACCTGTGAATCTGTTATTCTCTGTTGGAGTTATGTAATAGGCCAATGCCACAGCTGGAATAAACTAACATAGTTTAAATGATTATATAGTAATGAGTACCACTCTGGGCCTCAAAAAAAGCTTTGGTTTCTTCTCAACTCTGACAGCCTGGCTAGAGACCACAGTGCTCACTTCAGACTTCTTATCTGTAAATAGGAATGATGACATTGACTGTTCTATAAAGGTGTATCACCATCTGTAAATGAAAACACTGCACCAGAGCTTATTGTTATAGTTATTATTGAACTAGGCTAATTTACAGCAGGTATTAAGTTTTGGGAGGTTATTTTAATCAAATAGCACACAATAAAAACAAAAGCATATTAAGTACATTATGAGTTGAATGCAGTGAAGGAGGATGAGATCAGCTCTAAGTGGGTTGCTGTCCTGTGTGAACCTTCCATTTGATTATTATTTACCAGAGAAGCAGCACTTAGTCCCACGCTGAAAGTGCCCGAGAATACTCGGTACAAAAGCTTTGGTAACTCACTCCTCTTAAAATTACTCTGAGCCACTAGAGTCATAATTACAGTGTCATAATGAAGAGGAAGAATCCCTTCTAACAACTAAATTCTTGTTGTAAATTGTGTTATGAAAGTGGTAATTCCCTCTGAAGTAGGCATTATCATGTCTTACTGCCCACGTCAGTTCATTATGGTGCCTCTGCTATCCCAGTGGAGCCTTCGCTTAGTAAATGAATGTTTTGGGATGATATTGCCAACTTGGGACTTATTACTTAATTGAATATGGAAACATTTAGGCCATTAGCATACATTTAGAAGTGTCTTATTTCACAGATGTTAATTTATCTTGGGAAATGCCCTTCTTTCTTCCCCCCTCCTTTTCCTCTTTCAGTTCTTTCCCTGCAGCCAACTTATTCGGTGAGGTCCTGGTCCATCCATTTGCAAGCCTGTGGTGAACAGCTTGATATTTTAGAACATTCCTGAACTGACATTTGGAGTCTGTTTTCCAAAATAAACTGAGCAGCCAAGAACTTCCTGTCTTCACATCTGAAAAGTATCATCAACTCCACAGGATTAAGAAAGTCTAAACCTGTTCAGTTGAATAATGAGATTTCTCAGGTATTCCAAATTGGTTTATCCATCTAATTATGACAAGATTTCAAAGCCATGCATAAAGCATTTCTCCAAAGATATCTGGCTTAGAGAATTTTAAACTGAAAGCTATTATATTCCCTCTATCAAAGGGGTCAAGAA
The DNA here is from genome assembly GCA_013399015.1 of Galbula dea. NCBI lineage: Eukaryota > Metazoa > Chordata > Aves > Piciformes > Galbulidae > Galbula > Galbula dea. The sequence goes on from VWZX01010739.1 coordinate 164,810, forward strand.
GCTGGAATAATACAATGGATTTCTCCTTATTCCCTCATTATTAATATAAATCAAAAAAAATCACAGTAAATTTGTAAAACTTGCCACCACATACAGGATTCCTACATGTTCTAATCTCCCAGTCATGACATGTGTGAATCCCTAGAGTTTGGTTTACCATGTTTCAGCAAAAGCTGAACATCTGTATGGTCACAAACAAGTTTGTAGGAAGCCCTGCTCTGTCTGACATATTGTGCATGAGAACCCTTGAAGGTCCCCAAAAGCCTGAGGGACTGCAGATCACCAGAGTGAGATGTGTTCCATGCCATGATTTCCTGGACATATGTCTAGCAGCACAAGATACCTCAACTGTGTCATCTGTTTAGAGCTCAGAGAGTACAAAACACTGACCATTCCTTAAGCAGCAAGAAGTAAAAATATTGAATGCTTCACTGAAGCAGAAATTGGTTCATGCATCCAGTTCTGTATCAGGTCTATATCTGTATAATCTCAAATTTAATAAGCATAGGATAACTGAAATTCTTGCACCCTGAGCTTCTGTGCACCTTGACTCATCCCTGTCCCATTTCCAAGTCACACAGCCTGATCAGTGGGTGTGTACAGATACTTGCACAGGCCATCTTAGTTTACTTCCATGAATTTATGAGTGTGCAACAAAACCAGTACATTCATGTTGGTATGTGCCATGATATGTGGTTACAAAGAAAATACCACTGAAACCACCTGCTTTCTACTGATTTCAGGTCATCTTTGTCATGCAGTTTTGAACTCCACAGGTGACTGAAGCACAGCAAATTACTGCTATGTTCCCAAAACATTATGCTACTGAAAATCACCTACAACTCTTGTGAGCAGCACTTCTTTGAAATGAATCTATTTCTGAAAAATGCTAGAAATCACATCAATTACAGTCTTTCCAGACTGGCACTGGAAAAATCCTGCCCCTCAAGACACCCATTGACTTTCTTGGACCTGGAGGCTGAACATCCTGTGTTTGTTCCTTCCTCCTCCCTTCTCCTCCCTGCAGCTCACCTTGGCCCTCAGAATATCACCTTTGTAGTGCTGAATTTGGCACTTATCTGAATGCTTAAAGCTTGGGAATAAAGGGCTGCTTTCTGCTTCCCCAGCATCTCTGTTAGAGATGGAAACAATTCTGGAGAAGAGACAGTATTAGCACAAGGAGGTGTTTTAGTCAAAGGGAGCCAGGATACATGAAAGAGGCAAACACAATAGCTGCTCTTGCAGAAACAGGTACAAGTTTACATTGTTCATTCCAGCAACTTTGATGTTTATTCTCCTCATTGTAGCTCCTTTCTCCCTTAGCAATGCACAAACCTCTAAGCTCACTTCCCTCTCCCTTCCATTTAGGCAGTGGAAGGCCTATTTAAACACCTCTCTGAACTACAATGATAATGGTGAAAAAAATCAACTTTCCCTTTTTGGGTTTGAATTTGTCCACAAACGATTGCTTCAGCTGGTGACAACCTACACTTTTCTTTCAGGTTTTACAGATTGCCCCAACCTACAGACTGACAGAGCAATTACTGTCTCCAAGCACATTTAAAAAAGGATATTTTTATAGATCTTTCTTAAATTTTACATTGCTAAGTGAGTGTTAATTAGCATTTCTAGTTGCAGATAAACATTCTTCATACATGAACTTTAAACATTCAAGAACTAGAGGGAAGCAACCCAATCCTGTGAATAAAAAAAATAAGCAAAGCAAGTAAGGCTAAACCACCAGATTATCTAAAGCCATTTTCAGTATCTGTTACCTTGAGTAATGAATATTTTAATTAGGCAATTCCTCATAAAGAAGACAATCCTTAAACCTAAACACTTCAGAGCTTTCAGATGTTAGATTCAAAGATTTGAAGAGATACCTTTGTGTGGAGAATCCTGTATAAAGTATGTTGCACCAAAGTTCATAGGACAGTTGAGAAAGAAATGGGAAGACCACAATAAAAAAGGTAGGAAAATAAAGTTTCTTTCATTTGCTGACTGGGGAAAAGTGGAAAAAAATGCTGTTGACAAAGTCCAGGGTTTAGCAGCTTTTAGAGGAAGATGTCAGATTTTTAATTACCAAAACAGTGATAGAAAATGGGGCTATGGATCTACATTTTCTGCTAATTTTTTTGCCTTTTTTTTTTAACCAAAAATTGAATTTTTGTTCTGCTGTTGAATTATTCATGAGGAAAATAATATCTGATTAAGTTTTCCTAGAAGGCCTATGAACCAATCACATTCTGCAAACAAAGGAAAATGAAACAACTCGATGGACAGGAAAGGCAATTGCCTTAGACATACCATTTGACAAAGCACAAAGGACCAACAGATAGCAGCAACAATAAAACTCTATAAATAAGCTCAGGGAAAAAATATACAGATCATTGGTTTGAAAGTAATGTCAAGAACAGATGAAGGTATCACTTTCAGCACCAGTGGTGGCAGGAACAGTAGAATAGGAAGACATCTTAGTCAGGCTGCTTGTCTTATGGCTGGTGACAAAGAAGAGAGAGAGAGAAAACTAGTCTGAGAAGTGACTGATGCTGTGGAAACAGGAGGAGGAAAAGGAAAAGAAAGAGGAAGCAGTTCCTCAGACATCAGAGCATGCAGATTGGAATTAAACATCTCTGCTTGAGATCTGCTGGCACAAAGATTGTTCCATACTGCCCCGAATCCTGGAGTATTTTAAAACCAAATGAACATCAGGAGAAGAAACAGCACTTTGGGACCATACTGCTGTACCAGGTTAAAACCCCATGTAGGAGAAGAAGTGCTTACTGTCAGAGGACCTCTGGGCAGCATACAGGATGCTTGGAGAGGTGAGCTTCTAACATCCAAATCAGCTAACAGGGAAAAACTACACAAGATGTTAAGCAGAGAATCCTGGTTTCAAGTTGTGTTGTATTTTCTTTTGATTTTCTGCCATTATTCCCTATAGAGAGAAGCTGAGGGTTCATTCATGCTGTATTTTAACAATGAGCAAGAAGAGATGGGTGGATTTAAGGATTTTTGCAGGCATGAAAGATCTTTTGTTTTGGCAAGTTGATATCCATGAATAACTGGAATTTGGTAAAGTAACAGGACAATTTATTAAAATATAGCATGGCTTTACTTAGGTTTTACAAGGATGTGTCAGATCTGGCATTCAAAGCAGACATGAACTCAATATTGTGACAGCCTTTGAACTTTTGTTTCCCTGTCCCACATTGACAACATGAAACTGTTTTACTCTCAAGGAAACATGAGGCAGTGATCTACTGTGAGGATATCTCTGGGCCCCAAGCTCAAAGAGGGCATTGGTGTGAGATATATAATCCCCTGGGCCTGATAAAACAATGAGAAATCCTTGCACAGATCAAACAGCATTAGGAAGAGCATGTGCACAGCAGAATGTTCCACGTGTTATCTCAAACCACAATGTTTTATATTTCTTTATCTATGTTAACACACCTTAAAGTCACACTGTTCCCAGTACAATACCCTGACCCAAACTCTTCCTCCTGTTGGCTTCCCTTTATCAGTCAGCTGGGGATTTAAGTATATCACAGCGACATCTCCTGCTATTAGGTGAAAGTGTGATGGATGACAGGAGCAGCACCTGCAAACAAGGCAGCTCACACCTTGTCAGTGCCAATCACACTTACCATCTGTCTTCCATTTATCTAGCACAGACCTGACAGCCTTCTTTCATATTGTTTCACTTCTTAACACAAAGGAGCCTCTGTTTTCTCCATTGAGAACTGAAGTTCTACAGGAAGAAAATAGAACTCAAAGACATCTATTCCAGAAATTTAACTTGTAGTCCCTCAAATCTCTCCACTCCTAAAAAAGAAAAGCTCCAACAAAACCCCCAATAAACCCTTATTTTCCAGCTATAAACCAAATTAAGCTGATTTCTGCTAATGTTCTTCATTGCCTAAGTTAATGAGTTATATTGAAAAAATAGCTTTCCTTAAGTAAATCTCCCAGTGTCTCCACAGCATAGCAGGAACAGGAACTCTGAAGTACTGGATCAACAATCCAGTAGTGCAATCCCAAATAGTGCAGCTATAGAACACAAGCATATGCTCTCAATAGGCATGTCAGTCAACTTTATATATCTTTGGTTATGATGGAGGTGTTATAGTTGTATGATGTGGACATCTCTTTCTCTCAGGTCATTAGAACATGCCCACTGAAAGGGAGAATCCTCAGGAAACAAGAGGCCAGATTCACCATGTACTTTCCTTAGGCTTGGTGGTTTAAAGCTACTCAGTCTGTGACTGCATGGACAGGACAGTGACTCACAGCCCACTCTGACTCCAAGGAGTACATCTGTACACAGCAGCACAGACTATAGTGCAAGCAGCACAGTCACCCTGTGCTTTGTTAGAACATCAATGTGCTGATCACACAGCTTCACATTTACTGATGGTGCAAGCAACTGTACTTTCTCCTTGCAAAGGCTGGGAGTCAGGCTTTGTTCTGCATGTATTGACAGTAGGGTAGTAGGCCTTGGTGTAGGACTGTAGCTGCCCTACTGCAATGCAATAAACCATAACAACAGTCAGATGTAAAGACCACCCACTCATGTGAGTAAGTTTGCTTCATCTGTTTCTCATCTGTTTGAGACCTGTTCAGTCAATGTGACTGATTCTCAAGGTAGATCTTAACTGGAATAATTTTAACAGAAAACTATTTTCTTCTTAATATAATCTGCCAATGCAACAGGGGGTAATAGAGTGCCCTAGAAGTCTAGAGTTCTTAAGTACTTGTCTCCATACTGCTACTGACAATTTTGGGGCCATTAGCAAGTCACTTAGAAATGCAGGAAAGCTATTTCTTCATCTAGAAGATAGGGAAAATTATATTTGCTTGAATACCTCAAACAGGCTATGAAAGTTAATTCATACCTGTACGGTATGCTGAGCACTGCAGAAAATAAAAATCAGAGTTAAGCCTTTTACCATCCAGTACCATAGGTATGATTTCAGCTGAGCACTACTTTAGAAAGGCCATCACTGTCCAAGCTTATATTAGGAAATAATATTTATTATAATGAAACAAAGACAAGACTGTCATTTCCTTCAGTGCCAGTAACTCCAACTTACTTCAACTCCCACTTACTTCAGTTATCTAGTTTATGCCACTGAATGCAATCTGACTGAAGTGTCAGCCCTGGAGACCATCAAGAGTGATTCACCTTGTTAAAGGCCACCTTTACAAAAAGGGCAAACTAAGCTACAAGGCCTGGAAACCTTGAGGAAACTGTGAGGTTGTTGTTTAAACTCTCAAGGTGCTGTTAAATAGTGTCAGGCATTGTTGCCTTTCCTACACAGAGTCACTTTGCCTCTGGTCTACATAAAAAAAAGGCTCAGACTATTGCATATTTATTCTTTTTTTCCCTCTGAAAGATTAGACAAGTTCTAAATTTTCAGATTTCCTTAGCACCAGAATCTGTCTTTTGGTCATTTCTTACATTTTGCCAAAGACATTATACCAAACATTGGTTAGGGAGAGAGGCAAGAAAAGTGAAGAAAGATTGGATCTCCTGAAGTGACATGAAATGTGCTTTTTTATGCCTTTTAAAAATCAGACTCATGTTCAGCCATTAACATAAACCACACATGAATTGTAGCAGTTGTTCTAACAAGATGTAGATTTCCTGATCTGCTTAGGTCATATTACCAAAAGAAACTTCCTTTTGCCTACAGTACCATCTCTTGGTGAAGAGATTATAGTAAAGGATCCAAAAAAGTGACAAGGCAGAGGGAACACCACAACCTGGGGAGCTAGTAAATGTTAAGGGGCTGTGTATTTCCACTTCAGTAGCCTTCTATATTACAGCTAGACAAGATCATGACCTGGTGACCATCAGTTAAGTAATCACCTCAGTGACCTGCTGTATTTTCTAAAACTGAAGCAAGCATCAAATTTTACATTCCCTACTCTCTTCTTTTCAAGGACAAAACATTCATTAAAACATTAAATTCATTTTTAGATGGAGACTGAGCAGCAGAACAGCTAAAATGTAGTGGCTGCAATTCAAACAAATCAGAGGAATTTTAGGCTTTTTAAATTCCTCTTCCTTAGTTTCAACTTGGCCAAAGTGTGCCACAAAAACAGCTAGAAGGTTGTGGGAAGAGTCAGTTATGTATGTTAAGGAGAATATTTTAGTTGTTTAAACCAGAAATGCAAAAGGAGATATTTAAGTGATAGAACAAACCAAAGCTATAGAAGGAAGTGAAAAGGGTACATTAGGATTCTTTTCAATTTGGCAGAAGAGGTATAAATTCAGGGTTGAGATACCATGAAATAGCCACATAATCTAAGGCCTAGAGAAAAGCCCATCTTATTAAAGAGTTTTATGTGACTGGTCACCTTGCTGATCACCACTTATTGCCTCATTGTTTCTACTACTAAAATATGAATCAGTTCAGCACCAAGAATAAAATTTGATTTTGGTCAGCACTAGAAAAGCACACAAGCAATTTGATACAATGACAGTCTTGTTCAAGTTTTCTTGCTGCATAAATCAAGTGCTAATGATCTTGACTCTGCTACCCTCATGTACTTGTGCAGCCCTTTTCATGTTTGCTGGGTTATTATTGATCAGCTGTTAGCTAAAACAACAGATAAGAGAAGTTCTGGAATCTAAACTCCTCCAGAGGCCTTTCAGGAAAAGCTTTCCCAATTATCAATGAGCATTGCTTATTCACTACCACACATTTCACACTGCTTACTGTACTCCCATGATTATCAGAAAGATGACATTAAGAATACCACAGCCAGACCAAAAACCCTCTCAACAGTCTACAAAAATGGTACCCACACATCTCTGACCCCCAAGTTTGGTTTACAAATGCAGAAATACTATAGATAGAGTTCATACAAAATCTCACCTTTCACACACCAGAGTTCTACAACATTCCAGTACAACCTTCAGTCATTTCCTAAGCATAACAATACTTTATGCTTTCTACTTCTTTGCTCTGGAAATCTGGTGAGGGAGTTTGACAGTGAAACCCAAAGCTACATATAGATTAGGATAGTATAGACCAACTTAGTGTAAAAATCAGAACACTTCTTGCTGCTAGTGAAGCTAAACTGGATTTCCTCTGAATGAAAAGATTCTCCAGTAGCTACTCACTCAGCAGCAACAACCAAAGAAACCATTTAAGGCCACAATGCTATGAACATTAAAGACAAACAGGATTATTTAACTGGAAAACCAATCCTAATCTCTTCCACTTGAGTTTGTTCTTCTCCAAAATTCTTAAAGCTGATAGCAAAAAAAATACACAGAAGAAGGAAGATCCTAAAAAAAAGTGAAATAATTCAGGAGTGTTCCAGTTCATTGGTGATAGGATCTATTTCTCTTTCAAATACAAACAGAATTGACACCAATAAGCAAATCAATCATTATTATGTGAGGTAGCAGATGACCTCTGGGTTTGGTGGATTCTAACTGTCCTTTGTATTTATTATCTCCTAACCAAAGATCTCAGATTAGTTCACTGACCCCACAGCAGCACTGCATTTTACCAAAACAGGTAATACTAATTCCTTCTTAGACAAGAGGATGAGCACTTCCACTCTGCAGGCACTTATATCAGCCCTCTGGAAGCTTGCTTCAAGTTAACCCTAGAGCACCTTGGGCTGCAGCTGTGGTAGGTGAACAGGAATTGTAACTGCATAATATTAGAAGTTTTGAAGCCTTAATTACTGAAAGAATTTTGAAGGACTGACATGAAATAATACTTTGTATTTTTTATTTTCAGCACAATATTATAAAGACTTCCTTTCAGTTTCTGTTTCCAGTATGCATATCTTTAAATTTGGAGAAAAAAAGTAAACCAAAAGAGGCTAGAATACATTCCACAAACTTCAGGGATCTTTCCCCCCACTTTACTGGGAAGGATAGGGAGTCTTTAGCCTTCTCTGGTCATCAGCATGTGAAAAGAGGACAAAACAGTCTCTTGGACTGCATAGGCTGTATGCCCAGGGCTGGTCAGTTGGCATGAATGTAGGCTCTACAGCAGCTTTCTTTAGGCTAGGAAGAACAACACTATTTGTGCCTCTGCACACAACCCTCCCATGTGGCCAGTTAAAAAAGAATAAAATGAATAATTAATTTGCATTTAGAAGGAGAGATGATAATAGGATAAATGCTTAGGACATTCAATCACTTGTTTTATAAAGTCATTTAATTCTGTTTCGCTGGGAAGATATAATTGCTCCTTGCTTATACACAGCATGTCATCTTCAAATAATTGTTGATATTAGCAGTGATAAAATGGCTTCAGAGAGGTTAAATGACTTGGCCAAGACCAAAAATGCAGCAAGTGTGTGAACTAACTTGAGAAATTAGTCAGTTTCTTAAGGCTCAGTGCTCCAGTCCGAGCTTACCACCTGGTGCTTGTGGCAGTATTCCATATTTATCCATCCTTTACATTTTATCTTCTTCCTTTCCTCTAACTCTCACACCCAAACAGAGTCAAGACAAATATTTTTAATTTCTCTAGTTCATTAAAAACCAAAACCTAGACCTTGGCCCTTATGGCCTAACTCCTCCTCAAAATTAAAAACAGTCTATCAGCTTCATGTTCACTTCTCTAAATCTTCCACTGCACAGAACAGCAGTATGAGGGGAAAAAAGTGCAAAGGTACCTTTCCCTGGATATTTTAGTGTTTAGCAGTTTCTAGAAGGTTCTCTTGGAGACAATTTCCTATTAGAAAGGGGATATTCAGTAGTGTTGAGTAATTTTTTACTTGTGGTTATTATGCATGGCTGTTTCTTCTTTGTTGACCTGTATATCCTATATTTTCCATCTGTTCAAGCCATGATTTCCAGCCCACTGGAGCAAAAGCAATGGTAAAAGCATTTTGCCAGCAGCCCTTGGCCTCACTTTATGAATACAGTTCCAAGCCTTGCTGCCACTCAAGGTAGAACATCTAAAAATAAGGGACTGTTTCAAAATAAAAATTAATACAATTTTGTCATGAAAGACTGGGGGGAGGGGGAAGAGAGAAGTGCAGAAGGAGTTCTTTCTTTTATCAGAGTGAGAAGAACCCAGATACATGCAGCACACTCTGGTTTTGTTGGTATTTGCAAGGTAGGAACAGAAACCATAAAGACCAACAGCCACTGTAGTGCACAACAGCCACCAGCAAACTTCTTTTTGCCCCAAGAAGCAGTACTGCCATTGCAATCAGAGGACACAGCATGGAATAGTCATTACTGCTCTTGCTTAGTCTAAAAAAAACCTCCTAGAAGTTTATGGATATAACTATCTCTACTTTTAACTGATCACCACTCATGGAAATAAAGATGCTTTGAAGTCAGATTTCTAAAGACATAGTAAAACAAGTGTAAAAGCAATGAACTGTTTCTATCTGAATTGTAGACAGAAAAGGTTTTTAATGTTTACATTTAAACCAATTTTCATATGTAGAAGTTTCCATGTATGTCTGAAGTAATATCCCTTTAAAGTCACTAGGAGGAACTCAGATTGTCTTGAAATTATTTATTCAGAAAATAAATCTTTAGTAGATTTGCTCAGAAAATGCAAACCTAATATGGTAAGGAAAGTTGATATCATACTGGTGTTTGTCCTCTCCCAGAAGAGGAAGTAACTGTCCTCGAGCCAGCAAAGTGTTGTGGTTATTCAGTTTACACACCACATACTTGCAAAAGAAAAATCAACTGATTTTATGACAAACCACTTCCCCCAGAAATCCCACACAAATCTCCCTGGAGGATCTGGGGAGGGAGAAAAGTAATGAGAATGACTATAGTTTGAGCACTTAAAAATCAGTGAAGCCAAATCTGACTTACTCCTTACGTCAGTAGGAAGTATACATCCACATTCAACAATGTTGCATTTACAGATTTATTTACAGATTTGTGCCATTTTAACAACTGATCCCTGAAACTTATGTAGGTGACTCTAGTCAGAGATTTTAGAAGTTTGAGATGTATAACCACCAAAGAAAGATGAGTGTATTTTGTCTCAAGTCAGAGCATGGTATGCTTTCTCTGGTGTAGGCACCAAGAATCTCAGCACAGTTGCTGAGTATGGCACATCTGTGACATTTGTAAGAGCGAGGAGTTCACTGCTCCCTCTTGTGATGCACCTCCTCTTTTGGAGGTATGTTTTGTAAGTTGCTGTGAGCTTTGGCACCAAGGATCATTCCTAGGCCAAACACCCAAGACAAGTCAGTCAGAAGCCAGAGTACAACAGTCACTTCCAGTGACTGAGGAGCTAACACGAGTCATTGGTAAGAGATGAAAGAATGGAATCAGTTCTATACATACAATCTTCCATGTGTCAGCCACACAACCCTACTTCATGGTGCTGGAGCACAGAGTGGTAAACTTAAAGATAACTGTACAGTGACACTTGCATGCAATGTCCACAGGATAGTTGGCCACAGCACAGCCTGAAAGTCTTCACTGTTCTTTCCTGTAGTGTATTGGTGGTTACACTGTAATGCCTCAATGCTTGGAAAACAATGAAGTGAATCAGTGTAGAGTTTGATGTTACATTCAAAAAACCTGAGGGTGGTGGTCGTATTTTTCATTTTTAGGAATGGGTTTGGTATATGAATAATACTTAGGAAGCTCAAACATCCTATAAAAGAGAACCAGGCTTACAACAAGTCGAGAAGACATGTTTAAACAAATCCTGCCTAGATGTCCAATTCTTGCTCACTTCCTATAAATACCTTTATGGATTTGAGCATTACTGATCTTCACATCAGTTCAATGTATGATTAGGAGCACTAGCAAATTCCAGCTCAGGAGACTTTAAATGTTATCTTCTACTAACACATTGACAGGTCTCAGCTCTACTATTACAATAAGTACTACTCAAAGGACAACATCAAGAAAAGTCTCACTCAAAAAGATCACATATCAGACAACTCATACAATAATAGACTAAACAACAGGAGAAACATTGAGTAACCAACTTCAATACAATTTCTGTAGAGCAGCAATTGAAGGATTGTTAGGCAATTTATAGATGAGAAAGCGACTTCCCATGCCAAGAGTAGAGAAGCACAAAATAAGCGACCAAAGAAAGACAAAACAGCCTTACCTCAGTGTGAACTGATCTTCTGTTGAGTTTTTAGCAACAGAGACAAGGAAGGTCAAAATGTCACCTTGCTTGACAGTCTTTGGTGCATACTGGATGGCAATATTATTATCCAATCTCATTTCGTTTAGAGAAGGGCTAGCATGTGTCTGGTAAAGGAAAACACTGCCAATCCTCTGCAAGGGAGGTCCCGACTCATCAACATCATTGCGTCCTGGTCGGATCCCATTACTTTTCCTTACATCCTCCTTGGTGCATTCCCCTCTCTCATCTCCTGGTTGTATGGCATAGTAAAGCTCCACAGGGCTCCCTTCAGACTGATCCATTGGTTTCTTACGGCCAGCAACAACCGTGGGGGGATTGAACCAGCTTGGCAGGAGCTCCAGCTCTGCCACACACAACCCTAGGTCCCCCTGCAACCTGCAGCTGCCTCTGACTTCCCGTGTCTCTCGGAAGGCAAACACCCGCAGGCAGGGCAGCCGTTCTGTGGTGCTGTAGTCATCCCAGTCCCTGCCCACGATGTAGAACAGGACCTGGACTTTGGGCTTGCTCAGGTAGATTTTGTCACGCATTATGAAGGCCTTAAGTTTCCAATTAAAGGAGAACTTGTTAGTAGATCCAAACGGATTTGAAGACAACATTAAGTCCTGGGGCACTATTTGTTCAATGGAAAAAGGTCCATAGCTGGCATTTAACACAGGTGGCCTCTTGGATTTGTAGATCAGAAAGGATTCCACTCGGGACTGCAAGCTAGAATTCCTCATAATATCCTGGTTGGCTTCTTTAAGAAAGAAGGAAATATCCGCATTGTGGATACGATAGGTCACAGGCAAGTAAGTTGGCAGTAAGGAAAATCTCTGTATACTCTCCAGGATCCCTCGACTCTCAGTCACTGTTGAAGGAAAGGAGAGTTTAAAAGATCAGATCTTCTATTCATACTGTGATATAACCTTGCTGACTTTACTGAGAGGACTGACAGTGCTGTAGCTGGTATTAGTGGCAACAGCCAGCATCATCAATCCATGCAGAAGTAGCCTAGGTAGATGAAGATTTATCTAGTCAGCTTGGAAAACAAGAGGTTATGATATACTGTACACAGCAGCTAGACTAAAAGAAGCAGCTTGTGTAGGTTTACCCATGTCAAAGGTCACATCTTCACTTGCAGTATATGGCTATTATTGAAGAGTAAAATTACCCAGTCAGCATCTGCAACATAGGATCACTGCACAGGCACATTTAAAAAGGAGTTCGATTACTAAAGCAAGTTGCACCTGTACAGGAAACCAGTGTAATGATTTTACACCAAATGCAGCACATGGGCCACTTAGAGTTCACTTCAACCTTTTTTTCCAGCACCCCCAAGCAATACATGGACTTAAGAGGTTTCCTGCACAAGGCTGAAGTTTACTTTGAGAATAGTTAACACAATAACCAACACTAGTACTAGAGGATTTTAAAAGGAGCTTTATTTGCATCCAATTTAGTCCCTTCTATTTTGCTTCACCTATGAAAAGAAGGGTTTTCTCTGTAAATAACTATCAGGATTCATGCCACTGTGTTGCCTAACCCTGCATGGTACCTTAATGTAAATGCATTATCTGTAGGCTGCACATCACTGCACATTGAAAGAACATTTTCAATGACACTGAGCCGTTCTTACTGAAAGATATCTATTTTAACCGTGCCATCGAGCAATCACCTGAGGCAAGCTATCATATTAAAGAATAAGCTCTCCATCCTTTCTAGGAACTGTCAGTCCCAAAGAGCAGACATACACTGTTAAAACATACAGATGCAAACACAATATGACCTTTCCTTTTTGAACATCCAACCTTTGTGCTTTTGTCTTCACACCCTAATTGTGAAATAAATTGTTTTTCATAGCAAATTCAAATCCTTACTATTATTCAAAGAAGTGAGAGATTTATCAGAGATGGCATTCAAAGGCAACCCAATTTCCCATGCTTTAGTCCACAAACTCTTCATTAATCCCTACTTTTTGTTTGACATTTGACCTAAATATTTATTTGCTCACCAAGTACTGCAGTGCCCTAACCTGATGGCAGTTAGTCCCAAACACCAATCTACTAGCTATGTACTGCAATGCACTGGAAATCCTAGAACAGGCTAGAAGGGGACTGCTATCTTCAAACCCTATGGGAAGGTATGGTTAGTTCCCCAAAACCTCTGATTTCAAAAGCCATCTAGAAAATGCCTCTCACAGTAACAATCATCTTCTCTACCTATGGGCTGTATAACCTTAATGGAAAATCTGCTCTTACACAAGAGGAAGCCCCACTGATGTTACTCATAGCCACCATGGCAACCAAGGCACTTCCACAATAAAGCAGTTAATGCAGGAGATCTCACTTTGCCATAGACTCTGTCCAATCTCAGACACGTTGCTTTTCCTGTGCTGCTGTTCTCTGTTCAACAAATAAGAGTATTACTATTTATTTCCCCTGGACCTTTGTTAGTGTAGACTGCAGATGCAACAGACATTTATGTAAGAGCATCACCTACAATAACAAGGCTGTGGATCTGTAAACTACAACAGCAATGAAAGACTGAAGTTCAGTGATCCCTAGGCATGGAAAATTCAGTTTAGACCATTTTAGTCTAGAAGTAGTCACACCCAAGGCTTTTCTGCTTGTCTTTAAATGAAAAGTAAACTGTAGAGATCTTTTGCATGCAAAAAAATACTTCATTTTAGCCATGGTCTTTTCAGCATTCATCTCCCACTCTCTCTCCAGATATTCACTGAGAGCAGATGAAGTTTTTAAAAGACCATTTTCTAGATAATCCTCCAACAAAGATTCCTAACAACTCTAAATGGCTCTGCTAGTACTTAGAGTTGCAAGGATACATCTTTTCTGTCCAGCCCTAAGGCAAAATCTGTTCTGTTGTTGCACTCCCCGGATCACCCAGCCCATAACATCGTTCCTCCATCTAATGTCCCATTTATAAATTCCACACTCATTTTGTACTCCTCCCAACAGCTTGGCAAAGCACCATTAAACACAGTAAGGCATCAAGGAGGCAACTTGGGGAGAGGCAAAAAAGCTCAGGGTATTTAATTTTTTATTTCTCTTATTTTGACTGCAGCTCCCTTCTTTGCATTCCATAGGGAGAACAACATTATTTTTGTATTAAAACTAACAGTGTTTCACCTCATAGTATTTTAATCATTTATTTTAGTGCTTAATTATCTAAGGGATTAAAAATTTTCCCTCTGTATTCCCCATCTCCACAGGACAACATTCCTCAGAGTTTGTAAATCTTCAGAATAGGAAAGTAACAGAAAAACCCCACAGAAGGTGAACTGTTTATTAAAGAAAATAATCTCACCAGATAGAGGAAAGTCCATGGGTTTTTAGATTTCTGGGCAATGGCAAACTGGTTTGCTCAATGTTGCACTTCCCCCACTAACAAACATGGACATGTGCTGAATATGAATTGCTTTATGCTGGAAGCTGATAGCAGCTTTCCAAACAGCCAAAGGCCACATACTCAAACAATTTTACACTTTTATCTGGGGAGAGTTACAATCAACACAAACAGAAAAAATTCTCAAAAACCACACTGAGCTCTGCAGCACCATCTGGGTTTTGACCATGAAAATTTATTAAGGATTTTGAAGGATAGGAAATTGAAAACAAAAACAACTATCAGCATCCTTTATTGCAATCATGACTATTTTAGTAAAAAAAAAAATGCATGTGCTTACCAAGGTAGAATTGCAGAAGATTGGAATGTTGTGTTATTGGGTGAGACTCAGCAAAAACCAGGAGTTTTAAAGATTTAAGTCATATTAACTACCCTAAATATTACATAAAATCTACACTCTCACAATCAAAATTCCACAGGAATAACCCACCTGAATAAATAAGACAAGAATCACACAGTGAATCTCTCCATTTAAATATAGCAAACAAAATAAAGGATGGATAATAACTGAAGTGCTGTTAAGGAAACAACATCAAGATAAAAATATATGGCTAAATTCAAGCTGCAATTTGTCTTTATTGTGCCACTCTATCTAAAGGCTTGTCTACATGGGGAACTTCACAAGAGAATAATCAAGTGCAAGAGTACAGTACATTAACTAGCCTTACTAGTTGTGTGGTTTACAGCACAGACTACATCATGCTCTGTCAATAGAAAAAGCAGTGATATCAGATCAAAACAAACTTTGAGGGGTTCATTCTGTTCATATGAAGATAGATCCCTATGATCCTTAGAGATCCACTCTGTAAGATCAATTTATCTTAAAATGAGAGATTGCAGAGGAAAGCCATATGTTTTTCCAGAGGACCACAGCAAGTGATGCCTCACAGCACTGCTGAATCTCAGGGGGTAGACCCTCAACTGGAATAAACCGCTTCACTTCAAGGTCTGGTGGAGACAAGTGCAGGGTGGTGTTACAGAATTCTGGATTCAGGAGATGACCCCCAACAGCTTGAAGTAAACCAATAAAATCTAATTTTGATGCTGTGCTTATGCCAGGAGCTATTATTTCTCAATCCCTTACAACTACACCTGTATTTGACCTCCCATGCTGTGAATGGTTTGTTGAGGATTTCAATCAGTGGCCACCTGGGTAGAGATGCTTTAGCAGGGTGGTTTGCTTTCCTCTCTTTAGTAAATCTTCCACTGCCTGCCACTGTTTAAAAAAAATACTTGTCATTGATGGAAGAAGCAAATTTTTTGCAGGTCATTGAATGTGGAAAAAAAAATAAAATCAAGAAAAAAGCAGCACAGTTTCCTCCTGCACAGTCAAAGCTTGCACATGTGATATATTCCTGAACACAGTACTGTAAACATGCTGCATTTACCTTCCAAAAGGTTACACTTCTTTCTTCATTAGGCTATTAATTTTGTACTGCACTCTGGCTAAAAAAAAAACCTTAAGGCTTTATTTCTTTAATATCATCTACAACAGCTCTCAGTCAATGACAAAACCACTGCTCATAGATGAGTTTTACTGCAAAGTTATTGAGCATGGCTTCAGAAAATTGAAGAAATCTGCCAGACCAAGCTTCATTCTCCACTGCCAGATCCTTGGGATTTCATTGCCCAAGAGTTACTTCATTTTTAAAACTATTCAATCCATGACCATCCAGCATTCATGAGAAATAAAACACTTCCACTCAATTAGACAATGCTACTATTTTAAAATAAATAAAAAATAGCCTATTTTCTGTAGATTGAAAGGAACAACTTCTTAGGTATATTGCATTACCAGCTTCAAGCTCTGCTTGGTAATGAAATAGATGAAGTTAGTTGCTGCATCTTGGAGATTGAGAAAAGTGGTTCTTTTCAGTCTGGCTAGAAATATAACCTTTCAGTGAGTTTCAGTTGTTCTTGAATCTTCTGAACACTTTTGCTGTCCTAGGCTTGTATGCATTGAATTTTTTTTAGCCAAAATTTCTAGGGAAAATAATGGTAGTGTGATTTATTTCCAGATCTGGAAACAAACATCACAAGGGTGTCCATTTTAAGTAAAACTGCATGGGCACTTCTGGAAAGTTAAGACATTTCAGTCTTAACCTTGTTAAATGGCTGAATCCACAAATACTCAAAGTGAGGCAGTTTAAAGCTAAGCTCTAAACATAGTGAATACCACCTCCAGATGTATCTCAGTCAGTTCTTCACAAAGGGACAAACTACTCTGTCAGTATATATTGCTTATTATGGATAAAGTCAATTAAGACAGCATTACATGAATACCTCAGTAGGATCATTTCCATCTTACAGGATTTGTTGGTTGCTTGTTATGTTCCTTCCTTAAGTTCAAGCATCATTCTGTGCAGCCCTTGCACATGAACAGGTAAAACTGGAGCTTTCCCAGAATAACTTACTGTGTTCCCTCTTTCTGCCAGTTTTGAGGCAGCTTCAATTTGGTTAAAACAATTAACACCACATTCTCAAGCTTTTGATTAAGTGCTATGCTTCACTGAGAACAGCTTTATAAAATAGAGCCAAACTAATGGAAGGCTCTGATCTCAGACAGAAGGGCAGTACAAACTTAGTGGCAGTTGCTCCTTTTGCTTGTTTAAATGCAATAAGTTGTTCATTGGTTATACTTTGCAGTGGTCCTCAGCAGAAGTCCAGAGGGAGGGAGCACTGTGGGTACAGAGCAGCACAGCACAACAGGCTGTAAAGAACATCCATAGCTCAGATGCACTGGAGAGCAACAGATGAAACTCACAGGAAGAAATAAACTTAAGGAAATAAAGAAATAAAGTTAAGGGATAAGGTTTTAAGAATTGGAAATTTATACCAAAATAGAGATGGAATTTACCAAAAGCCATGAAGCCTGCATACATTCAGGGCTAGGAAACAGTTATAAATCACTAAGTTCTCTCAGTAGTCAGTATTTTCTATGAACATTTAAAGAACATTTTCAACATCATTTTTAAGATAAAACCTGAAAATACTAGGGTGGGGTCAAGACCTAAATCAGCCAGATTTTCCTGCAGTCTTTCATTACTTTTTCATATCAGTCAAAAAAAATAAAAAGGTCTTGTTCAACATCTCTGTCACAAACAGATAACAGAGGAAGCTGAGCCATCACATCTCTAGTGCAAAGATAGTGTGATGGTCAGCTACTGTCTACGTGCCATGGGAACGGTGCAATAGACAAGCTTTGTATCCTAAATATGACCTATTTCTTACAGCTAAGTATTTCCTTACAAAGACATTCTTCACTGAAAACATTTAGTGATCCCATTACTCAAGAGAGCTGTGTAGCACAAGGCTGAAATAACAATTGATGCATCCCTACTTCTATTCACACTGGAGCACTGATTTCCCATCATTCTTTGCTTGCTTACTTGGAAAAGGAGAATCAGCATCTATCTTCCATACCAGTATAGAAATAAAAGAATCCAGCCTATCTGGCAGCAGGAATCCTAATCTTTCCTCCTTGTGTTGTCACACCCCTAGAGAACAGTTTCCAAAACCACCTTGTGCTTTCAGTAACAAATCATCATTCTAAAGGGCAAGGACCAAGAGAACAGCAATAAGGCTAAATCAATGTGTCACAAATAGGAAAACAAAAATAGAACCCTGGAACCCAAGAGTCATACATTTATCTGTAACAAATGAAAAAGAATAATGGCTTCAAAGCCAAAAGTCACCAATTTCTTTTTAAGTCATTTCCTTATTAGCATTTCAGGCTGCTTTGCTTTACTTTAGCATTCCCTGTAACTGTTTCATCCTTGGGAGATTATCATTCTTCTCCGAGAACAATGCTGTTCCTAACCTGCCAACATCTCTCACTTTCCCCAAGTTATTACAACTCTTGTTCCAGTTCTGTATGTCTGAGGAGCTTGTTACAAAGCAAGGGAGAGATCACTTGAACATCAAGGCCACAGACTATGCAGAAGAGCTTCTTTGTAAAACGATGACTCATTTCTTCTAAGAGAATTTGAAAGAAGCTAGAATACTGTTAGAGACTGCAACATCCATTAAGTGACAGTCACAAAGTGGATACTGAATAAAGCAAATTAAACTCTGCACTGATGCAAACAAATCATTTATACCATCATTTCCAAGAGGAATACATGCTTGCAAACCTTTCTTTTTATGAAAAGTATCAAGCATAGCTGCTCTAGTCAGAAACAGGAATTTTTAATTGCTAGGTCCTGCAAGGAAGTACTCTGACACAATGTGCTTAAACTTTATGAGAACACTCCTGTGCAGTTCATGCTTTGCTGAATCAAAGGAAGGACTCCTTTGCAAGAGGCAATGTTAAAGTCTGCCCATCAAAGCACATCCTAACTGCTTTTGTTTCTGTATTATCAGTCTTGCTAGATTGCTCCTCTTGAGCAATTTTGTAGCCCATCTTGCAGTTTCTCTAGTAACTCCACAAAGAAGTTTACATGACACAAGTGGGAAAGGATGAAAACATCCTAATGAAATACAGTAAGAGATTGACTCCAGAAGGGTCTACAAACACAGTGGTGAATCAGAAAACAAGAGATCCATCTGCAGAGTGATCCTCAATTAAACAATCTACTCCATCTTTACTGGTGTACCATCTGGCCCACCTCAAA
The DNA here is from genome assembly GCA_013399015.1 of Galbula dea. Classification (NCBI taxonomy): domain Eukaryota; kingdom Metazoa; phylum Chordata; class Aves; order Piciformes; family Galbulidae; genus Galbula; species Galbula dea. The sequence goes on from VWZX01010739.1 coordinate 183,954, forward strand.
GAATTGTCACTCATTGTTTCAAGTACTGTGGGACAAACTTCTAATTCTACCTAAAGAAGGTCAGTAAATCTGTATGAAGGACTTTGTACCTGCTATCACTGTACCCCAGGGCAAGTACACACTGTCAAGCATGTGGCTGAACCATTCAACTTCTGTGCCCATGACAGCATTATGTTGTCAGTGGGATGTTACTAGACCACAATGACTTACATTACATGGTCTCTCCACACAATCTCTTTCTTGTAGAAACTCTAAGTTTGATCTTACAGAAAAATTGAGAAGTTGTAAATATTCAGAAAATACTCTTCTAGAAAGGGAGCTCTTGCTCCACCAAACAGAGCAACTGGCACCAGAGAAACAATCCTCAGTCTTAGCATAAGCCACTATTTGATGCTTCAAAAGCAGGGCAATAAACTAAACCCAAAATAAATCTATCAATTTCACAAACCTGACTGCCAGGAACTCCTGTTGGACTGCCATAAATGATACATTTGAAAGATGAATCACAAAGGATTTCCATGGCTCTGTGTCTGCAGAGAGAGCAGGCATCTGATCTTGGCATACACATCTCCAAGGGTCATTAAAGGTCATATATTCATCCACCACTTTTCATACCTTAACTCTTTTAATTGACTTGAGTTTATAAATTCTCAGACTTGATACACACTCATAGACACAGACCGTACTCCCAGTTGCTGTATCAATCCAGGAACACCAGTTGCCTTAGCAGGTCTGATTATCAGTCAAATAAGGTCTTTTTGACAACAGCATTATAATCTGATGACACAATATTTTCTTTGAATAACCCATTTTACTGAAGTTTGAAGAAACTTTTGTAAATTAATCATTGATGTCAGGACATACTACATTTCATCATTCATTAGGAGAGATGAACAATCTTGAAGGTATTTTATTATTCACATTGACAGGCAGACTAAGAAATCACTTAAATAAAAGGGCCACAGAGGAACACATGCACCTTCATATTACCAAGCAATACAAAAATGATCAGAGAAAGATCAAATCATAAAGGCAAGTTCCCACCTGAAAAGGCAGCAAAGTAACAATTACAGAGAAAAGTATTAAGATAAAAGGGTATTCCACTGTTTCACACAAGATCTGATGTCAGCCTGAACATAAAAGAGCAAAGCAGTGATGGGTACCACAAAGTTTACAGTTAAGAAGAACAGGAGGGGAAAAAAAAAAGAAAAGACATAAAACCCCACAAAACAAACAAACACACAACACACTACTCTTGAGGAATAGGGAAAGAGAGGTTAAGAAAATTTTTCTGACATTCCAGATGTAAAACATCAATAATCAGAGAGGGCCATCCCCAACCCATCAAGTGCATATGATGCAAGGAGTAAAAGGTACGAGACATAAGACGCATCACTTCCTTGAGTGTGTCATGGCTTATAGCAAACAGTGAGCTCTGGTCACTAACTCATTGGGCCACTGTTACACACATCATCTCTTGGCCCTTTTTCAATTCTGATGCATTTATTTAATAAAACATCCAAAGATAGACCCTCTCTAATGAAAATACTACTAGGCTAAGTGTTATCCACTCCTGGCTCAATGCACCCAAACAGTGAAAGAACTAAGAAACTAGTGCTTCAGTATGTAACATACTGTACAGTTTCTCAGGAAACATTACTTCTACAGAGATAATTTGTCTCCCTTTCTGTCCTACCTCCCCTCCTATGCCTCAAGTTGATGAAGAGCAAACACACACCCCAAACCTCCCCCAAAACAACCCACACACTTAGAAAGCTGCAATTCTCACCAGGAGTATCTTGGCTTAAATACCATTTCTAGTGTAATGTTTAGGAATCAATAAAAGGAAAGAAAGGCTGGGTAGTGTGGGAGTGCAGAGAGCCAGGAGTCCAACATCAATTGTCAAATTCCTCATGACAAACAAATACAGGACTGTGCATGGAACAGCCTTATACTACTTAAACTATTAAGAAAGCCAGAAGTGGATCAGAACCTGCCACAAATGTCTGCAAAATTCCCCCTTCACTTTCTGCAAGGATACTAGGGACTGTGTGCAGTCCAGGATGCAGCTCTGCTACCAGACCATTACTGATAGCATTAAATTAACACCTGACTCAGCAAAACTAACAGGCCAGTTTCTGCTGCCAGACTTTATGAGACAAGCCATGTCTATATACCTTAATCCAATTCCAGTGAAATGTGAACTGCAGCACAGAAGTGTTTGTGGCTGCTGGCTGATCAATCTTCCCCTCCAGATTATGGGGGTTTTTAAAACTAATTTAAAAATTTTTAATCCATATTTTTCCTCTACACCTTGCTGTAGGCTCTGTGCCTTACACTGAATTTGTACAACCAACAATTACAATATTGATCTTCTATTGCTACATTCACTAACAAGATAAAGATTTTTTATAAGTCATTTAAATAACACCATTAGCAATATTTCACTAAACATATCCATTTTATATTCATTAACGAAAACAGAACTTAATATTTGAGTGTTCACAGAAGGAAATTAAGATATTAATGGGTATTTGTACCTGAAAAGTCCAGAAATTGGAGGGCACCATAGAATATATGCATGTACACACAAGCACAGATACAAGAAAGAATCTGACTTTAGTAGTATGAAACAGCCAGAGGTAATTAACACTACTTCTTGGGTATTTCTATTCTTCACTATGGTCTCTGATATAGACACACTATGAACATTGGAATGCACAATGTCCTGAATCCATAGGGTCCTTCTGCTTAGAAGATTCAGGAAACAAAAATTTAAGTCCTGTCCTGAAAAGCTCCTCTATAACAACATGTACAGTCCAAATCTGTCAGCAACCACTATGGTAACTCACCAACTTTCTTCAAACCCAAAGGCTATACTCATTAATGGAGATGAGCAAGAATTTTCCTGACATGTTCTTATTAGCTCCTGAATCGCAAGGTCTTCATCCTTTGCATAAAGTTTTCTTTCTTTGCTACAAGATACATCTATAACCCTGCCACATTCCTGATCCTTTTCATCTTCTTGTCAACTAAGTAGGAAGCTAAGGTATCTCAGAAAAAGATTCTGCCTGAAAAGGAGGCACACAAACATCAGAGTAACTAACCAGGCAGTTTTTCAGGAATACTATTCTGACCATTGAATGACATCATGCTTCTGGCAGGCCTGTAGAATGCTAGCAGATGCTCAGTTATCTTTAATAGCATGAGGTCTCTATATATGCCAGAAAGGAAAAAGGAATAGGTACTTCTTTCTAAAGAAAGTTTTGCAGAGCTAACTAAAGCAGCTGTCTGTGCAGCTAGCTATTCCTCAGCTGCTTTATTATCCACAGGAGTACCCAAGATAACTCACTCCTAGATCACGACCACGAAGAAATGATCTAGTCTAAAACTTGCTGCTAAGTGGCTCATCTCTTCCCATTCATCTTTTGCTTCCTCCTAGTTGCAAAGTCACACTCTCCTCACCAGCCAAAGTGGGTGGTCTTGTCTTATTTCAGGTGAAATGACAACTCATTTAGACTGGTAGAAGTAATCTTTTTCCTGGTTCATTTTCTGGTGAACTGGTACATCATATTGTCTCAGTAAGATGCTGACTGAGATGCCAAAAGCATGCATGGAAAAACAAAATTACACACCAGAGCCCCATTGTTGGAGGGTGGGACCAATTCCTCCTGGTGTCAGGGGGCTGCTGGATCACTCCAGCTCCTGGAGTTGTCACCATGCAGAAACTTGCACCACTTTCAAGCCCTCAATCAATCACAAACACGAAGCTCCAGTAAAATGATTTTTCAGTGCAAGATAGAGACACAACAGATTATGACCCTTTCAGGAGTGCTGATTTATTTACTTAGGAGTTAATTTATCAACTGTATTTAGAGTTTAAAGACAAGCTGAATTTCACTGCAAGTCCCTAACCAGGTCAAGTACCTTTAAATATTCAATAATGCATTATATGCATCTTTTCAGACTTAAAATACCTTTGAGAGTGACTGTTTTACAGGCCTGTGAATGTCAAAACAAAGTCAGTTTGCAATTTGACAGCTTATTTTGTAATGAAATATTTTGGGTTTTTTAGAAACATTTTACAGATACATGGCACACTGCTTTATCTTTAAAATGTAGTTCTTGCTCTGGAAAATAAACCAATGTCCTATTCTCTCAACTTCTAGGAAAGTATAATAGACAAGAGTTAAGAGGATTGACATCATTTTAGAGCTCCATAATATTATTCTTCCCTATCCAAGCAAACTCCAAAGGGCATGACCCCCTGGACTTAGCTAAATCTAGGGACAATTCTTCGCTCATGCAGATCTCTAAAGTCTTATTCAGAAACTGATTCCACCTTTTCAAATCAACCTCTTTCTCTTCTTCCCATACCTATTTAGAAGTGGTTTCTAAATAAGCTGATACTGATAGAAATGCCACAGTGTTTGACACTCCATAAACTCCTAAAAAGATAAAGATAAGCTAGAACTCTTTTTTGTCTGAAAGTCTCCAATGTTTTCTTTGACCCTTCTTTGGGAGTTGGTTCTGTCAATTTTGAGCCAGTTTCACATCTTCTCACAGATTCTGAAGGTCATATTAAAATCTGCCTCAGTTAAATACCTTGTCTTGAAGCTTGGCTAGAAATTGGAATATTACATGTAGGTGTCACAGTCAGAATCCTCCAAGGATGCCATAACACGTGGAATCGAGAGCGCTGGCTATTTAATTGCAGGAGAGTTCCTCCTGGAGAACGTGGAGGATGTTTGAAATTCAGCAGCAATAATGACTGCAGGGGAGCTGCACAAGAAGCACTGAGAGCTCAAGATTATTTTCCCCTACCTTGTAATTATCTTGGATACTTAAAAATCCCTGCTACTTGGACATGAATAGTTTTGCATTTTAGTCCCACTGAGAAGCTTTGAACAATGGATTTCAGAAGCACTGGTTAAAAACATACAATAGAAAGCTCAGAAGCAATAATCCTACATTTGAAACAAATTACAGATATACTTTCTGCCAAGCAGGTATTCACACTTACAAAGAGCACAAATTGAAGTCCTTGTCATAGTGAGCTCTTGGAGGCTGGCTCTCTGAGCACTCAAAACAATCCTCGTGAGCATCTCCATGCATATTTGCACATGTGAATCCATATGCACATTTGAAATAGTTTAATTCATTTTAGTGCCTATATTTATGTGTGTAGTTAAGACCAAATTCTACTGCAAGCAAACATATTAAGTTGTATATATTAAGTCTGCACCAAATGGATTCTACAATTGTGTAATTGACTGATCCTTCACATCACAGCTTGTAAATAACAGATAAGATTAAGTTCTCTAATTGAATGTCTGCAGAATAAAGAGCAGTATCTACTAGGTAGAGCAAGACAGATGGCAGGATTTGTCTGCAAGCAGAAAACCAGTAGAAAGGCATTACCCAATTTAAGTTGCATTTGGAATATGCACTGGACATTGCATTTTTTTTTTTTGGCAGGCCTAAGTTACAGTTTGGTAGATTCTACTCTAAATCTATGTGAATAACTGATTCTTCAGCTGCCCAGCTAAACTAATCTAACCCAAACCAATTCTCTTACGTCAATCCAAAGTGCAAATCCTTTTTTCACCCCATGACTACAAAAGGGGGAAAAAAAAATCTATTAAATTATGTTATCCTTTAAAAGTTAACCAGGAAAAATTCAAAGCCTCTAACCTTTCTTCTCAAACTCCATCTTACTTTTTGATTATTACTTTTGCAGGAAAACTATTCTGTGTCTCCACTTTAATCCACAGCCTTTCTACTAAGCCAGCATGTTAAAGAAATACTGGAAGGTTTGTTAATCTAGTCCATTTGTAATAAAAGCAGGTCATTTAAAGCTTGACATTAGCCATTCATAGGGAAGCACTCTTCAACATACTAGCTACCTCTCATTATCTTGTTTGGGTAATAATCAAATCACTGGATTGGTATAAATAGTTGAGCAAATATTTCTATGCCTAGTGACCATGATCCACAGATCACTACCAACTGGTGTGCTATTACATAAGTTAAGGATTAAACCTGTATTTTGAAGACAACAAATGCATAATTAAGACCCAACAGAAAAGTACTGATTACTTAATCTAATTTATATTACTATTTCTTGTTTTACAGATTAAACTAAGCTTCTTAACGTATCTATGCATGCAGTCTACAACTACTGAAGATCCCTTTCCCTGAAAAATAATTTCAGTTGCTCAAACAAATCACAACACCTACAGACATTTACTGCCTGGCACTTTAGGAAATATCCAGGAATAAATCAACCAAGGCAAACCATGGAAAATGAAGGAAAGCAAAAGCATTAAAATGACATATTAAAACTGTTCTGAAATTACACATGGTTCACAGAGGTGCCACATACAAAATTTAAGATTTGAAGGCTTTAAATTGTATAAATAGCAAGTAGCACTACTGATACCACAGCCATTGAAAGTGAAGAACTTTGCAGAGCCTGAGCAATTTTGCTACATCACTACTCCACCTGAAGAAGATGGATCAGATATATTGGTAGTATCTTTGGAGGAGATACTGGTAACAGGTGAATAATCTCACACACTGTACAGACATAGGAAAAATGTTCCCATTAAAAAGTTCACCAGATAAAGTGCACATAGTACCCAGGGAGAATTAGCACTGCAAGCAGATTTTGTGCTAAAAAACCTGGAGAGCTGGTCCTTCCAGGGTGATGTATCTGTGCTGCACGTGCACAAAAAGCCTAAACTGTGTCTAGTTGATGCAGCAATACAAACTAAAAAATAAATACATTAAACCTAGAGTCTCTCAGTGTATTTAATTAACATTTTTCTACCTTTTGCTTCCCTAAATCACCTAAAATCCACCATCACGTTGCATTGTGACCACATCAGGACCTGAGGCCAATTCTAAATAGCCGCTGGACACAGCACAAGGAAACACACTGTAATTACCATAACCAGCACTCTTCTCTAAGGTAAAGGTTTCAGATCTGCTTATCAGCACAATCCCTGAGCTTCTGGTTTGGGAAGGAGCTGTCTTTTTCTTTGTTGCTGCTTGTTTGTTTTTTTAAAGCACTGACCCTGCCAGGATGTTTCAAGTTATTTGCATTTAAGAAGACTCACAACCATAACACACTTAATTTCAGCTCTGCTTTCTGAAAAGGTGACTCTTCCTGTTTCCTCAACACAGCACAGTGTGATCTCTGCTTAGGAACATGCATAATTCCACAGACTGAATAACTGAAGGCACTAATATCTCACCTTTTTTCATACAATACAAAAATAGTCAACTCCCACCCTTGTTCATGAAAAAACATCCCTTCGGGCTTATGCCCTCTGGTTTCTTTCAGTCTTTTTAAAGGTCACAGTCTGACATTTCAACAGTGTTAGAAGTCATTGTCTTTCTTTCTATATGTGTGTCCCTGCTTAAGCATTATTCCCTTTTAGTCACAAAGCAACAAATTAATTCTTTGTAAGAAGAGTAGATCTGGCAACTGCACTTAGAGACTGATTAAAAATAAGTCAAGGCAGCTCAGCTGAAATAATGCTAGATAGAAAGGGGTCATTCATAAACCGAACAATCCCCAGGAAACATGAAATTAAAACAGAAGATGCACCTTTTTTTCTCCTCACTTAGGTTGAAAACAACCAAGAAAAAAAAAAAAGCCAATCTCATTCACAGACCACAACATCTCAGCTCTTTTCTGTAATGGTAAGTGGTATATTACCAGTTATTACTGATACTTTGAGTTACACTGTTAGAACTCTCTCCATTAAACCATAACTAAAAGCCACAAACGAAACCCCAACAACTTACTTTCTTTACAAACAGGATTTGCAGGTTTTGTATAACACACCATCCTTTCAAACCTCTTGGAGCTCCTAAGCAAGGCCACAAGGTAGCACGAACTGCTCCTTAAATGAAGAGAGGGACTGAGGGGAGGAACTCTGCATTTAATTAGAACCCACACTTGGGGATGGTTTGGCTAATTGCATGACTTAGCAAAACCCCAAGGCTGCTCTAGGTTAAATTAGTTTCTGAGAGCTTTCTGTAAGCTTTTATGGTCTTACAGTACTCAGAACAGCACATGCTCCAGTAGCCTTTCCTGACATAGCTGTCTGCCCAGACTTATTCATCAGAAAAACTCCTATGAGGGAGTGTTTTGGAAGTGTCTGCCTCCTCACTGAAACACTCAAAAGGTACTAAGCAGCCACAGCAACCAGAAAGACAGGGAGTCAACTTACCAAATTCTTCTGGAAGAATTTTAACAGTCCTACCAGGGAACAGTTGTGGGGGGGTTGTTTGGTTTTGGTTTATGGGTTTTTTTTTCTTTGGGGGGCAGGAGGGGTTTGTTGTTTTCATTCAATTAAAAATTGCAGAAAGGTTGTTCTCTGAAACCTTCTGCAGCTGTAATTAGGGAGTGTATCAAATAATGTTGCCAATTAGCTTAATTTTTGTGTAGGCTGATTAAGACCCGAGTAGGAAAGATTTCTCATTACTTATGAAGGGAAATAAAAAAGAGGTAAAGACCAAAAATTCTTGTAAAGAAGCAGCCTAGAAGAACTATTTGACTACTGCTCGTGATAAAGTAACAGCTCTCCAAGCATCTGAAGAGAAAAAGCTCTTTGAAGAATGGTTTCAGCTGTACCTCACTAAATCCCACACTAAGAGCTAAAACACTGACGATTTTCAGCTGGCTCTACTATGATTTCATCAGAAGAAAAGTAAACACCTGTGGTCAATTTGGTATTAGGTGAAGCTCTGATGTGAATTGTAAAGACACAGAAATTCATCAGGACAGATGTAAGAGCTGCAATCTTAGGCACCATGTGTTTTCCTCTACCAGCAATAGATGGCTCAGATACTGGACCACAGGAGTTGTGATACTGCCCAATGTCTATTAATTCTGCAGGGACAGACAATTAAAAGGTTACAGCAAAGTAGTGAAGTATTTATGTTGCCTTTAAAATTAATTTTGTAAGGTTCACCAATAAGGCAAATGTCAAAATATATTCTTCTCTTTAGTGAATACTGTATATTTATTTGCTGAGCATCAGCTGCTGGGGTGTCTATGCACATATAAACACACAGACACTTGCACCATAAACATGCTAAGTAACATATAGAATTAAATCATTATCCAAACTATAAGTTTACAGAGGAGAAGAAACCCAAACCTGCTGGTACTATTCCGTTTTATCTACATAAACAGCAGTCTGCTTTTTGTTAGTAAAGAGTGTGAAAAGTAAAGCAAAGTACAACTCCTGTAATTACATAGCTTTTGAAACTATGTGTTCTGCCTCTGACTTCAGTAATGAGATCTTAATACCACGCAGCTTGTCTGTGGTTAAATTTATTCTAAGGAAGCCAGGAGTGAGTCCAGTAACCCAGTAAGCCTTAGCTGCCATAAGGGAAGAGCAAAACCAGACAAGCAGAACGTTAGAGCTGACAGTGCTCCATGATCATACTCAGTGTCCATTTCTCCACATCTTAAACTATTTTTATAATTTATTTTCTCATTTTAGTGCAGCTCCAAACAATGCAGTTTTTCTAGGCTTGCCCACATGTTTGAACATTGCATCTCAAGAGAATATAAGAAATTTCATCTCAAACCAAATATATATTTTTTTTTAAATCTCAAACCTAAAACTATGGACAAACACAGCCAAGATCCAGCAACAGCTCCTCTTTGCTTCACCCTTAACTAGGATGGCCTCTTAGCATTAGTATTCTGCATTCATAAGAAGTCAGTAAACTAAAAGAAAACAATGTCTGAAGTCAAAGAATCTAATCAAAGATCCTGACCATAGGAGCTTAGTCTCATGCATAGTGTCTCTTGACCAAAACACAGCTCAATTCACATCATCACTTTAAGTACTTAATGATTTTCAGTCTTTTACAGTGCAGATCAATTAGCTCATCATTGTACTATGGTGAGATGAAGCTTAAGTAAAGTTGTTATCCTGTACTCATTGGCCTATATGGAGGTTTAGTCTCTGACCAGTTTCTGGTGTGCAGGCATCAGTATCATGTACTACTGATCAGAGAAAGAGAGTAACCTGCAAAAACTGTTTCCTTCATGACAATGTTCCAATAATCTGTTGAAGTAACATGTTTTCATGCAAAAATAAAGCCAAACAAAATTTCTATAAATAAAGGAAAATCAAACTATGTATTCCTATCCCCCAATAAAAACTTCATACTAATGGACAAAATAAATGCATAGTAAATTTCTATTTATAACACTAATACTTGGAGGTCACATAAATCCTGCTCAAAAGTATGTTGTAGTACTTACCAAACACAGGCATTGGAATGATCCTATCAAGAGCAGAAGAGCACTTACTAATGCATAGCAGACATTCCTATATGGAAGCAAAATTGAAATGAAAAGAACTAAAGATAGTAGATGGATCACATCTACTAAGTGAAAGAATAATAAATGTCCTCCTTATATTATTTAAACTTCATATCACTCAATTCCACAAGGAATTTCAGAGGGGCTGTTGGAATTTTGACCTTTCTTGGCAGTGTTACTTTCCTGATCAAGGTGTGAGCATTAACTGGTAACAACTCCCATTCCTATGAATAATGTCCATGTTAAAGTTTTGGCTGTGATGTAACACCTGATTTGAATTACTGTCTGTGAAAAGAGTAGATTCAGCACATCTCATTTATGTACTTATCTAAACAGGAGGAACCCACAAGATATAATTTAGTGTATATAGCACTTGCTAACAGAGAAACTATGCACTGAGTAGCTTTTACTCAGAAGGTTTCTGTAGCTTGAAATCTGAACACTTAATACAGCAGAAGAATTTAATTTTCCAGGGCACAGTTTCTCACTGACCCAGGTGCTCTTCTAGGAGAATTTACAGTGTCCATTATCTCCTCAAATAGGAAGGACAATAAATGACCACACAAGAAAAAAACTTTATGAAAGACTTTACTTAATCTGAGATTTGTGGGAGTAGGACTCCAATCTAAACATCAAAAGCTGAGTTCAAAGTCCTACTGAAACAGGATCTGCAGATGGTAGTGTGTAACTCCGGGAGCTGCCCTGCCCATTCAGACAAATCAGGACCGGAATTCTTACACAGTCATTACACAGCACCATTTATCTTGCTTAGTGTCTCTGAGTAATGGAGAGGACACAGACATTGACAGACTACAGAAGATTCATTACCTAGGCCACTGAGGAGAGGAGTAAAGAACAAACACAACACTTTTCATCTTGCTTTGACAGAATGGCAGGGGAATAAGTAAAACATAGTCGATACACTCCTGAGAATACCTGGCTGTCTGTTTGCTAAGGAGGAAGCACACTTTTTGCCTTGGGCTGGAAAAGCAGCTCTTAATTGGAATCAGGTTGTGGCCACCACAGTCACAAAGTAGGGAACTCACAAAGCCCCTACTTTGTGAGAAGTTCAACGGATGTCAGCCAGGCCACTTGAGAAGTGAGGTTCCAGTCCATTCTGATTTCTTCACAGTTCAGTGGTATTTTCCTCTCTTTTGGGCACTAAGAACCTTTCAACTTTGCAGATGGGATGAAGTGTGCTAGACTAATTTAAGTTCTCTCTTTACCCCAAGAGCCTACCTGTCATGGGTAATCAATGTAAAATTCCCCATGTTAAGCTGAGTAATGTGTTTCACCTGTGGAATAGGAGCATGAGTCAAAGCTCCCTTTGATACATTTCTCAGAGGCCTTCACTCATCACTGGGGATGTCTTTGTTTCCAAACTGCTCAAAGCTGTTACTTTCGATCTGCTGGTTTACGGTAGGAAGGCCCACCAAGATTCAAACAGTACAGCAAATCAAGACACAGTCTCTGTGTAAAGTACAACCTAAATGAGTTGTGACTTCATGGTATTGAGACCCAAGTTAACAAATAGGAGCAAGATACAAGATAGCTGAATTTCACTGGATTAAAACAACATGGTACAATTCAGACCAAAACTGAAATGCAGCTTGCTCTAATGATCCAGTAAGAAGTCCTTGAATGCTGGTAAATGCCATCTTGGGAGGGGATACTCAGTCTTACTGCTTGAAACAGGACAAATTACTCTGTTAGCTCTGTAAGATGCTTAGGAAGTTTGAGTCCCTGTCACAGATTCTGCTGATGCTAGCACTCTACCATGGAAACCAAGGCTAATTAACAAAGAAAGCAAGAGCTGGATCATATTTAAAGGTGTACAGGTAGATAAATATACTTTCTACATGCTGGAAAAATTCAAGAGATGAAAAGGATAAAACCCACCATAAGCCATAACACAGTGACAATCTGTCAAAGGTGCTCTGACTTCGTTATCACCTCCAAAGTACAGTTCCCCCATTGTGCTTCAGCCATGTACATAGCACAGGGAGTTTTCAAAGCAGGTTATATAAAATATTTTCTTGGCAAAGATTCACAGTTTTATGCTCTGAACCAGCTTTTATGTTATGTTTGGATTCACTCTACCTTTCTGATTTTAACAATACCATGGATAATAAATGAATATGTTTCACAACTTGGTGAGATAACCAAAATGCCAGCATCTACCTAATGAGCCTTATAATTGAGTTCTAATGAATTTTATATGGTCCTGTGTAACTTGAATGGTACAAGGGACACAGGAAAGATATTTAAGAAGAAAGAGGTTCTAACATCTGAGTTTACAAAAGAAGGGATAAAAATTATTATTGGTTTAATAACACAGTTTTTATTCCTGACAGCAGTCAATTCAAGCCAATGAGACTACTCATGTGAGTAAAATTGTCACAGAAATAAGGCTGCAGAAATAAGCTCCAAGAGGTAACAGTGGTGATATCTTGAAAGCTTTTCTCTCTGCAGTGTCTAGCTAAAACTATGTGACACATTCCAGTGGAGAAGTGGTTTACTCTAACATGACATGAAAGCTTAGGAGTTTTGAATAAGCTAATATTTTAAAAGTATTTTCTACTGATCAGGATTCAGGCATAAAAGCAAGAAAAGTCAAGTCTCTATTCTTTTGTTTTCTCTCCCTATTTGATGAACATTAACTCACTTAGATTTTAAGTGGTAAAGCAATTAAAAATGTAATTAGGTCAACAAAATAAAATAAATCATTTTAGAGCTCCTAACTTGCTGATAAACTTTCTGCAAAGAGGAACAGAGGATGACAACTGACAAAAAGTATACTTCCACACCTAACCTTACTTGAAGTAAAATGCATGAAATTCAAACACCAGAGAACACTGATGAGTACCCAGAATATTCACTGAATGACTTAAGAATAAACAGTGGAAGGTTCTGTATTTACTGATGCAAGAGTAAATAAAACAGCAACAAAAACACAGAATGACCACTATAGCAAAACAAAAACCTCTCATTTTTCATGATGTTTTCCCCACACAGTACTTAAAGCCATTTATCAGTTGTTTTTCAGCTTCTAATCACCCATAGCTAGAGACATTTTCAGGAAAACACAGTTTGTATCTGAAAACACTGCAAAACCTCATGAAAATGCTTGATGCAGGTCTGCAGCAATTCTGGGTGCATTTTCAGGAAAGGTTAACACGAGAGGATAAGGGAAGCTGTGCAACTACAGAAACAGGACCACTATGCCTTGCAATGGTGTTATTGGGTAGACCTGGTTCCTACTCTTTTTTCCCAACCCATTGCCATGGTACATCCCTAGGTGGGATTAACCCATGTTAAGCAATGGAGTCTTGAAAATATTTTGCATTTTTAAAAGTGCTGAAACCTTGGCCTGATAGATATTTGCTTAGATTTTAGTGCAGATTCCTACAGGAATACTTTTCTGCATTAGATTTTTATTACATTCATTTTTTTTTAAGTGAGATTGCATACTGCTAGATTGCTACAGAAAACCTCCAATTCAAGGGATACAAAAACATACCACCGAGGAAGATGATTAACATCCTGGTTTTCTTGTTGACAGAAGTCAGGATTGGAGTATTCAGAAAATATTCTGTTGCTTTAAGTTTTCTGTATAAAGTGTCTTGTATTAAAAGTGTGTGGCTACAAGAGCTGAACAGAAACCAGTAATTGCACTTCACAGTACTTTGTGTCAATATCTTATCTGGATCTACTATACCATGGGAATTTCATATTAGCAAAGGATTCCAAAGAAAAGCTGGATGATACTCAATTTTATGCAACCATGTGTGGCTTTGACATATGCACTGAAAAAAACAGTCTGATCCAAATCTCCACACAGCCAATTAAAAAGGGCTCCAGAGGACTTCATCATCTCCAGATCAGCTGCTTTGTCTACATTTTGGGCCACATACAAGCCAAGACAAAGAAGTACTCCATACATTCACTACTTTACAGAGAAGTTCCACCATGCCAAACTGTGGCATCAATAAGACTCGCATAGCTATGCTGAACCAGGAATAAGAGAGGCAAAAGCAGTAATTGTTACAACAGGCATACCCTGAGCTCTGCTGGGATTGCATCTGAGATAAAGCCTTTGTGTTTCCGTTGTCCAAGGAATGAATTGTGTCTTCCTGCCAGAATCTCATTTTATACCAGCAAAATATTCAACTCTTTGGATTTGGTAATAAGTGACATACCTTGACCTTCCCAGTACGCATACTAAATTAAAATCAAAGTCTTTCCACTGACAGCAAGTGTTATGTTATCAAGAAGTTCCACTCCTTCAGTTTATGAATAGAACACAGTTGACTTTACTCAGCTCTCCTATTTTTTAGGAGCCTGATGCTTGTACAACCTGGCAGCTTTTTAGCTCAATCATATAAATGTCTTAATACCCTGCATTGATCTGGAATCAACACAGTTGCCAACACACGGATAAAAAGCGTCTGGAGAATTTGTTGGTTGTTATTTCAAGCTGTTTATTATTCCTTCAGGACCCATATGAACACTCAGAACTATCATGCCTGCATTAATACTGCTCTCCTACACCTCTGGGTACAGTAACACTGTACATTAAAGATGCTTTAGAAAATTGTTTGCGAGTTGATATTGCACTGGGATTACTCTGTACAGTCTGTGGCTTTGCACTAAATAAATACTGGAAAACTGCATGCTGTGGAGTAGGCAGTTTGAACTCCTCAGTCTGGCCTTTGGAACACAGTGAAGAAGAAAAACAAAGCACTGATATTTACCAAGTTACATTTTAAATCTTGGATTTGACAGACCTGTGATTAATAAAGACTCAAGGAACATTAGTAATGCTGTGCTTACAGACTAGCACTGGAAAACAATTGTTCACAGGTTAGTGAAGGAGCATTTTGTGAGCTATTCTGGTTGCCCATATGGACATACAGGAAAAAAGCTACCACAAAAGCTCCTATGACAAGTCACTAAGACTTAAATGTCATTCCTGAGCCCAAATACACTAAAAATACTGAATTAATTTTAAGAATCCAAATGGGGTTTAAAAAAATTTTTAAAAACCCCAACAAACCACAAAAAACCCCCCATCGACTTCAATGGTCTGTACACACACTGGTTTATTGTGATTGGCAAAAGCAAGTATCATCATTATTATTACTGATTACATTTTTTAAGCTACATACAGTTGGGAACACATCAAATGTCTCCCACATTTGGAATGAAAGCAATATGGAATTCAAATTAACAGCTCTATAATATCTGAAACTGAACTTCTTTATTACCAGATCTAGCTAGTATCACATAATCTATGATACAATTAGATAACACATTATGCAAACCACACAACTGTAGTCTATAAATTATTATTGTCAGAAGCCAGCAAAAGCATGCAGTTGGCAGTAACATTGGAGTTGTCTATTGTCAGTTACAGTTCATG
Organism: Galbula dea; assembly: GCA_013399015.1. Taxonomy (NCBI): domain Eukaryota; kingdom Metazoa; phylum Chordata; class Aves; order Piciformes; family Galbulidae; genus Galbula; species Galbula dea. The sequence goes on from VWZX01010739.1 coordinate 199,733, forward strand.
ATGCAAAATATCTTACTGTATTCATCTCAGAACTGTCTGTCTCATCTGCTCCAGTTTCTTGATAAAAAAGCAACCAAAGATGTATTTTAAGATCCTTTTAAAGCAATCTTCTTTTTAGCTACTCCTCCTTCTGTATGACTTTCTACTAGATCTTTCCAATACAGTTCTTAGAGTTTTAAGTAATTAATTTAATCAACTTTCCACTCAGTTTAATATGCAAGTGCCCTATTTATTAGCACTGCAATTTGCTGCAATCTTTGGAAATACCCTGAATAATTCTTAAACTTCTACAATATCGTTGTCCCCAACCAAATCAACTTGAAACCTAAAGCCGATCTAAGGACAACATCAGTTTGTTGTATGCAGTGCACCCTCCCTCAGGTGAGAAGAATACTTCCTGTGAAAAAAGAGCTTATAGACAATTCAGTGGCTGGACAAGGCAAAATGCTTTAGAAGTCATCAAAATACTTGATTTAAACGAATTTGGCTCTTTTGGCTTCAGCATCAGTTTTCAAAAGTGATTAACTAAAGCTGTAAAATTCAAAACTGATTTCACATTCCAAACCCACAATCTTTCATTTAAAGTTTTTTAAGTGCTCAGATTTCAGTTTTTGACTGTAATGCGTTTTACTGATTACTTATTATTTTCTATATAGATCCTATCTCCATAGTACATTACATATGCATGAATCCACAAAGTAGAGAGATACTATATCTACATGACTATCTAGACCATTATTAATCATATAAAAGGGGAAATGAAAATAATTTGCCAGATGTTATTAAAATGTCCAAGTCATTTTATCACCTAGCAAAGAATAAAGAAGCTACTACGTGGTTGTTAACATACAGTGGAAGGAAAATTACTGCTTCAGGTATGGAAAATGTTGTAGTTGGAAAGCTGTCCCATGCCTTTCCCAATAAAAATCAGTTTGCCAATAAGGTTGTTGGAGATATGAATATTAAGGATCACATCCAGCATTTCTTCCATACTTTTTCTGCCCCAGGGCTATTAGCAAGAAAACTCAATGCTTTGAGCAACCAGATGGAGTAAAAAACAGAAAAATGATCCACTACAACAATGTCACTTTGCACCATTTACAATATTTAACATTAGGCACTTTAAAGACTTTTGCAATGCCAGTTAGCTCTTTGAAACAAGGAAGTATTAGATCCAGTTTTAAGATCTGGAGGCAAAGCAAACAACTGTTTATAAATCAGGTATAGAGTGGGGCAATTCCTGGGGCTTATACTAGATCTCTGCCTAATATAAGGGTCCAACTTTACTGACTTTATTGACACTGAGACTTAACAAAGAAAGTCTTCTGTGACCACCAGCCCATGTTTTTCTGGAAGTAAGCCTAGGTGATGGAAATGTCTTCCATAGAGGTGTCTGGAAAAGTGATTCTGTATTAGTTTTGACTTCCTAGCAATAGATCAAACTTTTTAGATCTGTAGCATCTCTATTTCATAACAGAGCTCCCATTTCCCTTTCATGGCTGGGTATTTTACACCTCTAATATATATCACGTTCATGTCTTTCAATTTTAATATGCTGAGAGAGTCCACAGCAAGACACAATCAAATTAGCTTCAAGTCTCTGCAGGACTTACTACAGACAAAGCTTTAAAGAATTCAGTAGTTTCAACCCCAGTACAGACATGACAGAAAACACTATGCATAGAGGGTGTGCTCCAGAAATCCAGAGTAGAAAGATGTATCAAAAACTGTATGAAAAAAAGGCAAGTATTTAAATGAAAAGAAACTTTTATTCTCTCACTTGCTAAGGGAAAATATTTTTGCAGTTAATTACAGCACTTACAGAGCTAAAGTTGCAACAGGGTTAGTAATAAATTAGATGGAAAAATTCTGGAAACCCAAGGTATAGTCTCCAAAAAGCAGGAGCAAATCCATGCTGCCAAATGATAGCATGTATCCACATAGGTAGGAACACCAAAAAATAAATGCCTAAAGTGCTCTTCCCTAGCCTGCAGCCAATTATTTGCAGGGACTGAAATTAAACATTAAGTGTTCAGTTTAAGAAGAGCAAATCATCTCAATTGTCTTCAATATTCAGAGGCACCATAGCCCCTTTCCAGTCCCATAATTTCTTCATAATTTTTCTTCAAAATAATTTTTCCATAACCTTTCAGACATGTTTAGAATGGAGAGAGGCAATTCTTCTGTTGACAGCCCTCACACAGGACTCTGTGATGACAGTCAGCCAGAACTCCTATTTTTCTTGAGTCCTCCTCAAAGTCTCCCATTTCTTTTTGCTAACACTCTTATACCCTTTCACAGTCATTTGTAATTGTGTACCCTTAAACTGCAACTTCCTAATGTTCAAGAACATGCCTTATCTGTGTTTGCAAAGCATAGCATAAATTAACAGTATTAAATACTTATTGCTAATAATAGTAATTAATATTTACCCAGCAGAACAGAAGCTCAGATATAACATTTAATTTCAGAAAGGTTCTGCTATTTTACCAGAATCCCAATGGTAAAAGGATTCCCAAAAATTCCCAAGGGCAAATTCCCAAAAATTCCCAAGGGCAAATATGCTAGAAAACTGGTTCAAGCTCTTGACATAAGCAAATGCTTTAGTCAAGATGAAATCCCAGACTACTCACAACTTTGGGGATGATGATTATCCCCTATAAGATACAAAAATATGTCTGCAGGACTGTGGTGGTCCTTGGCCAGCTGCCAGACACCCACCCAGCCACTCTGGCTTCCCCTTCTCAACAGGATGAGGGAGAAAATAAGATTAAAAAGCTCAAGGATTGAGAAAAAGACAGGTAGGACACTTACACATTACCATCACCAGCAAAACAGAGTTGACCCAGGGAAAAAAAAGTAATTAATTGACAATTAAAATAGATTTGGATAGTGAGAAACAGAAACAAATTAAAACAACACCTTCCCCACCTCCATGCTTTTTCCAGTCACAACTTCACGCCTTCATTCATACAAGCAAATGAGTTCATACAAGCAAGTTTCTGTGTTTTTACTTCTCCCCTTCACATATAATTGGATATTCAAACACTCCTTGGTGACTAAGGGAAACCTTTTAAAACTTAGTTAATACAATGAACTTATGTCTCCCCTATTTTCTTCCAAGAAGCTAAGCATATTGCTGTTAAGTGTAGGATAGTTTTGAACTGTTCAAGCATATATATATTAAAACAAAAGCCAGTTTTGCAGTATTCTGAATTATATAGCAGAAGAAACAAATGGTGCAATTAATATTTGTGTTGGGCTTCTATATTTTTCTTCAATATAGCATTTTTTGACTCAGCCTTATATTGCTGAAAAAAAAGAATATAGATTTATGGTGTGGTTTACTCTATAGTAACAATGTATTATAGTAACATGCATTGAAGGAGACTAGGTAAGTTACCTTAACACTTTAGATTAAATAAGAAAACATGCAGCAGGCACTGAAATAGCTTTTCCACCTTAGAGATAACTTCTCCAACTGTGCCTCACTATGGAGAAAGATGTCCTTTCAGACAAAGGTACTCAAAAGAAAAATATGTTCATTGCAAAAATATTGTACAGCTCTTCTCTAATCAGTCATGCATTACCTCTGGCTCAGCAATTCTATTCTCAGGAGAGAAAAATTGGAGCTGGAGTTACAAGAAAACTCTGGGTTTATCATTCTTTCAAAACCTTGAAAGAAATATGTATGCACCATGAGAATAAGTTTTCCCCCCATTTTGTCATAATACACTTTGGCATTGTTTGAGTGGCTCAAAAATACTACAGGAATTAAGAAATGAGCCTGAAGTGAAAGCTTCAGCGAGTGAAACTGAGCAACTGAAACACACAACACTTGTAGGCTGCATGTAAAATGCATCTATACAATGATATTTTGGTATTAGACTGCTTGGGATTTTTGAGACAGACTGGCATGTCACTGAAAATTTGTGGTGGGCAGAAGGAGATATACATGTTTATGCAAGACCTATGAAAGATGAGGTATGTAAGTCTTCTTGATTCTCCTATAGCTCACTTGGGTGTTGTGGAGCTTTTATTCTGATCTCTGTCAGACACATCAGAACAATCTAAACGCAGATAAAGATCCAATTCCAGGAAGCAGCAGAAGGTAAGATATTAGGGTCAAGCCCACAGCATAGCTGCAGAGATTTTGTTGACTGTTTGAGAACTCTTTTAGTTGAGGCTGAGAAGGAAACACATACTCAAAGTAAATATCTGTACTGTCAGTAGTTTCAAGCTTCCAGAGAATCCATTTTTTTCTCGTCTACACAGACCAGAAATAAAGTAAAAAACTAAACAGTATAATCTGACTTTGTGTTCTTATAGCACCCATTATTTGAGGATGCTGAAGGCATTATGATAAATATTGCTGTTCCAACAAACTTTGCAGAAAAACAAACAACTAGGATACAAACTGACAATATAGATTTTCACTGTCCTTCTTGAGTTTCTCCTTCCACTCAAAACATCAAAAGAAATTAAAAACACAAAGTAATTGCAGCTTTAGTGTTTTGATCTGCACTTACAGCCTTAAGAGTTAATACATCTCATAACAGTAGTCTCAGCCTAGTTTTCTCCTGTCTCATAAAGAAGGAATTGCAATAATTTGCACAGAAATATTAAAGATTCCTTTTAATTTATCTTTAGATATAAACCTTAAAGACTCAAATGTTCAGAGTTTCCTCCAAAAGCACAGAAATGTCGAGTTATTCTAATAAATGGGATTCAGAGCTAAATCCATAACTTCTTAAAAGCACCAAATACTGTGAGACTGATTATTCTACCAGGGGTACCCTTCAAATGCAGAATATACCATACTTTTTAGCTTACCTGTCACTATTATTGCACAAAATCTTCCAGAGAGAACAGGGTATTCATGATAGCATTTGGTAAAATGGGAAGAAATGCTGTGTTGATGCATGAACGATCACAGCTGTTAGAAGGGATTTTCTGTTTAAGAAGGAAATAGGCCATGGTACACAGATGGACAGACTGTAGAGAGAGGAGACCTGTATCTGCTCTGCAGAGATTCACACAGTCCAAATGATATTGCACAGAAGAGGAAACATACATTCAGATCAAGCACCCTTCTTCAGATTCATGCATGAGAAGCAAAAGGTAACTAGAAAATTTCCTTCATTCTCAGTAAAATTCCACATCTTCACTCCCTCATCAGAATCCATCTAGTGCAACAGACTTAGCAGATATGGAAAACTGAACTCATAACTACCACCTAATAAACTCCACAATAGTTCCTTCCACAGATTATACATATACTCCTTATGCTGAGTAGCCTGCAACTGCCTCTGGCACCACTCAACAGAAGGATGTCAGAATATCTCTTGTCTGTGCAATTAATCTTCCTACAGTAAAGATTTGTAAAACACTGGAAAGCAAACACAAGACTTAAGTTATTTCCTTTCCCTAAAGTGATATAAATGGGCAAGGCCACATCAGGCCACATCAAATTTCAGTTTAAATTTGGAATGAAGTGAGGATGGCACAGCTGTCACAAAGGAAGCTATATCTATCAAAGTCTTTTTTAAAATCAAAAATAACCTTTGCACTTCAGCCACACTTCTCCTCTCCCTTTCCTTCTGTGCACCTTCACCCAGACACACTTGCACAGAGCAAAATGACTAGGTATGAAATAGAACAAAACACAGTGGGTAAATTTAAATGCAGAATGTCTTTAAACATAATGTATAGATTTTATGTGGCTTTTCTTCCTCTTGTACACTCCTTTCACTGTATAGTGAGAATCCACATTGTCTTGAGCTTTGTAAACACAACTTTCTTCCCAGAGACAGATCTCGTCATTAATACTGCATTTCTTTGGGAGAGACTGAGTAGCATTAAATTCTGCATGAGTTTTGTAATGTTTTGACCTATGCAAAGTAAAGACTAAGTTGTGAAGAAAGTCAAAAGCCATAAGTAACAATTAGGTCTCCATTTTTGGAGACTACACAGACTGTCTCTGATGGTCTTCTGATCATAGAATCATTTAGATAGGAAAAGACCTCAAAGATCACTGAGTCCACATGTAAACCTAACACTGCCACATCCACCAGCAAACCATGTCCCTCAGCAGCGCATCTACACATCTTTTGAATCCCTCCAACAATGGTGACTCCACCACTGCCCTGGGCAGCCTGTTCCAGGGTTTGACAATCCTTTTGGTGAAGAAATTTTTCCTAATATCCACCCTAAACCTCTTCTGGCACAACTTGAGGCCATTTCCTCTTGTCCTGATGTTCCTGTAATGTCCTTTATCCCATCATGTTACATTCTCAATTTACTACGTGCTTAGATCAAGTACTTTGGCAAAGCTTATTCCTGTTCCCACTGCAGTCCATGGCAAATCTTCAGTGGAAACAGAGGCACATGTGCACAACCACAGGCTTTCTGGACCAAGGACTGAGTCTGATCATTTTCTTCTGCCCTACTCCTGTCCTCTCCACATCAACTGGTTGCAATCCGTATCTGAATAAGAAAGATCATCATCTACCATTCTTCAGAGATTAGATCACTGTCCCATACATCTACTCCGGCCACTAGACCAAGCTTTACTGAAGACTCAGCAGGAAAGAGCTCCTTTAAACCAAACTTACAAAATTCTTAGCAAAGAATTGCCTCTTTACTTTATGTAATTAATTCCTTGACCGCTACAGAAGGATACTGTGACTGAAAACAGACTCCCAGACAGTAATGATTATGCTAATCTAGTGAAAAGATGTGTTCTGTATTCATCAAAGTCCTGAGCTCAATTTCTCATTGTTCTTGGATGAAGTGATCAATATAGCAGCACTCACTTGCCACAGCTACAGGACTCTACTAGGATTTTACATTTATCTTGTGCTTTTGAATGAAATGCAACTAATGAAAGTTCATCATATAAGTTAAAAAGAGCACTTTAGTGAAAAATTGCATTGTCAGAAGGTACAAAGTAGACAGTCAAACTGGTCTTTCACCTCATTATCTATAGAGTATCATGTACTATAAAAACCACAACAGATTAATCAAAGGTCTTTGGGGAAGGTTCTTTCTTCATCTCCTAAAGAGCATCTGGACACCATTTCTATAAATAAAGATGCATATTCCTTTGCTCCTGTCTACCATAATTTGTATTCTCAGAATTCCAGACTGATTACTGTACTACCCGATAGGAACACAGCACAAAGTGTGATGTACCCATCAGGCACCAAACACAGTACTAATCACATAGGTGGTGTGTGTGCCTGTGATGACCTCCTGTGTTGTCATTCTGGGATAGTAAAGTATTACTGCTGTATGCCATCCTCTCTCTGGCCAGCCTTATGCAGCCAGATGGCTGCACTAAGCAGTTCAAATCTCAAATTATTAAAAATATGTTGTTAACAAATCTTTGTGCCTAATATATACACTAACTTAAAATGGAAATGTGGATATAAACCAAAACAAAAACCCAATGTCTAACTAGCAAAGTGAGTACTAACACTAAAGCATCATGCCTCATTTTTCTTGGAGTATTTTTCTCTTCATAAAATTAATTTTAAACTCCAGAATCCCAACATGAATACCATTTCCTGGATTATTTAAGTTACCCCACAGATTTCTGCTACAAGACTTTACCCAGCACTCAGTTTTCAACAGGCTGTTGCCAGAAAAGCCAGTCACATACTGATTTGAAGCATGTTGTCAAAAGGACAGCTAGGCAGTGACAGACAAGTGGGACTCGGTAATGGTCTCAAGGCTGTGTGCTGGAATAGACAGAATTCAGAGATGTTAGGGAAAAATCCCTGTAACCTGTAAAGCTAGTTTCACTCCATGAAAAAAAGAAAAGAACACTGAAACTTTCCTCTGCTGAAACTGACTTCAAAATAGTTGCAGCAAGAGTAAATTTTCCACTGCTAGATCCAGACTATATGAAAAAGGGATTTTATTCTGAAATCACTTTCTAGATATTTCAAATAAGATCAAATCTAGACATTTCAAATAAGAGGCCAATGAATAGTATTGTGGAATTCACCATTTCCCTAATTGAGGCTATGTCATTAGAATACAAACCACACAATTTTAGTAGCTTTTTTTTATTTTATGCTTTTATACTTTTTTTTATATACTTTTAGTAGCTTATATGTTCATTGAAACTCTCATATTCCTAGAGCAACTGGAAAGTATCCCTCATTCACATGAAGCTGTATTAGAACCACAGAAACCAAAGAAAATGTGATGTGACTAAGTAAAACACATTTAAGGAGGGGTTTAAATCCCCTTGCCTCTGTGTTCTTGCTTTCAGGTTCGGACAAAATATGTCTCTCTGCAACCCCTGCCCAGCCCTCTCTAGCCCACAGGAAGGGGAAGGGCAGAACTTTCATCACCACAGAGGCCCTGCTGTGTCTGTTCTCTCTCTTAGCCATCTTTCAGTCTCTGAAAGATAACATGATACTTTATCTTCATCCTGCTTGTCACACAAATGGATCCCACCATAGCACAGACAGGAAGGATTTACAATACTCTACAACTTACTGTGTAGGTTAATAGCTCATTTTGCCTCCTACTGTACATATGGCTCCCATTAGCACTAATAACTCATAAGAAATAGATAAATGCCTTCCAAAAAACCTGAATTAGTTATTATCTTCAAAAGCTTCTTTTGTTAGCAGTAAATCTCCATGTATTTTTTTCCAAATACAGTGTATAAAAATCAATAATTATTATACTCTAACCAGCAGGAAATAAGAATTATGCAGGCAGACATGTAAATATAGCCATTAACAAACTAATTAAAGGAACTATTAATAGATCTATCTAAATTTATTTCAACTTTTCTAAAGAATAAGGAAATTACACAAAAGAAAAAATCTGCTTTGAACATGATGTAAGCTTGCAGAGCAGGTAAGAGAACAGTAGAAAATATTCTTTTACAGATTTGCTTTCTTTCCCATTTATGCACAAAAAATACTCATTAACTACTACATTGATGGAACTGAATGAAGAAATAAAAGCTGTAGTCAGGTTGGCTTGCCATTCTACTCACCTGATATATTGGATTTGTATGGCAAGCTTTTGATAGCAGAAAGGCTACAGACATGGCTTCTGTAAGAAGCTGCTAGAAGTTTCCCCCATGTCTGACAGAGCCCATGCTAGCCAGCTTTGACAGACACCACCACTGGCCAAGGCCAAGCCCATCACTGATGGTAGTAGTGCATCTGTGATGATATATTTAAGAAGGGGAAAAAAAGTGAAAGGGCAATTTCAGCTGGAACAGAGATTCCCTTGCAGCCCGTGATGAAGACCATGGTGAGGTTGGCTCTGGCTGTCCCCTTGTAGCCAATGGAGGTTCACAGTGGAGCCAGCTGCAGTCTGTGGAGGACCTGAAACCAATGCAGGTGGACGCCTGAGGAAGGCTGTGACCCTGTGGGAAGGCTGCACTGGTGCAAGCTCCTGGCAGGACCTGTGAACCCATGGAGAGAGGAGCCTGTACTGGAGCAAGTTTGCTGGCAAGACTTGTAGCTCCATAGGAGACCCATGCTGGATCAGTTTGTTGCTGAAGGACTGTTGCACCCTGTGGATAGGACCCATGCTGGAGCAGTTCATGAAGAACTGGTAAGCCTGTGCGAAGAACTCATGTTGGAGAAGTTTGTGGAGAACTATCTCCCATAGGAGAAACCTCACCTTGGAGCAGGAGAAGAATGTGAGGAGTCCTCCCTTTGAGGAGAAAAGAGCATCAGAGACAACATGTGATGTTCTTATCATGACCCTTGAGCCTTCTGTTGTATTTCCTTTCCCCTATCCAGCTTAGGATGGGAGTGACAGAGCAGCTTTGGTGGGCACCTGGCATCCAATTGATGTCAATCCACCACATCTGAGCAGAAACACTGAAATTGACTGGACAGTTTTACAGCTCTGAATGACTAGTATGAATAGGCTCTCCAGGATCAAGAGTCAGATTCTGAACTGATCTAAGCTGACACAGAGCGATGTATTCATTTCATCAGTTAACTCAAAGGTGAAAATTGACTACCCTAAATCTCTCAGGACTCAGCTTTATGTTGTACCTTCATTCCAAAAAGCCCTCCAAGACATTTTTAAACTCTTCTTTGAGGAAGAATAATCTCATTGGACTCAATACAGAATTTACTGATGTCATTGGTTTAGTATCATTGAATGAAATTTTTCTGAGGCATCATTTGAAGACATCTCATGAATGTTTTTAGGACATAATTATGTAAGACTATGTTTAGTTATAAAAGATTTTGCAAATTTTCCATTCTTAGGATGTGTTATCGTCCCAGTAATTCTTCAGTTCTCTGAGAGTAACAGAACTCCACTTTGTGTTAAATGAGCAATAAGCAGCTCTTATTGAATTGGAAAAAAATAATTTTCTTGTTATGTGTCACCTGTACTTTAAACTGCCTGTTATCTGGTAGAGTTAGTTACTGTCTTATTTCCTGAAAAAAAAATCTTTTAAATATCTGCTTCTTTTAGTGAGTGATAAATAACAGGATCTTAGCAAAGATATTTTCCCTCAGTTCAGAATTTCAATTTCTTTTTTGTTTGATCTATCAAAAAGGTGCAAATGTAAACCAAGGAATTTAAATGCACAGATGCAAAGTTTTCTTAAGGTAATTTTTGAAGTTGGAAACAAAACAAATGCCAGCTTTTAAAGAAAGACTCAAGAAAGGCTTACTTTATCAGGAAAGAAAATCAGGGAAATCACATGTACCAAATATATCTGCTCTGAAAGCAGAAGTGACTCGAATTAGAAAGTTTCTCCCCCTGTTAAAAACAAAGGGGATAAATTCTGTTTTCTGTTAAAGCAAAGTAAATCCATAGTAATTCCCCAGAAAATGTTCTGCCTTTACATGAAGGTAACAAGTAGCTGAATTTAGTCAGGGTTCTTGAAAATCAGATGAAAATTAAGCTCCACAAAGTCTACCTACACACATGGAGCATCCCATTTCATATAAGTTTTGTCATGTTTTAATCAGTAGAGGACAATGCCATGGCCTAAAATACAATTCGTGTATTGTTAATAAAACTTTAGGAGTGCCTGGTTCATTAAATGTGCTGGTGCACTCAAGGGCTGAAAGCAGACTGTGACACAGATTGGAACATCAAACCTGGACAGCATTCAATTTTTGGATTTAGGCAAATCAAAAGCATATGCAGAATTATTTTATAAGGGTTCTTTCCTTTTGTGCTCTCTTTTACGTCAGTCTGAAGCGTAATGTTAGAGAATTTGTCTTTTACCCAAATTTAAGTGGTCTATAACTTCACAGCAAACTTGGCATATTTTGTTCTAGCTGAAAAACTTGAAACATGCACAGAATGGTCTCATGCCACCTGCAAATGAGATAGTCAAGTAAAATTTACAGTTCAGAGAGGCAAAACACCAAAAGCTTTGCAAAAGGCTAATTTAATACATCTGTCATATACAATTACACAGTCAACTGTAATCCAAAATATCTATTTTTTTTTCCCTCTTCAGACATAAAAGAGCCAATTGCCCAGGCTCAGAATTAAACATCTGTTTCACGAAACAAAGATATTAACCTCCAAGTTTTTTTATGAAGCAATAAAATTCAATCATTCAGCACTACTCTGTAACAGTTGTTTTCTCCATTATAAAATTGCTACAGCCAATTCCTCAGCATAAACTACTAGAGAGATTGAATACTAAACGTACTGGGTGGGCTGTTACTAATACAGGGATACAGATGCTTCTTACATCAATAAAATATATTTACAATATACTTATTTTAGAAAAGCTTTGCTGCTGTTTCTGTAATTCAATGGATAGATAAAACTAAGTATTTAGACACAACAGAATCAAGTATAGTAAATGAATGAAAAACAAATGGTAGATTTCCATTTTGGAAAACATGTAAATCATGTTTCCATATGAACCACAGAGCTTTTAAATGGTATAACAATTATTTCATTGTTTTAATTCTTATCCATCCTTAGTACATACAAAGCAGTCACAAATAAAACAGGAAGCATTCCAAAGCATTTCTTCTATTCTTCAAGCAAACCTTCAAAATTTGGGAAAAAACCCTACAATCCATACTTAATGGATTTTAGTCAGGCTCTTCAGCAGCAAAAAGAGCAGTAAATTTCCTAAGGCCAGGTCAAATTCTGATCCAAAGTGACTGAATGGCAGCTGGTGCAGGAGCCAGTCTACTTAAGCTGTGCTGGTTTTCTCACACCCCTGAGTTTTTATCGTCTGGGGTGCTGAAGCCAGCCTAGCACATTCTTGGTTCTAGCAGTTCCCCAAGGGGGAGCTCATGTGTCAGAATCTTCCTTTTCCTGATGCCGTTTTGTTGCACATGACGTTAAGTTAGTCTGGAGACACGGGGAAAATGAGATTTTTCCTCCTTCAAATTTTTCCTAGACACCAACCTAATAAAAGTACAAACAGTTGTAACATGTTCTTCAACAACTCAGCTCAGTTCAGCAAAAATGGCAACCAAAGATAGTAGTTAATGTGACAACAGCAAACACGAGACTAGCAAATAAGCTTTAACACAAGCTGCGACCATCATAAATCAAACTGTTTCCAATTTTGTCTTTGTATGAGGTTGCAAATCTGAAATTCTCCTAATTTAAGAATATTAGACATAAAAGACTGTGAAAAGGAAACATACAACTCACACTTCTTTAATCTTGTGACATATGATGCCACAAGGAATTTGCTTGCATAAGCAACGTTCAAATAAAGAAAGCTTTCCCTCGAGGCTTTACCTAAAATGTGCAGAGCAACTTAGCTGATATTTCTTCTGATTGCCAACCTGACCAATCAAATAGAGATTTGACAGTAAAAACATATATTTGGCTTCTCAGCCTTTCAGGAATTACATGAACATAGATTTACACCAAAATGCCAAAGGACACCAACATTGGAAATTGTTCTACAACATGAGAGGGTTAGTTTCTGAACCAAACACCAGGGAACAATATTCCTCTGGCCTAAGTCTGTTCATCATGGAGTTGAGTGTGAATTTTGAGGTCTGATAAGTTACTGTAAATGAGAAAATGGAAAATATGGAATGATTCTATTAAATTATCAAAATTAATCTGTACAACTCTCCAAGCAGAAACAGCATCTTCTCCAAAGAATAAAGGATTAATTCCATTTCAAACCACATAATTAAAATACTTTTCTGTTAATTCTTCTCCTTGAAGAAATTCACAATTTAATAGAGATTTTTCAAGAATATATCTGGCATTTCTAAAATTACATCTGTAAGACAGGCATGATGTTAGCTACCTCAAATTTTCCTATTAACCCTTAAATTAAGGTGAGGTGGACTCAAAATGAAAAGTAAATGTGATTCTAAACATATCTCAATATCTTCTTATATTCACACCATAATAAACTTCTGCAGATCAAGTACCAATTAGCTCCTCAAAAGTATGTAAGAATTAACAGTCCCTAAACTAGAGGCATGTTCCAGAAATCACAACTACAGGAAAGGTGTTTAATCTGACAGAGAGAAATAACGGCGTTGGATCCCAGAAAATCTGTACTCTAGCCTCAAATCTCTCCTTTCCTTCAGACAAAATATACTGTAAATTTCCTTTGTAAAGTGCTTTAAAATCACCTGATTGAAAATACCACTGAATTATATGTTTTTTTTAATTCAATCTCCTCTCTTTTACATTGGCATAACCCAAAAGTAATCCCAGAAAAAAGCATTTTCATTATGCATCACAGTAACAAAAAAATATGGCCTTAGTATGGAAACAGGGTGATTCTGGCTTCAGCTGCCTAGTATTTTAGACTCTTTGTGAGCATCTTCTAACATTGAATAAGTAGCACAAAGGAAAGGAAATCTCACCAGGAAAATCAGCAGCTGCATCTCTTCCTGAATATCTTTTCCTCATCAAAATAAAAGCAAAGTATTTGACCAAAATATGAACTTTCACCAGGAAAAAAATAGAGAACAGGCCTCCATAAAGTCTGTATATTTTAATAGGACCATTAGATGGTTTTCTTCTCAAATTTTCCTTAGTAAAGTTATCAAAAGATTAGAATTTGAGACCAAATTTTTTTCTTGAGAATAAAAATAAATTTACCAAAACAGTTACAAACACATCCCATGGATTAAATGTTATATAAAAAGCCAATAGATCAGAAACACTCTGTTCTTGATATCTCTCCACAATACTGTCTAATTAGATTGAATGCCTTTTTATTTAATTCAGTGCAGAAAACTTCTGAAATCCCAGTTTAATCAAGCCTGAGTCCTACTAGTCCTTTGAGGCACCATTTTCTTCAAAGTCATAAACTTCAGCTAAGGTTGTATTAATTTTACACATTTCTTTTACCCCTCTCCATGAATTAATAATAACCAAAATCTAAGAGTATTCCAATGTCTCACTTACTCTTTATTGAAACACTTAATTTCTGATTTCTTTAAATATCCTCCTTTATGCCAAGACCTATCTCATAAGTTACTGAAAACAGACTTTTACAATAGATGAGCACTATGTTGAAGAGGGTGTCAGATGCTAAGAATATAGCTCCATGATCTAATCTATTGTATCCAACCACAAGCAGGTGTTCACATAAATAGCTTAAATAATGTTTGGTTTCCTTTTTTTGCAACAATAGAATACTGGTTGTTGTGCATGGTACGTGGTAGATGCATCTGGCTTACAGAGAGACTTGTCTGTACAAACTCCTATTTGTCAGAGTCACAGAAGGACATCAATACTGGGCACTAAAAATATTCTTAACCTAGAAGAGAAGGACCTTTATCAAGTCAAAACATGAGCTGTTTAACTGGAAACCATAAAAATTCAAACTGGAAAGCACATGCTTTTAATTACCAAGTTGATAATCAACAGGAACAAACTCTGCCTCTTTAAAGGTGACCAAATGAGAGTAGGTCTGATTTTGTATGCTCCTTTTTAATTGGTCAATACCAGATTCAGTACAAAGGTAAAACAATGAATAAAAGTCTAATTACAGATTTGACATTATAAATAGAGAGATTAGATGGCCTTATAGCCTGCTTTGTCCATAGAATCAGTAAAGTTACAGATTTGGTTACTAACTTTAATCCCTTCACTCCAGACAGCAATGTTACATACCTAAATGGCATGCTACTGTACTGCCTTGTTTTGTCTCCTATTTTGAGGCATTTACAATTTGTTTCAGAAGGTGGTTTTATATCTGAAGAGCTCACTGCATTTTTTAAAGATCAGCCTGAAAATATCAAATAATATAGCAAATCAGAGCCTGCACTTATTTCTTAGCTTTAAGTCAGAGAACTGCTTCAGTAGAATTGTCTGATAAATATGAGATCACTCCCTTCTCTAAATGAAGCAAATTAAAGCCAAAACTTAAAAGACCTCTTCATCAACATTTGTTGTAATATTAATAACTCTTAAAACCACAGCAGCATCCTTAAACTCCAGCCAAGACTCTACTCACTAAGCTGGGAGCTGTTCTATAGCTTTCAAAAGAGTCAAGGTCTAGATCTTCTAGTGTTCTGCTCCCTCAATTACTGTGGGAGGGTTCACAAGCATCCAGTATTCACCAGCTCCCTCTGTGACATTTCTGGATGGACCTTCAAGAAAGCACAGGTCAATTGTGAGACTGACTGAAAAGCTCTCCACTCATTTTGGTGCTTAAATATAAACCCCAAATTCTTCTAAAGAAATGTACCATTCATCTACAAAGTGAAGAAATACAATCTCTAAACATGCAATTTTGTTAAGTTAAAAGAAAGCTAGAAATCAAATAAGATAAGAACAGTTCATGTCTCAGATATGCACAAAATTCTATATGCGTCTATGTTTTATTTTAGTTATAGGGAAACAAAAGATATTTTAATTAAAAAAGCTGGTGGCTACCATTAGATGGAATTGGAAAGCAAAAAAGCCTTAAGCAGTTCTTTCAAGGACTTCACAATTTCCATCTATTAGCTATCTTTCTGCCCATACAGATCACGATTAGCCAGTAAACTTGCCCTTTCATTTCACTCAAAGCTTCAATCTATTCCATCTGTGCTCTTTGAACCTTTCATTTCCAATAGGTTCAGGCTAATTCAGAGCAGTCAGGGAGGCTGACAAGCTCTACCTTTCTTTCACATCCTCAGGGCTACATGCTGACATCTTAAAAAGAATTTGGAAATAAATATAATACCACTTCTTTCACACAACAAAATCATTTACTTGAATTCCATTAAGGAAGCACATAGGTATAATTAGGAATTGGTCTGTGACTCAAACAGCCATTTGCCCCCATGC
The DNA here is from genome assembly GCA_013399015.1 of Galbula dea. Lineage (NCBI taxonomy): Eukaryota > Metazoa > Chordata > Aves > Piciformes > Galbulidae > Galbula > Galbula dea. Next base: position 215,981 of record VWZX01010739.1, read on the forward strand.
TGGCCTAGCCATTCCACTGTAATAAAATAAAGCACTCCTGTGAGCTTATGGACATTAATCTAAACCCTGGATGCCTTAAGAATCAAGGTGGACGTGGTCTAATAAAAAAGTGTAACCCTGATGCAGATTAGTAAGCATTTGTAAGAGTCCTTGCATCTTGATACACACAAACTAATAGCAGTGGTACTTGTGACAGATTTACAATTCCCAGATGGCATTTGTCTACCAGTGTGCACATTCTGGCAGCAGAAGAGAAAACGGGGTCGGAAACAGGAAGCCTATGCAAGATACGATGAGCCATTAAGACTTACCAATTTAGTCACAGCACTAGTTCATAAGGAAAGAAAAAAAACAAGTGACTAAGAACTGGGAACTGCCTGGGTGATAGGCAGATGTGAGAGGTCTCATACAATAGTAGTCTGTAATGCTTAGTACAGAACTGAAAGCCAAACAGAAAATGTTAGGCTGGCCCGGATCCATGATTATGAAAGGAGGATGCTCAGCTTTTTGGAAACAGTTGCAACAGCAGCCACTGGAGATGGCTGAAAACATCCACAGCTATGCAACTGGGGCAAGGAAATCAAATTCAAATTTCCTCCTGGAAACTCTTGCATTTTACATCTTCATTACCATACTGCAGCCTCTATCATCACAGCTACAGAATTCAGCTACTCAGAATTAGTATGGCTGGGTTAAGACTATAAAGAAGTTTCCAAAATCTTCCAAATCCTCATGAAAATACTTAACATAAAGGCAAGTATTGTCCACTTCAGGTTAGAATATTATAGCTGAATCCACATGTATAAAGTATAGCAATCACCACATTATCAACAACAGTGAGAGGCTTTCCCTCCCTTTCTAAACTTTCAATCAAGCCATGAAAAGGAATTCACTGTGGAAGAACGAGGACTGATAGTACTTATCATATAAAATTATCATATCTCTGTCTAACCTGCATGGTTTTACCTTGGTCATCAATAAATATTACTATAATACTTTTGTTTATGAAGTGTTGCTCATTTGTAGACGGAATGGAATGTTACTTTGGTAAGGCTGATCAGCTGAAAATAGCACTTATAAATATCAAGTGATCACTGTCAAACTTTTTTTCCAGTTTGACTGGTTTCCATGCCATTCCACAAGCTTGAACAACATCCAATTTCCATAACAATGTCTTTTCTACAAGGGAACAAGAATGAAAAGGCCTGGGAACAGATTACTGGAGGTACAGTTCCATATGACTAAATGAAAGTGTACTTGCAGGCTACTGAGGCACACACTTAGCCCTTTTTCATTTCAGATCTGGTAAGCATGTGGCCTCAAGGTGAGATTATTCAGTCTCATATTTGTTGGAAAGCTTTTCTTCTTGGTGGGTTAGCTGTTCATCAAATCAGGGAGCTGAACCATCTCAATATGGAACTGCAGTATTGTTGGAGCTGAGGTCTGCAAAGAAAAGGCCCCTAACCTATATAAATGAGGGAAAAAAGATCAGTTTTCAGCTGGATCCATCAGCCTTCTACATGGTTCATTACTCAAGCACATAAATGCCAATGCCACACAAGAAAATAACTGTGGCAGCCCCAATAGAGGCTGATTTAACCTACTGAGGAGCCATACCACCCATGCTCATTTTCAGATCAGATTCAGCCTAGCAAAGAATGATTACAAATTTTCTTCTGACTGCATACAGCTTACAGTCTAAATTTAAGTGAAAAAAATTCAACACCCAAAACACCACAGTTCAACTCCTGTGCTAGCACTACACCTGTAAAATATATATGTTAGTTAATTTCCATGAACGGTCTGTTACAACCACTTCCTACTGCCAAATTATAAAAATTCTGCACATTTCTCCTGTCAAGCTAGACCTTGACTCCAAAAGACTTATTGTTCTTTGCTGTGTTTTCACAGCACTTAGTACAGTTTTCACTGCAATATAAAATACTATGTCATGTCATTATTTCTCTCTTTGAAGTTGCACAGTATCTACAGTACCACGCAATGCGTCATTTCTCTGCTATCAGCACATTTGACGACTACTTGTCCAGGGCAGAAGGCAAGCTCTGTTGCAAGAGCTGTGCAATCTACTTCAACTGAGAAGGAAACAAAAAACTTTTCAATATCACCTTTTGCCAGCAGGTCAAGGAAAGACACCCAGGGCATTTGCAAAGTGTGAGAGTTTCCATTATGCATAGGAAAGAACGGTGAGAAAAACTCTTTAGTGCTGGAAAAAGAGGTGAGAATTAAGAAGCTCACATGAATAAGAAAATATTTTACTGCAAAAACAAATGGAGCTATTTTCAACCAATGAATATAAAATAATTGAGCATCAGTTATCTTAGTTTTCCTTTTAGGTGGGTGAAATAAAGTACATCCTTTCTCACATGAGATTATTATGAAAACAAGCAAAACATTTATTTTGGCTGTTTGTAGCTTGAATTTATCACAGGCAAAATGAAGATTTATTTATTCCATGAAAAATTATGGTACTTTAATTGTTGGGGGTTTTTTTGACTGAAACTAAAGTTACAATTTCAGTTGTCCCCCACCAAGGATGACCCAATGATTTAAAAATTCCAGAGCACTTCACTTGTTTTGCTGAACAGAGCAAAGCTTCTTTTCTGTTTTTTCCGCATTAGACTGCATGGTAGATGCCCAATTTCCCATTCCCCATTCCTCTGTATCAGCTAGTTCTTTAGCCAGAATAGATCTGCAAGAAGCAGTTACAGTGATTTTGGGAATCACTTCAGAAAAACAGCTCTGAATGGTTCATGTAGAACGGGCTGTGCCCTCTTCCTCCAAATCGCTTTAACTAATGTGAGGGCAATTTTGCACTTTTGGCAGGATACTTATTTTATAGGTTAAGGTGAAATACATGTGCAACTTGCCTGTGGATTATGATATAAGCATATGAAAGGGAGTTTGAGGACATCTGACCTCCTGGGATTGTTCTGGTGATGGACATTGTCTGGCACATAATATCTAATCTGCCTGAAGCAGCCCATAGAGCAGAGGAAGCAGATATTCTGATTTTTGTTATTATACAGTCTTCACAATCCCATTCTCCACTACCAGTTCTTACTCCGCAGAGTAGTAGCACAGAACAAAGTATAGAGTTTGATCTTTATTTTCTCTTCATGTCTTTGAACTTTCATAAACCTCTTTTTGCTTGCCCTCAATTTTCTAGGCTCCCAGACTAAGTTTCCAGTTATTTTCTGTTAACTCCTATAGGTCAGTACTACATGTTCAATGTCATCTCAAAATCTAAGATTATATAGTCTGTTTTTTGCTAAGGCTCCTTCTGTTCATGTCAGTGCTAAAAACAAGACTTGGACTTGCAACTCGAAGGAAAACAGTAATGGCTCTGACCTATCATTAAAGGAGGCAAAAGAAACTGCAAAACTATTAAAGAATTTGCTTACTGAGTGTCTGAGAGAAATATTGATTCAGACACTGGAGAAGAAAATGAAGAGGTACCAGAAAGCAGCATTTGCAAAGGACCAGTCAGATTTAGACAAGGACAAATACAATAGATCAACTATTCCTAAGATGTCAGAGAAGCATATAACATAACTGAAACTGCTACAATAATTCCATAGGCTCCAGATGAGATTTTGATAGAGCTTGTCTGTCAGAAGAAGATAAAACAAGTGCAAGAATGTGTAGTTTCTGACAAATTGATCAAACTGGCAGCAAACATCTGCAACAAGGTAAAGACCTTACCCAAGAAGTTGAGGGAATGGTGCAGTGTCACCACAGATATGAAGACTAGGATGACTACTATTCTTAAGTTGAGAACGCAAATGAGAATGCACTCATTAGGAAAAAATTAGGGGCTTTAGCACTCCACAGTATGAACTGAAACACTAGAGAAGTCCTGTTAACACCAAATAACATCCTGCAATGCTCTCTTTGCATTTTGGGGAGAATTTTTCTTCATCCCTTGATCTTCACTGTCTCCAAACAACCTTCCAGATAGAAGCTTTAGGCCATAAAGACTTAAGGTTTGACAGAGCTAATTACCTGAAAGATTATCCTATGACCTACTGCAACAGCTAAAATCACCTGAAGTCTGTGAATGTTCCCCTTTGAACCTAAAGGCAGCTACTATCAGGACATCTCTGTGAGAGATCTTTAGTTTTGCATTCACTGTTCCTGATTTAGATTGCCAAAGCCCAGATTTGTTAACACTGCAGATATGCTGCCAAATTTATCATTCTTTTCTGAAGCTGCTGAAAAGAGACTGGTTGAAAAGAATCTCTTCATGAGCCATCTTTTTTATTATTATTGATGCAATTTGATTATTGGATGAGAACCTGTAATGCATACGAAGACATTCTCAACATCAAGACTATAAATACCCTAACAAAGGTCTGCTATATATAATATTCTCCATTTAAAAGCATTTCTGTTTTTTCAGGGTCTGATCCAAACCACATGCATAATTCTGATAGGAATACTTGAACTAAAGGATGAAAGAAGCATATGACTGAATATAAACAGAAAGAAAACAAACAAATAAATGCTTCAACAGTGATTATTGTACCATTACTCTGATCTATTGCTACACACATAAAAAGTCTAAGTAAAAAGGCAAGAAAAGACACAGCTGAAGCTGATATAGGTATTTTAAACTACTGCTGCAGAAACAGCAGGGAACATTTACAGCAATATTCAAAGTTATGATAGGAAAAAGGAGGGGAGGGGGGAAATAACAGCAGCAGGGAACAACTGTTTAAGGATCACAGAACTTAAGCATTTACCTTAGTTAGCATTTCATCCATTACACTGAGATGCCACTCAAATTATCAACTGCTGGATAACGTTTGGGAAATACAATTTTCATTCTCAGGGGAATTCATAGTGATACTTGCTGTATAGGTTTTCTAATCTAAAACTGAATCCAGCAAATTCAGTCTGAATTCTGAACGTGAAGAGAAGCTATGTGGTTCCAGAAGACAGCAAGTCCAAAGAAATCTTATAGGGATGCAAACATGAGACCATAAAGGAGACCTCAACTTGGATGTAGTATTTCTAAGATGGTCATGAGCTTTCAACCAAACTAGCTGGAAAATGTAAGAAAACCTGCAAGAAGAAAAGATCCACATAATTTGAAAACTCCATATGCACAGCTCTGTTGTTGCCCATTTTTGAAATGATGATAGAACTCTTTGTTTCTTCAGCTGCAAACAAGGTATCTTGCCAGTTTACTAGCAAATGGTACCACCATGTGCATATACCACAGGTTAAAAATGTTAAATGTCTTTATTGCACACAAAAGATCCTAAAGCGAATGACTGTTGTGAATGGTTCTTTTATAAGAAAGCATTGCACATCTCAGAATATACTGACATATACTGCCTTAGCCTATTCACTCAAGATGCCATAGTAGCACCAAAGCTGATTTTTCTTGAGGATCTCAGCAACAGTTATTCTCAAGCAAATAGGCAGCTAGAAATAAAGGTTCAAATATCTTGTACTATCCCTCTACACAAATCTACAAACCAGGACTAGTACTGTACATGGCATAGAGAACACAAAAGAAACCAATGCTCCAGCTAGAAATCTTCATCTCAATTGCAGGTCAAGCTCTATGTAATCTAGAAAAAATAACTTAAATACTAAAGAATAGGACTGTGTCTGATTATCTGTGTGCTCTTATCAAGTCAGCTCAGAAGAATCCATTTATTTTGACTGTTTCAATTCTCATGTCTCATCATAACAGTAGAGACTAGCCAACAATTTCTTTCACCAGCCAATCTCTTCTCACAGTCACTGCTACTCACTATGTTTGTATCTTAACTGATGTGAAGGAGCTTAAAGTAAACCCCAAAGATCTGAAGGGGCAGAGAAGAAATGAAATATTTCTAAGATCTCTACTATCTGCCAAAACCCCATTTTTTCATTGTAAGTGGTTTGCTGAATTATTAATAGAGACATTCAAAATCTTGCGGGTTTTTCAATAGTTTAGTTACATGGATCATAGCAGAAAGAAATACAAACCCATCTTTATGACATCTTTTTATAAGAAGCTTTTTATGTTCCCTTTACCATGTTGCTGTTGGAAATGGTTTAGATAGCTTATTAATTGTAGCATCATGGGACAGGATCTACTTAAGCTTCTACAATGTTTTAATCACACAGATGTTTTCATTATATATTTAATTTTTTCCCTTATCCTGCTCTTGTGTTCTTACAGGCCTCTGTGTTGTTCATGTTGTCCACTGATCAGGGAAATCAGAACATCATGTTCCAATTTAACTCAGCCACTAGTAATTAATTACTTTCACATGGTAAATTGTACATTCTCACGTAAGAATAGGTGCAGATGCTATATAAATAGCAAGTAAAAAGGGCCATGCTCCAAACAACTTGTATTCTGAGTAGACAAAACAGTTTAACAAGGAAAGCGAAGGTAGAGAACTGAAATGATTTTCCAAAGGTTAGAGAAAACCAGTGGGTACAGACTCCTAAATCACCATCTTGGACCACTACATTTCCCAGCTTTCATAAAGAAGAGAACTCCAACAAGGTAAAATGACTGCATTCCTGCAAAAGCATAATAAAACTTGACTAAAAAAAGGAACAGGAAACTATTACTCTTAGAAGACCATTCCAAGCCTTCAGTCATTCTCCTATTTTAAAGTCTATCAAATAAAGATATTTCTTCCTCCTCAAAATATCAAACAGTATGTAATCCCCAATTTTGCTGGAGAAGCCAATGTTTATGGATAGCTTTTCTGAAGAGATTTTGTTTACTTTTAAAAATACAGAGCATGCTGTCAGGGCTGTAGTACAGGCTGGCTCAGTGGAAACCCATTAAAACCACTTTACTGGGCAGATGGTGTCAAAGAGTCAGAAGTATATAACAGAATCCTACTGTGCACATGTGTTCAGTATGCAAGAAATCATCTCTTATCAGACAACTGCTGCAGGGGACACAGTCAACCACAAAGGAGAGAGCAGAGCACAGCTAAAGTCATAATAGCCTTACAACTGTTTGCCCAATAGTATGGAAATGGATATGGAATAAGAGAACCTTAACTGATAAACCCTGAGTAAACAAGGGAAGATCTACAGAGACCATCAAATCAAGCTTTAAAAAGCAATACATTGATTTTATTGTTATTTGCTAATGGTGTAAATACTCTCTGTCATTAAGAGGAATATCACAACTCAGAAAGACTAAAATAAGATTTGAAAAGTGTCCACTAAATTTTGGGTGGCCACCTTTTCACACCCTGATTTCCAGGATTGCTGAACCATTGGCACTTCAGCAGGATTTCTAATAATGGTTAAAAATAAACTCATTGGAGACATCTGGGAATGGTGGCCTTGCCACTGCAGTCTAAATGACAAATTTTAATTAGTTATGTATTGGATGTGCACTACCACACTGGTAAATTCTGAGACACTCTTTTTGAATATGTCCCTTTTCCATTCTCTTCTACAGAAAGCAGGCCAAGTTTTTCTTGTGTTTTCATATGAGCCTAATTCTGTAGGCAAGCTTAACTACTAACAAAGCATCTAACTCTGAGTTAAAGAGATCCTAAACAGAACAGACACAGTGAAAATTAGTGTAAATGGGATAAAATAGTGAAAACTCTAAAAGCACTCATCGTATGCTGCTTACATAGTGTGTATGTATCTCTCCTCCTCTGGGCAGAATCAAGATTGCTCAGTTCTACTCTGAGTCCCATATTGTTGACAACATAAACATGTCCTTCAGCATAAGAGCTAGAGGCTTGTGAACCTTTGCATGTTAGATCCTATTCTTATATCTGAAAACATGCTAAAGATGACAGGAGGGTAGCTGCTGATACATAGTTTTTACGTACGTATTACACTGGGAAGTTTTGTCAGAGATGAATAGTTCTTTCAACAGTAGCTCAAAACAGAACTGACTGGAACAATACCATGACCTCTTTCATACCAGGAAAACTTGACAATAAACCCTGTATTGCTAAGAGCAATGTAGGAAGTTAAATGTATGAATTTGCCATATGTAGACAAGAAGACTAACTAGGCAACGTGTACTACCACGTTAAAATTAACCAAGGCTGATTACACTAAGACAGAAATGCAAAACTCTGAAGGTTAATTACAGATATGTCAACTTTAGGCACATGCAAATCAACAGTTTTATTGTCTTGAAGACACATGGAAGGAGTCACCATGGCTCAGTAGAAAATGGAGGATATGATTATGTGCTAATCCAGGATCTTTGATAAATGAGTGCATTGAAAACTAGGTAGTATTATTTCCTTTCTTATATTATGGACTTGATTAATATTCAGAGACACTATTGGTTAGTTATCTCTAACAACTTTGGATTCCTCCTCTTATACAATGAATACTGCAGATGTAAAAAGTACACTTTAAAAAACATAAATAAAAAGCAAGTAAGTGATGTTGAGAGCCAACAAAATTCACCGCTCTGAGATTATTTAGCACTGGATGAGACCAAACTCTGACCTGGATGATTTTTTTAGATGCAAGACAGGCAGCCTCACCTGCTTGAGTATCTGGACATCTGCCTTTTTCCTCAACAAGAGGTCTGCAGACTGCCTGCTCAACAGTCTGCCTACCCTGAAATAGAACAAAAGGCATGCTGTAGAGCATCCCAATCCAGCTAAAGAGGATACTTCTGCTGCTGCTTCTTAGTCTATCCTGTAAAGTTCTACTGTCCAAGAATAAAGTGTGTTGACATGTTGATATTATTATTATCCCTGCTACTTTTTCCTGCATAACAATCTCATTTATTTTGCTCTTTTTATAGAATTTGTGTTATTCAATATTATTCCCCCTTCTCATGGTTTAACACTGTACATGGTCATTTTTATATCTGGCTTTATTTTGCTTGCTCTAGTTGCAAAACTGCAAACTAATGAGGCCCAATGTGTTCCACTAAAGAGAAGACGACCTATTAAGATTAAATTACACCATTAGCAGAAAAGCAAATGAGAATAAAATGATATTGAATAAATTAAGACTGTGGTTACTAAACATTGCCATAGCAAATTTCTGAAACAGTATTGTGACAAAAGCCTTTATTTACAAATAAACCCCCAAATAACTACGCAAAACAAATCAATTGAAAGTAACTTTAAAAACAGAGATAGATGGGCCTGTGAGAAGGTGAACTGACTACAGGAGGAGGAAAGAGGCCTTCTGTTTTGTAGATTTGGGAGAATGTGGCATTGCATACATGCATTTACTACCAGCAGTTTCTACACATTCCAGAAAGAAAAAATGCATTTTGCTGAGCAACTCTCAGGGATCTACTTGTCTGCAACAGAAAAGCTCCCTTCAGAAGCCTTTCTGGAAACTTTAATTAAAAAAACCCCAAAAACAAACCAAAAAACCCCAAATCAACCAAGCACAAAACAGCAACGAAAAAACCCACCCAGGACTGAGAGTATGAGAACAAGCAAGCATCCTCTGTGAGTACAGCAGAAGCCTTTTAGGAATTTAACTGACCTTACAGTGCAGGTGCCATTAAGTGGCTGGCAGACTACTCCTACATTGCTTCACTGAACCACTACTCAATGTTGATTTAAGTGAACCTGTGCTGCAGTGGATTGGAAACACTCACGCCATTGGTGATTGTGTCTTAAGTACTGAGGCAATGCCAAACAGTTCAGAAAAATACTTTAAATTTCTACAGTTAGTCTTATTACAGTATTTCTTCTAAATCCTTTTAAGGTCAAGAGCCATCTAGCTTTTTCAAAGAAATCCAGACCATCTTACACAGTATTGTCACAAAGGCCTTTGTTTACAGCCAAACACAAATTGGGATGCACTCTGAAAGCATCCTTGTTACTTCTATCCTCCCTTTGTTTTTTACTACCTTGCACGCATAAGGTTTCTGGCACTGGTTTCACAAAACTGCTCAGATGTTCTATGAATCACCACTGGTGTGTGGGCCACAGGCTGAAAAATACCACTTCATAAAACTCTGTCTAGACTCTGAATTAAAGCCTACTAAAGGCAGTGAAACCCCCTATACCAGCTGGGCTGTGAATCTTACCCACTGTGATCCGTAGATGGATATAATATCTTGTATCACAAAACTGGAAGTTGTATCATCCTCTAGCTCAAATTTAAGTTCCACTACTAAAGTAGAATGTGGAAGCTTGCATAGATGCTACCTTGGTTGTACCTAGGAAGATGAAGACCTGCAATTCATTAGCTCTATTTGGCCACCAGACTGAGACCTTACACTGGAATTAAAAACATTCAACAAAGGAAGAAATCAAGGACACGAAGAAGGCAATTCTCATTTTCTACAGTTAATTTTCTTCCCATGGAAGACAGTAAAGTAGCCTAACATCCTCAAATATGTACTTTAAATCTGCTCATAATAATTAGTGTTATCTAAATGTCTCTGAACTATTTAAAATCCACTTCATTGTGAACTGCCATTAATAATGCAGCAGGTAACATTACAAAGACCAGTGAAAATCAAGTAATTTAATATAATGCTTTAAAAACCAAACCTGTGATGAATCTCAGCTACTTCTTCAGCTTCTCTGCAATCAATCTGTCTGGAGTCATGTTTATGTATCCTAGGACCTGTGATAGACTGCCACTAGACTTGGCATCCACAACAATCTCAGGAGGTTCATTTAATGGGAATGCAGCTTGAAAAATCATATTATGTTTTGATTCTCTCTTTTATTAAATAAAACTGATCTTTATTGAATAAAGTTGCTTTTATTAATATCTAAAACATTTGTTGGTGTCACACAGCCTGCCAGTCCTATGGAACTAATAAAAGACATGACAGAAGTAAAGAATAAGAACATTACAGGGAAATATTAGAAACCAAATCACTTTAAGTCAGTATTGCAGCTCACAAAAAAACCATGGGTTGAGCTATAGAATTTTTTAGTCTAGTATGAATTCATTATTTTTCCTGAAACAGAGAAATCAGAATGAGGCTTCTCCCAGATGTATACTGTGGCAAGAAACAGTAAGAGAAAAACAAAGTGCAACTTATTTTCCCTTCCCTAGTATAATATCTCAGATGACTAAGTCCAACGCTGCTGGGACAGAGCACAAAAACTTTGGGTTTACAGGTACAGCTTAAACCTTAAGCTATAAATATTTCCTTTATTATTTGGGCTTTTAAGAAAATTTCTTGGGTTTCTGCACACAGGCAAAGCTCACAATAAAAGCTCTTGCTGACCACACCTGTAATTTATGCTTATCTAAGTAGCAGTCATCTGAAATCTGCATGCAGTAAAGTTTCTATACACATCAATTGCACAGCTAGAGCAAACAGGTACCTATAATGAGCCTGTCCCCAACTAAGTCACTGTTACTTTGAGCAAAAGAATGTCTTTCATCATCACAAACAAAAGGTGTCAACATGAACTGAAATTCAACCCTGAATTCCTGTCTAGTCATCTCAAAAACAGAGGGGGGGAAAGCAGCATGTATCTTAAATCAATAAAATAATCTTCACTTTTAGTCCCATGTACAGCACTATTTTCCATTACTGTTATACTACCAGTACTCCAGAATCATGAACTCCAAAGTAAAGAGTGCTGAACCACAGCTGGTTGCACTCCTCAGCTCTTCACTTTCCATATTAAGTATATTACAGTGCACTTCAATGCCAGTGGAAGATCTGCACACAGAGATCTTCAGAAATGGCCCACAGCCTTCTGAAAGATAGAACATAACTAACAAGCTCAGCTGTGTAGTCTTTTGTACATCACTGCCCCACTGAAGCCAGCGGATGCACAAGTGAGATTAGGAAAACAGCTTCCTGTACAACTATAATTCACAAAATATCATCATGGGATCAGTAAATTGTACAGATAAAGTCAAAAGATAAGAGTTTGTCCATAATGAGACAACAAAAAAAAAAAAAAAAATCCACAGTATAAGATTCAATGGAAATCAAGAGGGTTTGAAGCATACTGTAACATGGGTAATTCCAAAGGGAACAGAGGCAATTTAAATCCCAGTATCCAGATCCTTCTTTCCTATAATGTAACCAAAACAAATAGTTAGGAGTTTGGTTTCTGGGAGATTTCTAGACATACACTTTCCTATAATAGAAGATTCACATCACTGCAAATGTACCATCCACATCTCTAGTCTATGGGGAACATTCTTAGGAGTATGCAAGGTAATCCTGCCTCATACTGTTACCAAGTCTCCACATTTCTAAAGACTGAGAGAAAAAGAAAATCAAAACAGCAGCTGTGTGGCCTGAGATCTCATTAGAAAGCAACTTGCAGGAAGATTTCAAGCCAGGATGACACAGAAAAATATAGAATTCTCAGCAGAACAGAGGCAGAAAAAAATCACTAAAATATTCACTTGTTTTGTAACTGTCAACTTAGACCTGAAATTTGAAATTAATTAAATCAGGTATTTTATCTAACAACAAACACTCATAATGTAAAAGGCTCCTCAATCTTAAATCTTAGAATATACATCCTAAAATTGTTTAGTGTTTTGCAGGAGATGCTCAGTTCATTGAAAACTTAAGCCAAGCATGGAACCTGGTGTTCGAGTACTGAAGTTTTTATTCTAGTCTAATGAAGCTAGAGGTTTTCCCCTTAAACAAGGGAAGAAAATGCCTGCATTATTGTGCCTGTTGGATTAGTTTATGTTTTCATTAACATTAACTGGACTTGGTTATTTTTAATTGAATATTTCTGAAGAACTTTTTTTTCATAGATGATATCAAATAGCAAAATGCTCAAATGACTGAGGTTTAGCATTGGGTCCCTAGAACTGCTTCAAGAAAACTCCTAGTTGAAGACAAAGCTGTGAAAAGCAACTACCTCCATAGCTACAGTTACATTGTCTTATAGCCTCTGCCCTTTGTCTCTGTATATATATATATATATGTATGTACGCACACATATACGTTAATTAGATTGGCAATACATTAAAACACGTGGATCATATCATCAATGACAAATTCTTCTGACAAGAACATGAGGCTCATTATTGAAAACAACATTTCATTTCTCAGGCTGGAGTGTTTTTCTGCATTGAAAAGATAAAAGCAAAGCAAAACTGCAACAGTATTCTCAAGTCTTCAACATTATTACCTGAAAGATTTAGAAACTGTGCAGTAAAAAGGTGTGTTGCCATGGTTCTGAGTAATCAGCAACAGACCCATACACAATAGACAGCTGATTGCTGTTGCATACTAAAAGATATTTTCTCTCTTTAGGAGAACTTTGTCATAGTATCCTAAATGAGTTTTTCTATTACCAACAGAAAGGCATCAAAGAAACATGCCCTGTAGTAGTAATCAAGCCTCTTTTTTTTTTTTTGGTTTTCATCTTCTTATGGAGCATTGGTGGAATCAACCTTTTATATTGTCAAGTTTATGCTGTAAAGCTCTGGAACACTCTGGTCTTTTCAGAGTGTACCAAAGCATAGTAGTACAGGTGGAGTCTATAACCAAGGATGGAAATAGACAATTACATCAAAGATAGAGATCTGTATGACTAAACAGCAGACCCAGCAATCATGCAGTGGTATATTGGATATCTGAAGTACAAAATAAATAGCACGGACAATACCAGTTATTCTAATGGGATCTTGTATATCTGATTTCAAGACATACCAGATGTAATGAGACTTCTCAATCACAATACACAGAAAAATCTCACTCATCAGTTTTTATAGCCTTGTTTTTCCACCTAAGAGACCTCCTTTCCAAGTCTAATTTTACTGCCTATGTTTATCTTTCAAAGGAGATGTAAGTAACATTTAAGAACAAAATCACATATGGATGTTTTAATTGCTGAGCTGACAGTAAAACAAACACTGTACTCTATAGGACTGAAATGCCACTTATGCTTCAGTCTTGGAATGAGCTGCAATCTCAGTCAAACACTGTTAATGCAGTGTTCAGGCTGCAAACTGAAACACTGCAAAAAATAGATTAAAAAGTTAATATTCTTACTGCATTCTTAGCCTATCCAAAGTACTGATATTCCTTATAACAGAATACATCATTTACAACCTAGCTGGGAAATCAAGAGCTACTGACATGCAATGGGAATGAAGCAATCTTTTGAAATGACTGAGACTTCCAACTCCTGCTGCTAAGGTATTTCCAAATGCAACTTTAAAACTGTTCTTATGTAGGCACTGCATTTAGGTAACATTTATGGAGACTTATAATTTTGTTCCTTTCTTTCTTAACCTGCTCTAAGGAAGAAAAAAAATAGGAGGATAAGTGAATTTGAAACAGGGAAGTACCACAGAAATACATAGCTGTGTATTTTGCTTCTGGATATAAAGTAATTAGTAAAAATAACTCATTTAATAAAAAATAGTGCTGATACGTAAGAGTAAGGAGGTGTTAGGAATAACTAATACCTTTTTTGAGTAGTGATGTTTATAAGCAGAACTCTTTATCAGTATGTTTGCAAAATCACAGAATAAATGCATATGTTCTTATTCCACTCTAAAGACTAATCACATGTGAACTTCAATTTTGTTTTCCTGCCAAAATACAGCTGTTGATAAACAATGTCTTCTCAGTAGAAATGTGTATTTCTCCTAAATTATATTCCACAGAAATGCTATGAATCATCTGAAGTAAGTATTGCAAAAATGTATTCACCTTTTGGCTGAGGCCATCAATGAAAACTTTAAGTTGAAAGCAAGATTTAAATGCATACAAAAATGTGTGCATTGTCTATATGCTGGTTTTCAGATTCTTCCTGTAAACACACTCAAGGGCAACAAGAATGTATCACTGAGTCATCTGAAGTCATGATGTCAGGACATTCAAACAGTGTGCAGCATGCAGAATATCAGACACCTAGTTTAGATTTCCATTAAATCTCTTAAACATTTCAGCAAGCACATATTTCTCTGGTCCAGTAAAAGACTGCCAGCCAGTCTGAGACACAGGATTTTTAATTTGAAACATCACATAGAGTATAACGGTGGGGCAGCTAATCCCAACAGCTTGTAGTCTGAAGATTTCAAATTTCCAACTAACAAACCCTTTGTAATCCAAAACTGAGTTACAAGCTAAGCTTATCACCAGCATCTACTACCTGATCAAAAGTACAACTGGCAGGTAACAAATGCCTCAGTAAATGGGTAGACTGTTTGTCGTGGTCGACCAAAGAAAAATCCTGCTACTCAGGATTTCCCATCAGGGTATCTTTGTTTTTGACTACCACATGACTGACTTCCCTTTCCCCCTCCCCCAAGTCTTTCAGTCATGAACTGTAGGTATCAGCATTCGAGGCATCACAGAGAGAGGGGACAGAAGCTGTGTATGCAAAATAAACAACAGGCAGTGAAACAGACAGAAGAAATTGAGACTTACCTTTGGAAAAAACTGCTGCCAGGCTCAAGAGGAGAGGTGACAACAGATGCCCCATATTGCTAATCCCAGAAGCATACATCCTAGGATTTGTGGAGAAGTTAGGGCTGAGTTTAACACACTTTGTAGTCAGAATAAAAATTGTTCATCTGGAGCCGTTGCATTTTCAGAAAAGGTCACCTGGAGAGCGCAAAAGGCATTTCCTTTGGAGAGGGGACTTACTTTAGCTCTGACCCTCACCTTTCTTCCCTCTTCAAAAACAGATGATGCTGTAAAAGAAAAACCCTTTCCTTTCAATAAATAAATAGGAAACAGTTCTGATTAAAAACCTCAGTCCCGAGCCTAAGTTGCCTGAGGCAAACAAGCACCTGCCAACACAGGACAGCCCGGCAGGGCCAGGCTGGGCAGGGTCTGCACCCCCGGATCTTGGGGCGGACACACGCCTGCCGCGTCCGGACTGCGCCTCACAGTGCCGGTGCACGTATCCCGGTGAAAAAGCAAGTCGGCTCCCCGGGCGTCACAAAGTTTTCCTTTGGGTGATGCCGATCAGCCCTGAAATCATCCAGACACGGAGGCAGGGGTTTGCTGTTGCGCGCTCAGTATCTCTCTCTCTTTTGGGGGGTTTTGGGTTTTTTTGTGTTTGTTGGTTTGGGTTTTTTAAGTTCTCAATTTCCTCATTGACTTGTCTGACTTTCTGCAAGAGAAGGAGGGGGCGAGTGCGGCTCCCTCCAGAAGGTCATGGCTACAGACGCGCTCAGTGCTCTCGGGGCCGGCGGGGGCAGCGGCCACGGCCGGCGGAGACCTGCCGCCCCTGCGGGAGCTGCTGGGCTGCAGCCGGTGGCGGGGCATCGGCCCCTGCCCGCCCGCCCTCTCGCCTCCTCCGGCCCCGGCCCATCCTACGCGCCGCGGTTGCTATCTACAGAGAGACGGAGATTTAAGCCGGGAGGTGTCGCGAAAGATAACAAAAAGAGGAGGGAAACAAATAAATAAATAAGCGCCCGACCCAAGCCCCGCCTCGCACCGGGCAGCCCGGCAGCCCCAATCGCCGGGCAGCGGGGCGCGGAGCTGGGCGGAGCGGGGCGGAGCAGGGCTGCCTGGCCCGGCCCCGGCCCCGGCCCCCACGGCCCTGGCCGGGCGCGGGGGCAGAGGCCAGCATCGCCACTGTCAGGGTCTGATGCCCGGCGGCGGCCACCCCTCGACTGCGGAGGGGAGAGGTGGTTCCGTGGGTACGGGTATCCCTGGCAGCGCCGGTCTCGGGATGTGATAGGCACTGTACTCCCAAACCCTGCTCCCACGGACCACCCCGTGCCGTGCCGGAGAGGCTGCCCGAGCAGAGCAGTCACAGTGCTGAGCGGACAGAGGCAGCCCGCTGCCGGCAGCGCCCGGGCTGGCCCCGGCGGGATGCGCAAGCCTTCTTCTCCCGGCACCCAAACAAACGGCATCCTTCCGGCTGGCAGCATCCACAAAGCACGCCGCTTTGGCAGGGGTACGCTGCTGCACGTGGTTAGGTTTTGGCGCCTTCCCTCATCCAAATTTATTATGTATTCAGCTCTCCCTGCGCCGCTGAACGGTCGTGAGCCAAGCAAAGTGTGGTGCAGCCGGAATGGAAGTAATGTGAAGAGTGTGTAGTAAAATACTTTATACGTATTGCAAGAAAGGCAGGAAAAATACATACATTTGGTCTAAGCAGTGTTTAGAAGTGATGGGGAAAGGTAATGGACCTCAGGTTTTCCATTACAAATGGCATCAAGGCGAGAAAAAACATTCTGTTAACCCAACCCTTCAGTCAAGCTTAAAGGTAGCTACAAGAACTTCTAGTCACTTTCTTCCTGCATGGAGTGCATGTTTGGGAGCAATAAAAACATTCTTTATATATTGACATCTACAGTGATAAACTTTACAGCACGTCCATCAAAATAACCTTTGAAACTGTACACTTGGTTCGCCAACACTGAGACAATACGTGATCAGCCATGCAGTGAGAAAAGGTTGTATTTTGTTTGATGTTGTGAATACATTTTAGAAGTTCATGTCAGTTTTAGAAGTATTACCAAGCCCAGAGAGGTTTCCCAGACCTGAAATGAAGCACATCCCTAGAACAAGCATTATATCTGAAACATAAAAGTACCATCTCAGAACAACCTCTCTCTGAAAGATCAAAAATCGTTATGGACATGATGTATGTATCCAGTGGCCTAAATACTACACTGTTGTCCCACATAGAAGAATTGTTATAAAATTATATTTTCTATCCAAGATAAAACAATCATCAGCTGCAGGAGGAAGTCATGGTCCAGCTTCATTCAGTAGCTGGGTGAAATATGCCAGTACAATATACCAGTTAATCTGTACTCTGATGGATAAGTAGAAGCCTCCTATAGCCTAAGAAAAGTATGAATAGTGCAAAGAAGGAAGAGCTTTCTCTCCAGATATAGGGGTGTTGGGGGTTGCTACCAGCTTTTCTTTGAGAAAGAAAAAATTATTGGAAGAAGCACTTACAGAATTGCAGAGAGGGAATTCTAATGCCAGTAAAATTATATTTGCAAGATGATGTTCTTTCCCTTCTTTTTATATTGTGCAACATCATTGTTGCAACAGCAGACTTAAAGAATTTATTTAATTTTCCGGCAAAAATATGGAAACTAGGGAACCCAGGATTCTTTATACAGGTCCAAAACGATGCTACTCACTAAACAGATTGATTTCCAAGTTTGGTCTTGTTAAGGAAAAAAAACCCAACACCTTATGTAGACTATTATTTTTTCCTTACTGTTTTTAAAAGTCAGTATGAAAGGTCACTAACTAATTTTTAAATTTGATGCGTCAATACCCTTTTCGCTCCAAAGCACTCTGCAGAGATTTTACTTTTAGTAGGTAGTAATAGACACATAGTATTTTGTCAATGTCCTCCTCTTCCTCTATCCTGTTACCCCCATACACCAGATTTGGCTCTCAAGCCTTCCCAAAGCCAACTGGCTTCTGAATAAACTGTTGCCTCCAGCTCCTTCAGAAGTGAGTAAGTGTACGCATTTCTTACGTGTGCCCTGCAGAGAAATAATCTTCCCTTTGTTTCTGTGAGTGTTTTACTGAAGGGACAGCTGAAGGTTAGGCCACTTGCCAAATTTCACTCTACAGAATGTCCCGATTCTGGTTTCTTCCCATGAGAGCAGGGGACAACACTTCAATTGTACAAACTCCTGTCTGGCTATCTAAAAGCACTTTTGTGATGAAAACCTTTCCTAGACACTACTCATGGAAAATCACATCAATTCATAATACACAGTAATGAGAAAATGTCTTCATGTTTTATTAGCAATATGTTATTTTGGCAAGTATGCCTAATCTTTTCTGGGTAATTAACACAACTAATTGTGAAGGAAGAACTGGCTTTAGGAAAACACAAGAGAGAATG
The DNA here is from genome assembly GCA_013399015.1 of Galbula dea. NCBI lineage: Eukaryota > Metazoa > Chordata > Aves > Piciformes > Galbulidae > Galbula > Galbula dea. The sequence goes on from VWZX01010739.1 coordinate 234,721, forward strand.
AAGAGACCTGCACCCCTACAACCTATGGCTAACTATGAAGCTAGAAGACTGATTAATCTGCATCCAAAACTTTAATGAGAAAATCCATCGTTACCCTGAGACTTCTTGTTTCATCTTCAATGTGATATATCAACTGATATATATAATCTGCTTTATGTAATTAAAAGTGCTAATTGTTCTAATCAGTTTATCAATTCACATTTTGTTTGAGGTGTTGGTTGGTTGGTTGGTTTACTGTTGTTGTTCTGTGATGGTAATGCTCCCTCACTGACAGGCTAGAAGTGCAAGTCTGAGAGAATCCCTATTGGCACAGCAAAGAAGAGCAAACTAGAAAAAAGACTGTAGCCAGGTAGACTAGCAAAAATGTTCCTCTGCCCAATATTCCATACTCTTGTCTATACACACACACACACACATTTATATATACATAAAGACCTTGAAATACAAAATGTGTTCAGTGATCTGAAAGCAAACAATCCATTTCCAGAGCCAACTGTACTCTAGCAATTCTCTCTCTGTGCCCACAGACCTTTATAGCAGTGCACAGTATTGAGGGTTTTAAACTGAGCAGGTACACATTTTTCTCAAAAAATATTTCTTCCTTTCCATTAAACTCTGAGAGAAAAATCCTGGTGCTGCTGTATTCAATGCATACTGTAGTATTGATTTTTGGAGAAATAGATTTTTACTCCTCTATTTTTTTTCCCCCCACAATGCCTGAAGATTGCACAGAGGGCGTTGAAATGGATTATCTGAGTTTGCTACTGCACAACACCCTAAATAAGGAGCAATTAGAATCGTAGAGTCAGCAGATGAAAAGGAATCTGTATGATCAATCTGACTTCCCTGGAATTTTATACAATTTAATGTGTTGTCTTCAAAACATTTAGTAGTCATGAAGCAGCAGGTGTACTGTGACTGACATTCATAAGGCAAAACATAAATTGTGCCACCATTATTTTATGTTTCTACCTCTCATTTCTTCATCACATCTATCTGGGGTCTTTTCTCTCTGTCTGGGTAATGCAAAGTCTTTGAGGAAGGGGCTTCTTTCTGTTGTATGTGTACACTACATCTAGGCCAGCTGAGTCACAATGAGCAGCTCAAGTCTTTTTGTGATGCTCCCACGTAAATAATATGAAAATCAGAACAAGGTAATGGGAGATGTTGCAAAGACCAAAATGAGTCACACTCTCCAATTGAACTTTCATTTCTGAATCTTACTTTCTTTTGACATTAACCAGCCTTTAGATTTTTGTTTCAGTGACAGCAGGATGAAGCATTAGATCTTTAATTTGTTTAAAACTAATTCTCATCTGTTTATTCATACCACATGGGAAAATAAAAAATAAAATCATTTAGTTTGCATATATCATGTTGTGAAGAAAAGCAGATTCAGCTCAAAATCTTCACCAGGCTGAACTAAAAATCTCTTTGACAGCTTGTTGTTCCATTGTCACTGGTAATACCCCTTAGAATGTCTATCTCTTTAATGATCAAACACTAACCTTACCAATGAATAGTATCCTATCATCAGGCTACTTTATGTTGCTGGGCTTGCTGTCAATTGACAATAGCTGAAAAAATAGATGATGTCACTCAGGGCTTTCACTCTCCTTTACTTCTTTCCAGTGAAAACTCAGAAATAGCTTAGTTCCACACAAGCTCTAAAAATCACAAAGAACCTTACTGCAACATAACTAGGCTGTTATCAGCCAAGTCAGCAGTATCCTAGTAGACAAAAAGAGTATCTAAGAGGGCTTTTTTATTTGACTTGGTGAACTAATATATTAACCTGCTTCATCTGATGGTAAGATTTTAAAAGCTTCTTTGGCTGCAAGTTACTGTACTTACAGTACAATAAACTGCAGTGATATATTAGGACCAAGTCTTGTAAGATGCAGACTAGCTTGAATAAAAGCTAAATAGATAAACTAACCAGCACATGTGCACATCAGGAAAAATTCACCATAGGAATAGAGAGAGAGAGAAAGAGAGATACAGTGGGAAAATTAATAGGTACAAACAAAATTCCTTTTTCCTGGTTGGGATGAACTCAAGCCTCTATAGTAGTGAAATGCTCTGTATTAGTACTTGTACTTGCCAAGTTACAACAGGAAAAGTGATATAAACGGTTGGAATGGGTATAAGTGTCCAATCTGAAATCTGATAACATTCTCAGTGGTATAACTGGAAACTGACAGTACTTTGTAGGAGCACATAAGATGAAATAAGAGAACTGAAGATGTTATTGTGACTGCTCAGAGGTGTACCTAAAGACAAGTTGCTGTGATGTCTTTACAAGCCCATGTAAAATTACTATGGAGAAGATGAAAACATTTGTCTGCATGCACTGCCAGCTTGCATTTTTTTTTCTTGGACTATCTTTGTTTACATGAAATGAAAATTTCTAATCAGAACATCCCTGGCATGTGGAGTATCCAAAAAAAAAAAGCATTTTCCATCTTCCCAGCTAAATCTTTTTCCTCTGAATAAATCACAAACAGTGATTTATTATCTACTGAGGGTTTTTAATTCAACATTTAGACCATCAATTTTAATAGAAAAAATACTTAGAATACAGCAATTTTATTAAAGAGGATTTTTAAAAAGTAACTTTTATATTTATTCAAGTGACAGTTATTAGTATAAAGGTCATTAAATACACTAATATTTTTGTAACACAATACTGTGATATGGGTCACATCTTCAGTGAACAGACTTTATTTTTGAGAATCAGTTCATATTCTGTGGCCAACATCTCTCAGAATCAAGGAGCTCAGTTCTGCAAAAGCTCTCAGGCTCAGCATTTATTAATGCCACATACTGATTTACTGAGAGCTAGATTTAAAAGTTACACAGCTTCCCAAGACCCAGTGAAATATGGGGATAGTAGTTTATAGGCTGACTATAAGTTAATATGAACTAGACAAAGAAACACAATACAGCCCAAGAATTGGAAGGAATGAGAAACCCAAACACATGAGTACTAGCTCTGAATAGTTTGTGAACTTTCATAAACATATCTTTGTAAACACATATGGTGTCTACTTGTGTGTATACATTAGACCTTAAGACTGTTGCCTGTTTGGCAGTGCAAATATTACTAAACTTCATAGCAAAAATAGGCTTGTTGCTATGAAAAAATGAACCATGTTTTTCACCAGATGCTTGATACTGATGGAGCGCTAGTGACCCCTAGTGCTATATTTGTTCTGTGAGGCTTGATATAACACCTAAGACTCAATACAGGAGGCACAACATGTTTTCTCCTCTAAAATTAAACAAGAATTGGCATGAACTGAAATAAATGATAGACAGAAGTGTAAAGATGAGGAAACAGTAAAACAAAGGCATTAGGGAAAAAAAGTAGAACTTTCAGTTTGTAAGTTTTCTTTTTATAAATATCAAAGAAGAGTTAATACAGTCCCTTAAAGCATGTAGACTGACTGTATTGCTTAATATGTTTTAAATCAGAATGTGATTACCTAAATCAGCTAAGCAAATGCTGTTCTGAAGGACACAGAAAATATTTTTCTATTTCTCTTCCTCAATCTCTATTGGTTATTGAAAAACTCTTGTTGCCCAAAATGCTGGCAATGTTCTTCTGAAATATTTTTGTCCACATACAGAATTTTACATATTTTAGATCACACTGTGCATGAAAGGTTGATCTGTAAAGTGTAAGTCTAATAGGTTTTTAATGATGGATAAATGATCATTATATATGATGGATTCTGTTATCTGCTTAAAAGTGATACCTAATACTGAAGTGCTTTTTACAATTTTTAGTATTATATCCATGTTGCAGTGCTATTAGAGTTTAATAATTTATTGGCTTTTTATAAACTATTTATGAATAGAATATTAAGTGTAGCAAAAGGAGTAGTTAATAGAGAAAACTTCAAACCCACTGTACAGCAAAGCACACCTTTTAACACAGAATCTAATTTTGCTAATTTTATTCTTTCAGTATAATTAGAGATAGGAATAACAAACCCACTGAGAGGAAAACTCTTGGTAAGATTAAGCTGTAAGGTTACTTGTAAGGTAATTTCCATAAAGACATTTAAAATTGAATAGCTCCTCTTTTTCCTTTCTTCTGTGTGTTGGTTGGTTGAGGGCATGGGAGGGGAGGCAATGTTTAAGCTATATAGTACAGACACACATCTCTTCCTGCCCCAGCTTCACTTAGATTCACTTAGATACCAGATGCAACCAGGGCAGGCAAGTTTTGCAGAAAGTCTTAAAGAAGTTATAATGACCCTTGCATTAAGGTTTAACATGTTGTGGTTAACCTTTAGCAAAGATGTACCCTCTCCAAGGTGTCTGTAGCTACTGAAGGCTGAAAAGCTACTTCAATCAGTTAAAGGGACTGCAGACTGTTTACTGAATTACTGTTCATGAGATCTCTTCAGTTCCACTAACTCTCTCATAACCATTATTTTCTGCACAAAGAAATGCTTGATCAACAATGTGGAATAAACAAGAGGTAGAACTCATGACATATAACAGACATATAAAAGACTTACTTTCCAGGATTTCCTTAAAGCAGACAGATTTTGCACAGTTCAACTCCAGTTACACACTGAAATTTTTGCCTCTCTTTCCAAAACCCTCATTCTTATCACAGATGGATGAGCATATGGTAGGAAGCCCTTATGGTGTACTGGAAACAGTTTCCACTTAGAGTGGATTTCATCTTGAAACTGCAGTCAGTAAATGGGAGGACACCACCAAAGATACCTAGAATATTTTCATCTTCTTAATACAGACATTGGCTGTCCTTACAGTTAGAGCTGCTGGAGAAGGAAAGTGGGGAGAGGAAAATTACACCAGCTCCAGGAAAATGTGGTAAAAAACCAAAATTCTGTTGAAAAGATACAAAACTACATGCAAAATTAGAAAGATGAGGGATTAGAACCTGCAATTAATTTACAGTAACAAAACTGAAAGAAAAAAATAAAAGGAGAGAATAAGATGGTTTAGGAGATTAACAAGAAGTTTGATTTTTTTTAATGGCTTCATGATAAACTAGGTTTATCAGGGGACTTTCTTATGATGCTTAAAATTCCACCTGAAGGGAGCTGCTGGCATTCAGTCTCACAACATTGCTGTTCTAATTAGCAGTCCCCAAACCACAGAAGTAGCACAAGTTTGTTGTCTGTTACATTTATTTTTAAATTAAAAGCTGCACAGCCACTCCAAGAGCCTACTAAAATCCACATTGAGGAAGTGAAAGTTTGGTTTTCTCTTTCAGCTGCTACTGGAAAAATGCAATGTAAACTTTTAAATACATTGAACTGAGTTGAGACTGCACTCTAGTGTATCATAGAGAAACAGTTTTCCCTCGGAGGCTGGCTGACAGAGAGCAGGCAAAGGAAGCAGTTGAACTGCTGTTTTCTTCAGGCACCAGACAACACAATTTAATGTAATCCAATTTAAAAAAGCATCAGCTAGAGGTTAGTATTAGCTTGAGTTAGCTTGACCCTCTGTCCTCCAAAATAGTCTGGTTTTATTCTCTAGGACAAAAACCACATATAACAAAAGTCTTTCCAAGAGATCTTTCATATATAGCAAAAACTTTCCAAATAATGAATGAAACATCTATCAATAGATCTCTTACAGGAAACAGCTTATTGTTCTGTAATTAGAGGCCTTCCCACAGCTGCCATCCAGCTAAAATGCATTAGAAAGAAAGCATAAGAAGAACACTGACTATTCTTTCGTTGGGCTGAAAAAAATTATCTCTACCTTACCTTTGCATCTACAAGTTCCCTTCCTCCACACAGCTTGTGTTTTGAAGATTTGGGCTGTTACCCAGGGTGTTTTTCATGTGCTTGCAGACACAGAGGCTTGCAGGGGGCAGGAATAAAAATATTTTCTTATATTTCTCTAACACTGGAAGATATCTATGACTGCTTTAGCCATCAAATCTTAAGTTTTTTATTTTGAAATATAAAGCTCCAGCTTTAACCAGAATGCTAGTCCATCCATCCTGAATACTATTTTAAATTCACTATCTTTTTGGCAAGTACTAAACTGACTACTGCCATCTTTCAAATCACTTTTGTTTCAGCTAGGTCAGCCATTACTGATAGAAGCTGCTTGAAAATTGTTTTCTGCTTTCTGATATGCACAGGACCTGGTCCTGGATGTAACAGCCTTGCCTTTGCTGCTGCTGCTAAACAGCTGTTCTTTAGACAATCCTCCATTGCAAAGGTTCCTAGGGCTTCACCTGTAGCTTACTGGTCCTTTAGGCTCTGAGACATCTGGTTTTAATAGCTTTTAGATTATTTGCTCTGAAACCTTGCTTCAGTCTAACATGTGAGGGTATTATCTCAATACAAATGCCCAATAATGCTGTAATACAAGCACAAAAACAAAAACCTCTGAAAACATAACAGACAATGAGTTCCCTGATACCAGCTCAGAGTTTACTGAGGGCAAACACACAGCTATGAGAGCACCTTAGTGCCTAAGGTCATTAACAAGTAGTTTTTCCTGAGGTTAATGAACAGAAGCAAATATCTTTTGTGGAGTTAATGCTCCCAAGAAATGCCCTGAGTCATGATCATTACTATGATTTACATTCAGTATAAATGCTTTGCATTCAATTTAAAACATTTTCTACCTCAGCATCTCAGAATGGGTTACAAATATAAGCATTCTTATTTCTACATCTTAAGAAGGTGGAAATCTTAAACACAATGGCAAATGAAATAACACTGCAAGAACACAAAGTACTGTAGCACAGTGAGGATCAAAACCTGGGTTTTCTTAGTTATATTTCATCTTAGAGGTTTTTTTTAGAAAATGAGGCAACATTCTCATTTCTCCAATTAGCTTTGTATGTGTATAGCCCAGTTAATATACTTCTACCCAAGTATCTGCCACTGGCCAGAGTTACAAAAGGGAACTCTCCACTCACAAGAAAAAAAAATCAAGAACACCAACCAAAAACCCCAGGATACATATTTTGTCAATGTGAAGATATGACCTACCAGCTAAAGAAAATTCTTGGAAATTAGGAGGGTTGGATTAGATTTTCAATTTTTTCCTAATTTTGCTAGATGATCTTAAAACATCTTAACTCTATATTAAATTCCTGTTTATGCCATTATAAAAAAGTAATTTATACCTTCCAACAGTTGTTCACAAATCATAATTAATTACATGTTTTACATGGATTTAGGAGAATGTAACATATATTAATATAGTGCTATCAGAGTTTCACTGGTAGTTTCACTGTCAGTATCTCACATACAGTTATGTGGAGGTTACAAGTGAACATCAGCACTTAAAGACCCTGTTTCACAGACTGAAGTGTTTCTTGGGATAAATCTAGCACCTGTACAGCTGCTCTGATTGTATAGTTTGCTTATTCTATCTGTCTTGCCACAGGCAAGATGTCACCAGTATTTTTGTCTATCTCTCCTCCAGATTAACCTTCAGAAGTTAACATTGCTGTCCCAATAAAAACTTCCAATTAATAACCTATCTCTGCCAAACTGGGCAGAATTTTTTCACTGCAGTTAGGACAAGAAGTTACAGCATGCAAAGAGTACAGAATGAAACCCATAGATTTTACTTTGCTGACATACAGGAGCTGTTCATGATAGAAGTTCCTGCAAATACCTGCTTTCCTTGAAGACTTCTACTGACTTCAGAATTGAATATGTTTTCACAGGGCCAAAGACAAAGGCAGTATTTCTACTATTAGCTCTATTTTCTGAATGTAGAATTCCTATGAAAATCTCATAATTGAACTAATTATTACAGATATTTTAGACAAAGTATAGTCTTTAAGACAAATTAACTGTCTGCCTATAAGGAATGAGACAGACAGTGACTGTATTTTGTCATGTTGGCATGACTCAATTTATCTGAAGCCTTCAGCATTTTAAGAGAGATTCTGACAAGTTATATTTTACTTCTAACATTTTCAGAAGCCTTCCCAAAAGACTTAAATGATATAGCCAATGAATTAGCTGATAGCTCTTATAAAAGCTCCATGAAAATCCATAGGAGGTAAAGTATAGAAAGATATTTCTTTTCTGTTAGGAAGATCACGAACACTCAGCTCCTTCAGGTCACAAGAGAAACAGCATTACTAAGTCTATAGCACATTCATAATCTTTCTTTGGGATGCAGTCTTTGAAGATCAGTGAAATATATACTCAATATTGTCTCACTTTGATCACTCAGGCACATTAAAAACAGTAGGACAACTGAGAGACATGACTGTCAGAAGTACCAGGATTCAATTAGTCCTCTGTAGTTGTAATTGTGTGACACCTTTGAAGGTCCTGTGTTCTTTGAATAAGCCAGTAGTGGTAAGATGCTGATATACCACATGAATTGCCACTGATACTTTGTCTAGTTGTACTACAAGCATTATAGTACAGGCACAACAACCTACTGAATCTCTGTCCAAAGTCTCACTTGTATATAACCATTTGTACTTTATCACCTGTCTGAATAATGACCAAGAGTTTTCTAAAACAGGGAGATATAACTCTTCATTAGTACAATCTTTACAGGAAGTAGACCTGTAAAGACATGAGAGAGAGAGAGAGAGAGAGAGAGAGAGATTGTAAGCAGGTGCAATAAACAGGTACAGCTGCATTAGACAAGGAACAGGATTTTGCCCAGCATGATCACTTGGGGCTGGAGGGACTGGCAATTAGACTCACTGCTAGTATTTTGATTGCTTCCAAAACACACTCATAAGTAAAGCTAAAATCCCAGGGAAAAGATTTTCTATGCTTAGTTTGAGATTACAGCTAAATTCCCTGTTTTTTGGAGTGTGGCTAGTAAGCTACATTGGATTACAACAAAGAAAAACCAAGAGGTGACCTTCAAGAGAAACAAAAAAATCGTAATTTCTATGATACAATTTCAGGAAAAACACTGAAGAAGTACTCAAAAACATCATAAAAACTCCACCAACAGGACACTGACCAATATTAGTGTAGTGACATGCAAAAACCTCTTTAGGCACTGATTACAAGAAAGACTTATTAAAATCAAGCTTCATTATAACATTCACAGAACTGTTTGGGTTTTTTTCTACTTTGACTTAGTCTTTTTGATTTTCAGAAGAAATCCATCCAATAAAAGACTGAGGAAGATGATTATATGAGCTTTATCCTTTTCAAATGAAGGATAAAATGTAAAAGGCAGGAGCCTGACTCTGTTGCTGCTTCTATCTTCTTGCATTTTATTGCACAAACTAGCCTTACTGCCTCTCCTCAGGAGTGATGGAAGAAAGGTGACATACAAAAAATCACTGCTTGGAGAAACTATTTTTTGTTCATAAGCCATAGAGTCCACAGCTGAACTGAGACCTATGCCACTGTACTTGCCTACACTTTATAAGGTCACACGGAAAGATAGGGGGGAAATTATAGAGAAAGTTAGTATGTAAGAGTAACAAGAAATGCTTAAAAAATTACTCTTAAAGTGTCTCCCCCTATTACATCATCTCTATCCTAAATTGCCAGACATGAATGAAGTTTTAATAGGGCATATTAAATAAAGTGATCCTCCCTCTTCTGAAACTGAGGTCTGTACTTGTGTCAAATTATAAAAAGTGGTGGGTGGAGAACAGCAGAGTAAACCATCACTTTATAGTCTGCAGAACTGATATTTTTTCTAACATTATCTTATAGATACTAAGCAGGCTATATAAAAAGCTTAAAGAGTAATACAAAATTTTGCTTTTCTGAAGAGTTTTGTGTTCCATAATCATTACTTCATCATTTTTACAAAGAAAAATTGGTTGGCCTTGTTTTTTTTAGAAGAGAATTGTTTCATTACTGGGTTTAAGCTTTTTTGCCTGATTCTCATCTAGCTCCTATCAGCTTGTATCATTTAAACATGATTAACTCCGACAGTCTGGTTTGTGATTTGCACAAGGAGAAAAATGTAATTTCTTACATCTTTGGCTGAGTATCAAAAGACTTTATTTGGTCAGGAGAATTGCCAAAAGAGTTGCTGTTCATTGATCATTTTAAGTTTGTAAGAGAAGCTATGTATAGATATTATTACTGAGTTTCTTTTCTTGGCTCTCCAAAAATAAGCAAGGTGTATCCCAGGAACAGATCTCATGTAGTCTTTCTCACAGAATCACATAAATCTAAATATAGCAGTGAATTACATAACCAGAAACTTGCAGCAAACATCTAGATCTACCCTGAACAATTCCAGAATAGTTTTCAAAGGTAACTAAAAATTATGTTTTGTTTTGTTTTTTAATCAGGAGTATGACATGGTAGTGACTCTTAAATCTAGTGGTTAAGGCAACTTAAAACACACTTAGGGTGGTTACCCTAACGCTAAATCTAACCCAAAACCCTAACCCTAACCATAACCAAACCCTAACCCTAACCCTAACCTAACCCTAACCCTAACCCCTAACCCTAAACCTAACCCTTACCCCTAACCCTAACCCAAACCCAAACCCTAACCCTAACAACCCTAACCATAATGACCCTAACCCTAACCCTAATGACCCTAACCCTAACCTTATCTCCTAACCTCTAACCCCTTACCACTAACCCCTACTAACCCCATTACTCCAGTGTCTGGGCCAAGCTCTGAAGCTGAGCGCTAAATCCAGGGTTTACTCTTCAGTCACAGAGTGTACATATGCTAGAATGAGCTGGTGGCCTGCCTCTGGAAGATGATGACCTTGGGTTGCTACTGCCTGATTCACAAAAAAACATTTGTCATGAGGATATTTCGTAACACCAACAAGTCCCAAACTCTACTGTTAAGAAAAGCTTGGTTGTGCTGTTTTTCAAGCAAGATACATGTGAAGAAGAAAAATCAGAGCCTATCTTAGCTAGCAAAAAAAAATCAGCTTGCAACTGGCAAAAGAAGTCTGAAGAATAAGCAGGACCTGTGCAGCTTTTCTGAGCTGCACGTAGCTGTCTGCTACCAGGAGGATGATAATTCATCATGATAAAAACAAACATCCATTTTAAACTTGGTTGGCAATGAGGATGTTCTTATTTGCATAATGATGGCTATTTGAATATGATGAGAATCTGCCTGAGCGAGACTCAAGCTCAAACACATTCAGATGTGATACAGTCTGTACAATTTTCTCAAGGATTGCAATTTAATACTATTTATCTAATGAAAGAAAAATAAATATTGGCTGTAACATCCCATTATGCTTGAGAGCTGGTTTTAAATTACACTTGAATAAAGTAACTGAGTGTGGGATGTTTGCATTTCCTCAGGGAATGGTAACACTTCCCAAAACAGTGGAAAATATCATCCTTTTCTGAGTAGCCTCTATCTCAATAGTACTGCAGAGGTATTACTAGCAAAGCGGGACCGATTACACCTTCCACACTGAATCTCAGCCACAGCAGCAATGAACCAAACAGCATTGCACCAATATAAAACAATAGCAAACAGTCCTAAAGAGAAAAAGAAAAAAGAAAAAAAAAAGTACTGAGAGCTCATAAATCATCATTGACTACAAATGACATAAAATTTTAATAAAGAGGAGCACTGATTGTTGGAGCCATTTAGTAAGGAAAGCTATGCATGGATGAGACACTGTTTAGAATCTTGAGTTCCTATTAGCTCTGATACAGGCATTTCTGGTCAGCCAGAACCAGCTGTCATCTGTGTTGACAGATGAGAGGCGTTCCTGTCAGGTTCATGCATACTCACATGCAATGGTGAAAAGTGAGACAACACCACAGTCATGAGTACCTTTAAATTTTGTACTTTTACCTGATCCAGATATTGTGACAGCCTCCATTACACAGGACAAACTCCAATTTTATTTCTAAAACCATGGTGTGGTACAGTTCCAAATCAGAAGTTTGTTATCCAAACTCCATATCAGGTACAAGAATTTTTGCTATTTTGTTGTAGGAAAACTTCTACAGGTTTTCAGGATATTGGGTGCCACCTCTACAGAGAATTAAAAGAATTTCAAGATTTTCAAAAGCATACCACAGTGGGAAGCACAGACATGAATGAACTAGTGTTGAACACGTACTCCCTTTGCAATAGATGTACCTACAAGTAAGTCCATGAAATTAAGCTAGCATCTGGCTCTTGGGAGTTTCAGATGTCAGTGTTTTTAGCAAGAATGCAGTTTTCTGATTTCAGAGCCATATATTTGTCCTGCCAAACCTTAAATGGCATAAAACTGACTTCTGTGCTGCAGATGCTTTGGATAATTAACTACCAAATCCATTCATGTGAGAGAGATTATTTTATTTGTGTCTTCAAAGGAGTAAGAAAAAATTATGCCTAAGCTTAGTTCAAAGCCAATCCTGCTCCTATTAAAGTCTATGGGTTTCTCTGCTGCTGAAGTTAACCTAAAATGACTTAATTGTTCTAATTATGTCTTGAACAAGATTGTCAAGAAAGCTTTGTTCTTGCAAAACAAAGTGTTCTTGAGAAATAATTGAACTAACTAAAACTATAATCTTGAGAAGCTAATAATGCATCTCTAAAACAAAAAAGAAGGCAAACTGATATTTTTATTGCAATTCTAATAAAGTGTCAGACAAATTCATTAAGTGGATCTCTTTTTTTTTTTTTTTTTTTTTTTTTTCCTTTGGAACTTCATGAACTTCCACTATAATCTTCCATTGTGAATCTACCACATCATGGAAGCATCTACTACTCTGATTAAAGTCCCCAAAACTTCAGTGGGAAGTTGCCACCCATTTCAACATGTATTGGCTGAGGCTGCACTCCAGACACATGTAAATGTCTTACAGAAGAGCATCTCAAAAGTGGTTACTATTTCAAACCTGCTGCCAGAAGTTCTAGCTACTTTCCTTAAAGCTATGGTACTCTATTACTTTTCTGTCAACCTAGTTCATCAAGAACAGCAAGCAGGTCATGAATTAAGACAATTACAATTACAAACCTACTTCACATTTCAGGGAATGAATTTGCAAAGTGTGCCATTATCATCTAGTATACAGAATAATTTGGCTTTTACATAAATCCACTTAGTCAACTCAAATACATTTTAAAAATGAAAACCAATGAAACAAATCTATTGCCTCAGTACAGTAATCTTCCCATTGGCTTTCTCTACCATGGTGTGCACAGTTCATGGCTTTGTTGGCAATTACATTTCAAGATGACATTTTGATCAGTTTTTACAGTTCGGTAGTGCCATTATTAGAGTCATTATGCTTGTCATTACCTCTAGACGAACTGAAGGAAACAGAATTCCACTCACACAACTCAATAAATCTTTTCAAGAAGAGGGGAAACAAAAAATTCTTCTCCTCACAGTGATGCACCGAACAGAATGCCTTGCTTAAAAGAGAAGTCTGAACAAGAGTGATGGGAACATTTAAAACTACAGTTTTAGTTAATGTGATGAAATAGAAGTGACTCTAACTGTAAAGTGGGTTAGCACAGTTTTAATAATAATTTAATAGGACAGCCTTACCTGTCTGGGAAGTAGCTTGTGAGTTACTCTGTTTATTTATTTATCTAGTCACACATGAGTGTCCAGTCTGCACTTACAGGAATATCCATTCCCATTTGCTAAGTTTATCTCAACACCTCAAATGTACTTTATCGACTCCTAAACAGTTTTCTTATGTGCTCATGTAAGACAGAATTTTACTGCCCATCACTTTGAAAATATCAACTCTAAAATAAATTTCAGAGAACATTACAGCCAGCCGAATTTGAAAGTAGCTTGTCTTTGTCTCTAATGGCAGCAACCCTGGATCTTAGCTTATTTAAATCAGTCCAGATACATAGACCTCAGAAGAGCTATACTGATCTACACCAACCAAGCGTCTGGCCATGTGTCTCACTGAGGATGCAGCTCCCAGCTGCACAGACAGTCAGCCAAATGCTGACTTGAATTGACATTTCTCTGTCTTTCAGCATTTTTATTTTCATATGTACTTAAATATTCCTTCCAACAGAACTTTAGTTTTGCCTCTTCTATGTTTTCATAAGGCATTTTCTTTTGTATTTAGGACTCTAATGCCTGTACCACAGATTTACATTCCATCAGGTAATCAGGCCCATAACCTAAATACTATCTTTGAGTTCAAGTCTTGCAGCCCAGACTTCCTCCTAAGTTTTCTCAGCATATAACCAAATTATCTCAGGAACAATTAGGGAGAATAAAGCGTTCAACTACCTTGCAGTTAATAGAGGGTAAAGGGAAAAAACACATTGTATTTGTCTTTTTTTTTTTCTTTTAAGAGTATATATTTAATAGAAATCATGGTTCATGTCTAGCACTTAGATAATATAAACAAAGGATTTAAATATCTAGCAATGTTAGCTCCCAGTATCACAGTCATCACGATTTGTTACTTTTCATAGCAATGCAGTCACTGAACCATCCAGATTTACCTTTCCAACAAAAAACAGATGAAACAGGATAGATAAGAAATCAGTCTCAATGGCATTTATGTCCTCATGGAGTTCCATAGATAAACAAAACAAGAATATGTTCATACAGTGTAGGGAGAAGTTACTCTGCATTTTCTTTTCCTCCATAGCCATTGTTTAGTATATGATAGTTGTACAGAAACACAAAAGAAGATAAAGCTCCTGAAGAAGACTTAGAAGACAAAGTTTACATATCTTGTGAAAAAAATAGGGTTTCCAGGATTTTACTATCTCATGTTTAACTTCTGCATCACTAAAGTTGGAGACAGTGCATCTGGATCTCATAATCAGATTATGAAGATAAGATTAATAACCTGAGGTGTATAGAGGTAGCTATCTTGGCTTGGTTGTATTTTTCTATGGCTTTATTGGATGCAAGACTTAAAAATAGGGAGTGGTGGGTTTGGTAGACCTCATTCTTTGCCCATAGCTCATGTGCAATTGACTCACAATTCAGTATTTGATGTGTGCAAGGTAATCTGCACAAGTGCAATAGTCCCAATGAATCCCATGCCTATTGAAGCTATCATACATTCAGAAATAGAAATATTTTTCTGCATATTTTATATACATACTTTTACAAACTTAGTAGTCAGGCATCAAAACTACCTCACAGATATTAATACATTTTTCATCTGACATATAAGTGCTCTTCGAAGCCTAATGGGGGGGTTGTTTGGGTTATTGGGTGTTTTCACCAGCAATTTGTGATAGTTTCAGAGTTGTGTGTTACTGATAACCTGCAAGTTATCAGTAGTCCAGACAAATCAAAGCTGCATAGAGATGAAGGTCTTAATTGCTTTAAATTCACTGGCTTTAATAGAAGGTTGTGTTATCTTCCATAAAGTAACACTATCAACATATCTTCCAGGATGTCAGCAGCACAATAATACATAAACATCATACATCCTAGTAGAGTCAGGAGGTAAATCATCAGGATGCAAAGGGGAAACAATCTTCTGCATAATTAGTAAGATTCATTTGGTGTGGGAACACGATAATACAGCTGTGTATAAGCTTCAATCAATTTACTATGCACATATACCTTACTCAAGTGTTAACTACTAGTACAAATAGGTATCCCTGGAGAACAGGTAACTGCCAATTAACCTAAAATCCAAACTGGAATCTGAAATGTTTTTCCAAAGCTTAAGAAACTTTTAGGGCTACATGAAAACTTTTCAGGTCTTCCCTCACTACAATGCCTGATCACCAGACTGAAAGAGCAGCCTTACATTCATAACCGCAGCCAGAGTAGAATCATTTTGCTGTAGGGTTAGCTTTACTGCTGTAGCCTGGATCTCGAGTGACCAAATAATGGCAACCTGATTTAAAATTTTTATTGAGAATATTTTACAAAAATATTTCTAAACAGGAAATAATAATTCTGTTTCAGAAAATATTTTGATTATTTCAAAATGTAAGGCATTGATGGTGGTGAGGAAATAATCACAGCAGCATGTCTGTGTAATGAAGTAAAGTGTAGCAGTTTGACTCTCTCTCAGGTTATAATTCACTGAAGCAGCTATAGAGATAAAAATACTAGGTATTTTTTGGTAGGTTTTCCTTTCTTCACACTGGTTTATTTTTGTTCTGGGAATGCAGTATATTGGTGGCAATTTATATGTTAATGAATAAAGAGGTATATAAATTGTCTAACTGCATATTAATGAAGAATGAGGAGGTGTAAGTTATGATGCCTTTATGCAGCAGAAAGAAAGAAGCATTTTTTCATCAACTGCTGATATCTAGTTCTTGGTCTGTTCTCTAAATCAAAATTCCCACAAGTTGAGTAGAAGCAATACAGATCTAAAATTAAACTGAACCAATTCTTGTTGACTAAGATCTGACCAGAAAAAAAATAAGAGTAACTGGCTTTGGCTTCACTATTCGCAAGTCAGAACTTGGGCCTTAAATCTTTTAAGGTAGAGTTGCTGATAACAATTTTCTGCTTCTTTGTTCAACTGTTCTATCTGTGCTTGCTGGACAGTTAAAAAGAAAAAAAAAAAATCTGTGTAATCTTGGTCTCAGTATCCACAAACAGGCTAATTAGGAATATTGCTCAGGCAATGTCTTTGAATGTTATTTTCATTAATATAGCATCTAGAGTTAATTTATCAAGAGCTCATTGTATTGTTATACACAGAAAATAAAAAAAAACATGTATTTGAACTTGTATTTACTATTTAATTATTAATATTATGATTATATAACTATTAATAATTAATTTACTCCCACTCTTACAAAACAATTCTTTCATCAAGAGTCATACCCAGTTCTTTTTGCAAATGTAGATGTTTTGATAAACAACAATAAAGAGCCAGCACCCAGGTATAATCTTTTATGAAAGAATCAGGTAGCCAAGAATCTATGACCCATACTCAGTCATTCTCAGTGACACATTTCTGGCAGGAATGGTATAACCTTATTGTTTTTCCTCATCTATTTTTTCTGAGCATGGGCAGTCTCTCAGCTGGTGCTAATCAGTTCCACTGTAAGATACTACTATGTATCTTAATGTCCTTTTTACTTTACAGACACATTAGGTACTTGAACTAGGATTTCATACATCTTGCAGAAAAAGATTTTAGGACTGGATTTGAGAACAGCCAAAATGACACCTTTGTACAGTCATAAGCCTGGTGTGTGTTATTACCACAATAAATGTTTCTGCATATGCTGGGGTGCCCTTCTTGGGGGTAACTGAAATCTGCAAGTCTTATGATTTTGTTATTATGATTGAATTCAGCAGAACCAATTCAGTCATGTCTCATATGCAGAGAGACATGATGACAACATGAACATTTTGCTGTTAAGCTAGAGGGATTTATTCACATGGCACTATTTTAAGATAGCTCATCCATTATACAAGCAAAAAGATATTTTATTCATAGTAAGTAATTTTTAGAGCCTAGTTCAGGTTCTAGTATCACAGGATCTGTCAAGATAACTAGATGGCATTACTTGTACTCCTACTTCCAAATAAAATTTGAACATCCTTTTTCAAACATTGTCTTAATTCAGACAACTGGTGCCTTTGTTGTCAATCACTCTAGCTATACTTATTTACCCAAAAAAATCCAATAGAGATGCTAGCACACAAAGTGAATTTCTGCTAAACTCTACCAGCTACCCCTGCTTTTCTCTCCTAATATTGAAACCTGCACTGTAGTAAACATACGCCTACAGATTATTTACCTTGGGGATTCTGTGAGTACATGGCTTCAGACACTTATTGTACAAACCAAAAGGGAAGACTTTAACAGTTTAAGTGTGCTGAATTTTTAAGGAGGGAAACCTATGGAGAAACTATTTTATTTGGGAAAGAAATACAGTAATCTTTTGCTTTACGGAGTTCTAGATTAGTCTGAAGATAGCTGGTTAGGAAATAAAAAATACAACAACAAGCAATATTTTTCCTCTTGTTATTTTCTCAATTAATTCAACACTTGCACTGGATAAACACTTTCTTGACAGCTTTCATCACTCAATTTCAAGGATTTTTTTGTATATTAAAATTATAAAGATAAAACAAGTTGGTTAATTAATCTACCTTCTCCAAGGTGAGACATATAGGTCATTCATCACAGATGTTTGTCCAGCCTCTTCTTGTGGCCCCCTAATGATGGACACTATGTACAATGTCGTGTGGCCTCCCAGGACATTTAATTCCAGGGCTTTATCCTTACTACCATTTTAGTCTCCAGAAAAAGACACTGAAGTCTTTTTATTGCAATTTGCTTCTATAAATGACTTTTTGAAAAGAAGACAAAGTTATTATTAAGTTAGCTGGAAATATTTTGGATTCTAGAATCCCAGGTATATGGCAAATGAGTGGGTACCATGGGAGCACTAGCATCTTCTATCATGAAGACACATTTTTATTAAATAGTATTTAGATATCCAAAGTATGTTTTCTGACTTTTGCCAGTATATCTGGTTTGAAATCTTTCTTGCACTCAGTTTTGAATCTGCCTCTTTGCTTACAAAATGGGGCATAAAGGTTTCTTAGTCACCACGAAACCAAATCAGAAAAGATGACCATTTTACCTTATAGAGATTCAAATGCATTCCACTGCTTTGAAATATTATCCCTTACCATGCTGGTTCGCTCTCACATCAATTTCATCAGATGACCTGACATTTTCTTTGCTTCAGTTCTCTTTTCTCACTAAACACTTTGTACCAACCATTTAAAAAGAGAATATAATTTCAAATGCTGCTGGAAATTTGTTGGCTAATTGTTAATATCTTTTTACAGCTCAGATCACAATTAATTTCAGTCTTTCATAATTTAAGAATATTTTAATAAGTTTGGATAACTGATGGCAGCCCTAGCCAGCTGTGTATATTCTTTGGAGAAAGATATATCTTAAGAATTTCATCTGCAGCTGACACTGTTAAAACCACCATTTTCTAATACGTAGCATGCCAAAATGTCAGATACTGTAGTTATTCCCTCTTTTAAATGCAGATGTAATACCATAATCCAAATATCATGTTTCATCTATCTATACTAAATTCCAGCAGGTTATGCATGCATTAGTTACACATTTTTATTATTTGTAACTCACAGTTTACATGAAGATCCACATCTCTTCCAACCCTCTGCCATTTCAGTTTCTATATTATGGCAGGTGACAGGAATCTCTGGAAATCTGGAGGAAGATAAGAGAGAATTACATGAAAAATCAGAATCCTTCAACTGGAAATGGAAAGATGTGCTCCTAAAATCTAGCTGTTATAATTGCATCTAAGTAACAGACCTGTGTAGGCTGTGGAGAATCAGAATATAATAAATAGGGTGCCAGACCATGTAGTACATCATATGCACAAAATAGGTTCCATCTTAAGGACTATACAGGTAAAAATTATGGCAAAATAGAAAGAACTTGAATCCTAAGCAAAAGTAAACCAATTCATTTTTAAAACCAGCTCCTTCTTTTTCTCACAAAAAAAAGTAATTGAAGTTCAGTTTTCAAAAGTGTTAATAACAGCCATTATAAGCCACTAATCAAAACCAAACCACTACAACACTGTCAGGCTGATAATGGTAGGAAGACATGGGATATTACAGTGATTTTTTCTTTCTTTTTTTGTTAGACAAATACTTCAGGTAACGAAAGAGCAACAACAGTTCAGTATTGAATACTTTTCATTTGATTTACCTTGAAAAAGGCACTTGAACTAGAAAGCTGCAGAAAGTAGATGACACCTCTTTCATGATAGCGAAGTAACAGAAGCCATGGAAGGACCCTTTACTGCATGGTAAAAGGGCATATTGATGCTATCTTAATTATAACCAGAATAAATTCCAAACAATTTTGTATCTGCATCTTTTTGGACAAATTACAGTGTAATCTACATCAATGTGACCTTTGAAAAAAAATTAAGCTTCAATTCCACAGCCTTTAACTCCAATGTTTTCAAGCACATATCCCTGAATCACACAGAATCACAGAATGTTAGGGGTTGGAAGGGAACTCGAAAGATCATCTAGTCCAACCCCCTTGCCAGAGCAGGATTCCCTAGAGTAGGGTGTATGCTGAGAATAACAACCTCAATTCAATTCCACATGGACATAAAGTGAACAAGGCTAAAGCACAGGATTTGTGCAAGCAGCATATGAACAATTAGTCCTTCCCTCTTTCAATGTTATTTTCACTTCCTTAAAATACATCATAAATACCTTCATTACTTAGGTCTGGTATGTAATATTTTTTCACCTGAAGAGCCTACACAGTTTATTAAGCCTAAGACAGGCCAAAGAATTCCTACTGTTCAGAAAGAGAAAAACACAGGCGAGTAAGGAAGAATAGTGATAAAAGCCACGCTACTACATTTTCTAGCTCATTAGAAGTAAAAAGAAATTTGACAGAAAATGATGCTGTTTCTTTGCCCAATCCAAATGCAAAACTGTAGTGAGGTTCGCAGAGGCTGAACACTGGTCTTACAGAAAAACGAGGATTACCAACGTGATGGAAATATGGCTTGATTTTTTTATATTGTCACATTATGGATTTATAAATGATGCCTTGATAGATTCCCTTTAATAAAGCTCAGCATTTTGACTATCCTTTTAAAGGAAAAGAACGAAAAAGCAGTGTTCTCCTAAGAAATTTATATTCACAGGAAAAAGTAATATGATTCAAAATTAATTTCATCTCATCTCTATCTTCTGGGACAAAAGTAATTATGAAAATATTTACTCACATGAATATTCCTGCTAAATTTATTGCCTAAAATTAACCCAAATATTTTCAACAGGAGGGTTTTCACTGGGACCTAAATGTATGCAAATAAAATGAAGATACAGTTTGTTCCTATCTTAAGCAACAGCCCTTTGCATGGAAACTAACTCAGAAATGAAAAGGAAGGTAGGCAGCAAATGTAATGATGAACCCAGGAGACTTTATGAAACCAATGAACTGAAATACTTGGAGGCAAATTGACTAAAATCTTAACTGCATATTCAATTATGGATAACTAAAAGTGTGTAACAAACACGTAGGAGTTTCAGTGGATTTGAATCTATTACCTTTTATTGTAAGAAGTTCATTCCTTTTCTAAAGAAAAAAAATATTTCAAACCTATCCTCCCCCCCCCAAAAAAAAAAAACCACCAGGGTCAACTAGCCAGATACTGTGAAGGATTTGTTCCTTTTCAAATCTGTGTGCTTGGATTTTTTCCAAGAAAAATTATCAGCAAAGGAGTTAACTTTAATAGTTAAACAGTTCAGTTAAGGATGTGAACAAAATCCACTATTCTTTGAGAAGTTAAATTCTGATCTTTTTCTTTATGGTGCAAGGTCTATCTCAGTCAGCAGTTACACTGCTAAAAAAAATCATGCTGAGACAAAAGCAGTTTCTTATGTGTTTTTGTAAGGCAAGACTAATTCCTTCTGCCAGAAGAATATGTCATGGTTTTCTAGGGATCACCTTAACCATGGCTGAGGGGAGAAAAAAATCAGTCTTTTAGAAAATGAGGGTAGTGATTGGATGAGGTGAAATGGTTTTAAACTGAAAAAGAGGAGATTTAGATCAGCTGTTAGGAAGAAATTCTTTACTATGTGGATGGTGAGGCACCAGAACAGGTTGCCTAGAGAAGCTGAAGATGCCCCATCCCTGGAAGAGTGTGAGGCGAGGTTGGATGGGGCTTCAAGAAGCCTAACCTAGTGGAAGGTGTCCTGGCCCACAGCAGGAGCCTAGAAGTAGATGATCTTTATGGTTCATTGCTACTTCAATCATACTATAGTAAGTGTCATAGGTTCTCTTCCCAATCAAGGCTCTTTTACCTTCATTTACACTGTAGTGCACTTCAGGTAGAAATCAGTGTCAGGTACCTGTTTGAAGTCAATAGCAATTTCAGCAAAACCACCAAAACACAAAGGGAGAAGGCAGACAAAAAAAATGCAGGGACACTACAGAATATTGTATTAATCAGGGAACTAGTGAAACAACAAACTAAGAAGAAAAAAGTGCTCATAGCCATATTTCTCCCTTCCTTTAATATTGGTGGGCTGAAACACTATCTTTGCAGTGTTTCATTGCTAGACCAACAATGACGCAGATGTAGGGCTATTCTTCCTCTCTAGGTACAAAGCAGTAATTTTACAGCATTTGCTGTACAGATGGGAAAGGAATAAAAGAAGAAAAATCATTTTGCCTAGTTAAATGGTTATGTTACCTGAACTACCATCACACTAGAAAGACCTTTAGTAAGACACCTAAGCTGTCACAAGAAATATGTCAAAAATGCTTTGCTAGTGTCAACTGACAAGAGAAGCCAAGCTAATGGGAGGGAGCTGCAGGATCTTTTGACTATATGATTATCAAGTATACAATGCTTCTACTGTACTCCAACTTCTTCATGCTGTTGCATAATTTTATCTTATATTTGTTCTCTGCTGCAGAAAGAAGGAAGCACTGATGGCATAAGGCATTTTTCATGTTTACAGTGGATGTGCAGAAAATCCAAAGATGCAATGAATTCCCCTCCTTATTCCTTGTCAGAAAGCACCTGGTTACTACTGTCTCATTCCTTGTCAGATCATCCAGCTCTCCTCTTTACTTATTGTTTAACCTAAACTGCATCAGATTATTCTCTTTTTTCCCTTCCAGCCCTGTCATGTTTCTGTATACTCATGAGTTTGTGTGCCAGAGATTTTCTGTGTACAATATGAATTTTCCAAAGAATCAATGTTTTTTTAATTTGTCAAGCTTTAGTTGAAATCCTGACTATCAAGTGCTGAAAATATATGGATACATTCAAAACTGTAAATTGTATCTGCTACCAAATAGCTTCAAGCTCCCATTCTCCTTTGAGGGATGAGAAATTCTGTTACACAATGACAAGCTATCTGCCTGATGCACTACCCAGCTTTCAAAGACTGTTCAGTGTTTTGGAAGACAGAAACGAGCATATCATGTGAGCAAGGACTCAAACTCAAACTATGAACAGCAGAGATAATTGCTGGCTTCATTTCCCTTGGGGAAAAGCAAAACTTTTCTGTTTAAATCACAGGTTCCCAAGAGCTATTTTATGAACTAGAAAGGTCCACTAGCCCTGCCAGTTCTGGACCCTAGTCAGTTTTGTCACCATCAAATCTACCAATATCCAAATGCAGACAGTTAAACACAGTTAATTTACTTTTGCTTTTTTAAGTTGTAGGTTGAATAAAAGCAGTTGAGCATTAATTATATTTGATTTCCTCAGCTTACACAGTGGAAGAGAGAAAGCCTATTTTCATGTTTTACAGCTCCAGTTGTGAACCAGTTAACATGAGTTTGTCTTGTATTGCAAAAGGACAATCCACAAAAAGACACTGCCACTGTAATAGAGGATTCTGAATTATTGCACTGTGCCACAAGATTTAGAGTCCCTATTACCAACTAAATTTAATAGCCTCTTGACAGCTGTCCTGGACCACACAGTTAACAGCACTATTTGTCTTCTGTGGTCTTTAAATGGCATAGCACCCAGATAATGCAGGGCCTTAAGCATTTTGCTTGCTATTAAAAAGAATATTTAAAACTTTGGTGGCATTAACAGATTCCATGAATCTTGGTTTCAGCTAGCACGGCTCAGATGTTGGGCCACAGGCTCAACCCAGCCCACATGATGCTTCAAACTCAGGACACTTCAGTCACTCCCAACCAGTGGGTGCAGAGCACAATGCTCTCCGTGCACCCATATCTTTCAGCTCTTTGTTGCATCAGCACAATTTGTTTCATCAGTTCGGTTCTGATAAAGTTGGGATCCTCTGTACAGACTTCCTCACAACGTTACAACAGATAGTAAGTGTGTACTATATCACAGGTAAGCACCACTGTCTATGGCTATTTATAAAGACAGAACAAGAAAAGGTCTATCCCAGTATGAGCAGAATTCTTACATGGCATGGCCTGTACTATTTTATGGTCTGTTACACTGTTTAAGTATGGCTGATCTTTACCATGCAACTCTAGCAGCAAATCAAAACAGCTTTGCAGAAACCAGGATGGGATAACCATGATGTTCAGCATGATGCTGTGTTCCACCTGTGAGGAATGTGCCTCAAATAAAACCTACTATTAGTTCAAACCTCAAGACAAGCACAGTGCAATAATCATTTTCTCGGCATCATTAAGAAAAAACACCTTGCTTCTGCCAGACTGGTCTGTTTTAACTTCTCCACAAGGCCTGCTCACTATTTTAATGTCTCTTCTCCTTACCAGAGCTCCACAGGGAGCACCTTACCAACCTCCTTCAAGCACCAGCCAAGCTAGGTGCTCACAGCTCAGGAGCAGACAGCCTAAGGGGGGAGGGGGAGTGTTCCCCAGCACCTCTGCCAGGATCTCCTCCCTTCTCATACCACCTGCAGGGGAGAGGTACAGGGCAGCACCCACCTGCACTACAGACACTTCCTAAGAGAAGGGGCTGCTTTCAGCCTAGCATCCCCCTCTAGGTCCCAGATTTGCCTCACAGCCCAGCTCTTCCTCCCCTCCATTCCCTCCACGCAGGGGAACCCAGGTGCCCTGGGCACTGCCCACGAACAAGGTCTGTACAGAGGAACCTCGTCTGACCTCCTTCTCCCACAGCACTTCCCCACTCTCCAGCCGTTCCCTGAACTCCTCGTACGTCAGCCCCACATCGCCGCCCTTGCCCACCTGCACTACCCAGGCGGTGCCGTGAGAGGAGGATGCGAGAGAGGTCGCCGAGAGCAGCCACCGCCTGAGGCAGCCTCAGTCCCAGCCCGCAGTGCTCGGCAGGGCTGGGCAGCTGAAGGAAAGCGCGAGGCTGTGCCCTCGGCGCCGGAGAGGGGGCTCGAGGCGAGGGCGGGAAGGCTACGCTCGCGCTGCCCATGCCCTGGGTGTCCAGTCGCTGTGGTAATAGCTGTGGCTCCTGTGGGATGAAAAACTGTGGCAGCGTTTCTTAGCTCCGCTGTCTGTCCGGAGCAGCTTGCTTTAAGCCCAGCGGGATGCTCCTCCGTGGGGTAGCCAAAGGGGGACCTCTCCAGCTGGCTGGGCATTAAAGGTGGCTACAGGCAGCCCGTGGTGCTCCTAAGGATAGTGACTTTAGCACCTGTGTCCTCCCCTTTCTAATGCCTGAGGATCCTCTGGAAACTGAGGGTGTAGCACTTGAGGTAACCCAGTCCAGCCGGCTTTCCAGTCTGCTTTCCCTTCATCAGGTACCAGCTGTCTCTACCTGATATTTTCCTTTCATATGTTTCTACCTGTAATGTGAACAGGAGAAGGCCAGACTAGCTTCAGTCCCTGTGTGCCTTGAAGCTACTCCAGCAGAGGCAGCATGCTGCCTATCAGTCTAATCATCTGCCCTTACTCTGCAACAGGAAAAATTGCAATTCAATCGTGTTCCTGTCACTTTTAGGTTCTATTTGTCTTTAAAACAGTATTCTGGCTGGTTGGGAGAGTCACAGTTTATGGTAATAGTTCAATTTCTTCCTTGTCAAAATAATTTTCAAGTAAAAGGACAATGATTTTTGTGGGTTTTCCTTCTGGTTTGGCATCACAACAGGATTTTTGTTGAGTTTTTTTAATTGGTTTTATAAGGCTTTCTTCCCGAGCCTAGCTAGGAAATTGGCATGTTTTCAGATACATTTTTGATGAGATATGATGTAAGACTCTCTGAAAAGAGAGATGTACCATAGTGGGTGGTGTCAAAATAGCACACAACTTTAGAGCTGTTTCCTTTACTTTGAAACTGTGTAGCTGCTACTCTGAGAAGTCTTCTAACAGACAACTTTAAAAAATATGTCTTGCTACTATATATGCAAGTACAATAGAAACAAAAAGCTCCAGCAACCCCATGTGTTTGTTTTTAGACAGCTGGCATGGCAGACAGTTCCTGTGTATCATGCAACAGTAAGGTCTGAACTCAAAACTTAAGGCCTTCTAATAAATAAACAATTTTAACTTGACTTGCCATCATGCAAGTGACAAATAAAACATTCCCCACTGAGTTAACTTCCTGAGGGCATTTTATTATAGTAATCATCTACAGGTCAAACAAAAGTCTTCAAGCAACCTTAGGATCTTGACCTTCTTTGATTCTAGACTTGCAACTCTAATTAATTGCTATTTCTGCTTAATAAGGTTTTTACAGCTGATAACTGTATCTAGTTAGTGTGCTGCTTGCCAGTATTGCAAATGAGCAAATTAAACATAATGTTTCTTTCTAAGTAATTGCCATTTAATCCTGATTTTAAGAAAAAGCAGTAGCAGTGATGATTAGAAAGAAATTTTAAGTTCATTAATACTAAGTTATCTGCTGGGGAAATAAGTACATTTGTGTACTTTGTGTGAAGTTTTATGTCTCTGTGTGGTAGTAAAGAACTGGTGTGTTAACAAAATATGTGTTAACAAAAATAAAATCTGTCCATATTGAACTTGAAATAAAACTTGGCGATGATCTCTTTGAGCTCAAGATTTCAAAAGGAGAGTTTTTGGAAGTGGTTGGCCATAGGTAAATCAGCCAGGCCATTTTATCTTGCCTAGTATTTTCTACATTCCATTGAGTGCAAATACACATTTTACCAAAGTTAGGAAATGCTCTCCTTATGTCACTGTTAAGGCTGAGCAATGCAACATCTAGGAAGTATCCAATAAAATCTTAAATGGTTTCTTATTTCCTCCTTTTTGGAGCAACTCTGCTATCATTAATATGCATTTCTCCTTCAGCTTCTAATATATGGAAATGCCAATAATGTGTTGTTCTCTAAAATGCTTCAAGTACTTTCATATTGCATTCAGGTTCATAAAAGTGTGCTTGAGCTGATAAACAACAGCTGTAAAGCAGGTTATGTTGAATTGGAACAAAAGGTGATTTTTTTTTTCTTATCGACCCAAAGGTTTTAAGAAATAGACCTACCTTCTTAGACTTCAGTTTTTGTCAATGAAGTTTTGAAAACTAATTATCATAGTGAATCTTAGTATGAAAACTTGTTTAGAAATAGAATAGATCTGATCCCAGCCAACAAGAAACCTGTGGCTTAACTGACCTCTTTGTTTTGAACTCTTTTGCTGTTTTAGTGTAGGACAAATGAAGTAGATATCCCTGCTTGTTTTTTCCCCTACACTTATTACTGCTAGATATACATAGAATAGGATTAACATTATTTCTAAAAGAAGAGTCAACCATTCTTACGTTGTCTCTTCTGCACCTATAAGACAGTGGTAAGAGGCTCTAGGTGAGTTTAGGATTCTAATTTCCCCCAAATAAATCATGAAAACAGATATTTGATGCTTAGTCTTGCTATTTGGGGTTTAGCTTCAAGTCTAGGAATGTGAATTAATTTTTAAAACTTAAAGTAATTCACTAAAACACTTATGTTTATTAATACCTGTATTTGGTTTTCTGATTAAAATGTCACAATAATGCTTTATTGCCTTTTATTTGAGCACACTTTATTTTATCTGGTAGTGTTTTCAATTATACAGATGTGATGTTGTATTAATGTGGATATCTCACTTCAGCAATTAGAAGAAAACTTCTTTTTGGTTCTCCTTAATAGCCTTTCTGAGTCTGCAGTTATTCTGGATTTTGGCATGCACAAATCTGATTTTCTATTCTAGCCAATACAGCAGTGCAATGCCTATGTGAATTTAAAGCCTGATTCTGTATTCAGAGCTTATTTCATGTGAGAACTGCCTTAAGTGCTTCTTTGTCATTTAAACAGGAAAAGACCTGCATGCACTATTACTTACTCTCATGTGCCTTGCACAGATTTATTTTACTGTATCTACAGTTGTATATTCATGAATCTGAATGCCATTAAAATGAGGCTGAGGAGCTGGAATGCAGGATACCTCCACGAGCACATAGCTGTACTTACTGGTGAGAAATGGCAACCATAAATATCACTAACAGTGAGGCTATTAACAAATAGTAGTGATTGACTCAATAAAATGTCTGTCAGCTTGGTATCCAAAAAGCGTAACTGAGTAAATAGCACTACTTGTGTGTTATTCCCAAGGGAAAAGTCATAATTAATGAAAGCATCATAGATTGGAAAATCAGAATATCCACATTCCTGGTTGTGGCTGATACTGCTCTACTGTGTAGCCTTGAACAGGACACATAAGGGACAGCATTTAGAAGGAGTGAACTGACAACAAAAGTTACAATCACAGGTGCCTGTCACTTTTTAAAGAATAAGAGGAGTCTGAGTTTGTTCATTCCCCATCTAGACAGTAGGTGCAATGTTACTGGCATGCCTTACAAGAGGTTTTTTCCAAGGCTCTGAAATGTTCTTTTATAACAACTAGATATGCAGCTGGCGTAACTCCCTGACTAACCGAAGAACCCCCAAAAATGTGAGGAAAAAGGAATTGTGAGATATTTACTTTCTTTGAGCTGACAATTAAGTTTGCGTATTTATCATTTTAGAAACATAAAAGGTACTAATTTTACACTGTTTTCTCTTGTAGAAGAACTCCTGGAAGAGAAATGAGGAAAAACTGCTTTCAAACTTCTATGGAAAGGTAAGAACTGATCTTACCAAAATGCTCTTTACATATTTAACAGCTTTAGAAGATGGTCCTGTCTCTTTCAGCTGCTTAAATACCTCATGCAGTAAACCAGACTTTGGGTTAGCCATCAACACCTGTGACAACTCTCTGCCTAGAATCAATGTAGAACATCTGATGTTTTTGACCTTCAGCCCAAAAAAGACTTTTGAGAAAGACAAGAAAATAAATCTGGCTTCTACCGTGTTGCCTATCACTTTTTCCCCTTGTAAATACTCTAAAGGGTGTTTTCAGAAATAACTTTCTAATAGTGAACAATATGTTGGAATTTCAAATAAGTATTTGTTTTTTCTACCAAACTGGGTGGGTACTTGAGTAAACAAACTGAATTGTCTTTAAAGGGTTCTACTTTTCTAATAAACACATGATTTCTTTTCTAGTAAGGATAAAAGCTGGAACACTTATATTATTAGGTAAGAACAATGCGTGCAGCATTTGTCACTCCAAAATGGAAAGTACCAAGCTTTGGCAGCACTCCAAGTCATTGCTAAAAAGGAGATTGCTTTGCACTTTATCAAACTATATAGTGATCGATGCTAACAAATGCTGAGATTTGCAGTGCCATAGCACAGCAGGATAGGAGAGAGAGCCCTTGACCCCAGACGTGTTATTTTAGTTTGTCCAAGCTCTGTCCCAAAAGAATCTGGAATAGAATGATGTTGTCGAATATTTGCTAAAGATGAAGTTATTATGCAGGGCTTTGAGTATCATACTACTGTTTAGTATGTAAACTCCTGAAATAAAGGTAAAAAGAGCAAACAAGAAGATTGAGAGCGCTGTTGTCCAGTGAATCTTCAGACCAACAGTAGCATACTGTCTTAATACGCTCCTGTTGTTGATGTTCATGTCATTACATAGTCTTAAAAGAACTTTCTAGATAGGTGGACAAAGTATTATGAGCACAAAGATCTTATGCAACAAATGACTGAACTGAACATGTTAAAAGTGACTTCATGGTTCTGTTCTGTATGAGTTATATCTTTCTCCTTCCCTGCTCCACAGAGGAAATGAGTTTGGTTTTACTGTTAAAATGAGAAATAGCTGCTTCAGCACAGGGACAGGCCAAGATGCCAGCTGTTACACAGGTGTATTCCTTACAGCTATGTCTGAAACATCAGTGTTTGCTAGTTATCACTGACCCTCCCTTTCTGTGGGATTTTCTCTAGGATCTGTAGTTGGAGGGGAGAGTTGCATTTTTTCCTCTGAAGTTGAAATGGGCTTTTGTCTGATTATTCCATATGTTGCATATTCTGGACCATCCTCATCACAGATGTTCCTCTCCATGTATGGGTTTCAGCTCATTCGGCTTCAGTACTTGACTTTAAAAGGCAAAAAAATCAAATCCCTTTCTTGAGGATATAATGCATCATTTTCCCCAATTTGACTGTGTATTATCTTCTTTTACATCTGATCACATCATCAAAATCTAACTTCCTGCATCTGTGTTGGCTAATTAGTGCCTTGGCTTTAAACCTCTTCCTATCAAAAATACACATTTTTTTTAACTAGGCAGTATTTTTATTTATTTTATACAAAGTGTTCTGAGCACATTTAATGAAAAGAGGAAGAGTGATGATTTCTCTAAATTGGACACACCAAAGAAGAGTGAAAAGATCATGAGATGCAGAAGGAAATAAAAGCAGTGACATGAGGGAAGGGGAAGAAGGTAAAATCTTTTCCCTGGAAGCAAGTAGGGCTAGTGCTTCACTAGCAGCAGCCAGTCAGGTTGGACTAAGTGTAATGAGATATTTAAAAATCAATCAAACTCGCTTTTGCTAAAAACTTATGAGAATTGTGAATGATTTGACTTTAAACCTTTTTGAAAATGCTGTTTCCCAGAGATTAAGAAACCAACCAAACCAAAAGCAAGAAAATTAAGCTGTTTTGTGGGCTCATGACCAGAACAGATGTATCCCTATTTCACATACTTGGCTAAAACTCCACTAATCGAAGCATGACATATCAGATAGGCCAGTCTCATTTTCTTCAGTCTGAAATTATTTGCTTAGTTAGAATGTTTCTTCTTAATGGCATTTGTATACTGGCTTTATTTATAAACAGACTTTTGCATTGCTATCAGTTGTATCTAGTGAGTTCCAAAGTGTATTCATTCAGTTTAATAAATGGAAAAAACTGGCAGATTTAAGACTGGAAACAATTTAGTGTTAAGTATATGCTGTCATCTGCTGGTCATCGCATGCAATCTTTCCTACATACAGATTTTATGCCACTCTTACTGGAGAAATAGGGGTTCAGCTAGAAGATTCTGCTTTACAACTGTCTTGATTGCTATATGCCTTCTAGGGAAAGAGAAAGGTGAAAAATAACTGGACAATTATATTAACATATTTTTTCAAGCTTTAAACAAGAACTGAGTTGAAGTGGGAGCGAAATGAAAGGCCACCATGATAAGTGCACCTTCAGAAATAATGTTTAATCCCATCTTCTGGTTTTCTACGTTATCAGGAGGTGGAGGCAAGTGATATCTTCAGGTACTATGTGTTCTGCTTGCAGTTTGTGTTTGGTCAAGAACCTCAATACCTAGTCATGCCTATAACAGCTTTGGCATATTAAGCAATGTGATTACATCAGATTTTAATCATTGTAAAATAGTAAAGTATGCTAAGTAGTAAAAGAAATTACTCTGCTACAGGACAACATAGCAGGTGATAGCTGATGTGTTCTTGGGAAATGAGGCTGTCTGCAGAGAATATAACTTCATCTGTCTCCACTGGAAACAACAGAGCATGGAGTCACTGGGCAGAACCTATTACTGAGCCTTTATTGGAAGAGGGGGAAAAAGAAATGTTAATCAACTCTTGATTAAAATGTACGGCTTAATCTCGTCAACTGGAGGAAGTCAAGCTCTAACAAATGAGGGTTTCCTAAATGAGCTTCTCAAAAAAATCATCATAAATTGCTAGACTTGTATATGAACATGGTTTATATGAAGATTTTAGAGATACCTTTTCTTCTTCTATGCCCTAATTCTATAACCTAACTTGTGTACTTTATTTTGCTGCCATCAATAGCAAATATTCTATCCACTAAGCAAATGTAAATACGCAACTTTACTCAGACCTTCATGTCTGAAAACCAACATGGGTAACAGCAGCTCTAATTTTAGGCATAAGTGCTGTAAAATCATACCAGATTGCTGGGTCTTAATAAAAAGCAAGGCAGTATCTCCTTTTGATAATGTATCCCAAAGAAGTATCTTTGCTTTGTATTTTGAAAATTACAATTCTGAGTATGTAAACATGTTGCTTTGAATCCATAAACTTTTTCAAACATCTGCCTGTAGAGCAATATGCGCAAAATTACTTTTCTAGAGTGGGAAAGACCAGGCAGAACTCAATTTTTATATCCAACTTTCCCTTTCAGTTTGAGCAAATCAATACTTGTCGTTCAGCTGCAATATTGTTTAATATCCAATTTATTTTTTGCCAGGATTTCTGTTGAAAACCACTTGTTCTGGATGTAGGTATAGATCATAATACTGAAATGTCCAGACATCAGAAGATTGTTAGTGCACTCACGCCAGCCAAATTCCAGATTTCCAAATTTACTTCTGACTGTTACATTTTCACTAAACATGATCCTGATGTAAGTACTGCAAGCATTTTAACCATGATTCTTCTGGATGTGGTTCTGAACTCACAACTAAGGGCAGAAGTAAAAAGATCAGAAGAGGTCAAGAAGAAACAAGAGTTAGGATTTGTGTTTTCAAAACCACATAGCAGAGTTAGGCTTTCTGGAAGTTAATGGGACTTGGCAGATGGCCCAAATTCAAAAACGTTATCTAAAGTGCCAGTGGCCTGTGTAATCCAAGACCGCCACTGGTTGAGTTGCAGCTATGTTATAGTTGTGGAGAACAGTATAAGAAAAAGGAATCTAGTGTAAACAAGGCCTTTGGGAGCAGGATCTGCAACTCCTCCCAGGACCCCTTTGTGACCTTGAGGACAATGCATGGGTGCTTTGAACAGCCACAGTGTTAACTCGCAGCAGGACTTGAACTGAGGCTATTTATGGGTTTCTGCAGTAAAGATTAAGTGGTAGACAAATTCCCATACTTGGTTGACTAAGGACAGGAGATAAGACACAGACAATGTTAATTGTAATTAATAGAATTGGCAAGAGTGTCTTTAATTGCAGATAATTTGTCTTTACCAACAAAAGCAACTTAAAAACATAGTCCGGGCACATAAAATAATCAGTGTATTTTCAAATCCCAGCATCTTTTGCAAAATATTTGAAGTGTGACTTAGTTCTTATTTACTTTTTTCCTAGCTCACTAGTAGTTGGAAATATATTTCATGTAGTAATACTGAAATTGAAATGGCCTGTGGTAAACATCAGGATAAATCTTTGTGAATCGTGGTATTACGGTTTACATTATGCATTTTCTTTTCATCTGCTAGTATACCACCTACTAGTTAGAAATATAGTTCAGATTGAGTCGAAGCCCTTAATTTGGGACCTAATCTATTAATATTCAATAAAGACAACATAAATTAACTTTCTAGCATTTTGGAAAGAATAGTAAGTTTTAGCAGACCTAAATTGGTTTAGGATTTCACCTTAGGATATGTCTTCTTGCTTTAATTTCATCTTGTTTAATTTGGTCACTTGCACTATAACCTTTTGTGATGCCTTCTTGTTGACTGTAGATTTTGCCCAGCATGATTTTAATACTGTCATTGTTTTTAGTAAAATGTATACCTCACATTTAAAGACAGAAAATGTCTTCTCTCATTTCTTTCTAGTATCAAACTTTTGTCTTTTTAAAATGCAAGGCTGTATGATTTGGCTTCTTTGCTAGGCACAGATTGAATTATGACTCAAGTTTGTTTTCAAGGTTTAGAGATGAGATTGGCACTTTGCTCCTACAATCAGTACACAAATTCCAGTGTCCTTCCTCAGCAGAAAGATTATCTTGGATTGAGTTTGGGAAGAAGTGCTCCACAACTTAGGCATGCCCCACCAGCCTACCAAGATGTCATTGCTCAGATTTCTGTCTGAAAATGTAGCTTTCCTTAAATAACACAGCTGAAAGATAAATGAATGGGGAATAATTTAGTGAGATTAAACAGACAGGACTTTGGACACTTATCATAGCTTCTGCAATGCCTCATATCTGAGCAAGGAAGCATTGCTAGGTTCAGAAATGCCAGGATCATTAATCAGCCCTTCTATGCTGAAGTGATGTGATATAATGTTCATAGCTTGTAGAATATAGAATTTTGTTTTGCCTGTATCTGCCAATCTATTTTATGTTTGGTTCAGCGTCGTTGTAAAATTCAGGGAATTAAAGTAACTGAGTTCATTGATCTATGAATATGATTTCTGAAATACCACATAAAACAACGTAACAGGAAAAGATATATCTGACTGGAGTACTTTTTATGCAAATTACTTAGATAATTTATCTTTTGGCATTAGCTGAGCTGAGTGTGTATCTGCCATGGAAGTCTGAAGCTGCCATAAGTCATGGGGCCTAACCTATGGCTTATAGAAAGCAATTAGAAATTATGAGACTCCCAAATGGCTTTATGAAAGGATAGTTTTTTGCTCATCTCAAAATGGCAAAAGATCCCATAGCTTTGTTAGTGTTGGGTCACATTAAATATTGTTGAATAAAATTGAGAGCAATACTGAATAGTACATAATGACAGATGTCCACTAATGAGGCAAAATTAGGGGAGAAGTCCTGGCTTAGTTTTAAGAAATATGGTAGAGAAAGATCTAGAGAAGTTAGGTGTTTCTGTGGATAACAAGAATATGCAGAGATGTCATGTTTAAGCCAGCCTTCATCCCTTAAACAAGAATGAAGATTGATTTGGAGGATAGAGGAGAGGCACTGCAAAGGTGGCTATTGCTTATACTCTCTCTGAAATTTGAACACAGACCACTGTTGGATATACCCAAATATTAACAATACATAAATCACACATCTAATTAATTTTTCATTTTTTTAATCTTCTCTGATGAAATGAGAGAACTAGAATTTTACAGAATTTTTCTCATAAAAAATGAAATGAAAATATGTGTCAAGAAATAAAATGAGATTTTTCAGGCATTCCAGGGAAAGTAATAATGTGATAGCATGCTATCTGCCAAAGGTGTTAGCACTAGCAGACAGCGTTGGTTAAATTCAAACCTATTATCTGCATGAGAATGCAATTGTGTTTAACTTTCCACGTCCTAAATGTTTTAGCTAAGCAGAATTGGTCACCCCACACACATGTAAGAAAATTACACGCTACCTCATCCTCTTTCACCTTTTACGGAAGATGTTTCTAAATGATGACAGCAGCAGATGCTGACATCTAGTGGCTCTACAGCATAGGCAGTATTTCCACTCGGTCACCTGTATTTTTCTAAAGGGATGAACCATACTTTTCAGCACTGCAGCTAGGTAATAAGTTTTTTGGGTTTAAAACTCCTTTTTTTTTCAGTCTTAGCTCTTTGCTTTTAGAGGCTTTGTAGTGACTGATTTTAAAATAATTCTCAATTGCATATTTCTCTTTGTAACTTTTCTCAACATCATGTAGTCTGAGTGCTCTGCAAAAGGAAATACCTTTATCTTCATATGAGTTCAATGTATGAATATATGTGGTTATCTAACTTGAATGCAGCATAAAAATCTTTAAAATTTTCATGAGGAAAAAGATTGGTGTTATGTAAAAGTCATTATAATCTTTCAGTGCTGACCAATCATTGAATTGTCTTCCAAGATATCAAGATAAGATCTTGAAATCCAGTTCAGAGAAGAACATTAAGAAGTTCCATTGGTTTCTAAAAGCAATACTGACAATATATTCATTTGATATTTTGCCATCCATTAGTGCTAATACTTAAAAAGCAACTGGATCTATTCATGCAGGAACCAATTACCAAGAGCTGTTAAATTCAAGCACATTTACTGGTTTAGAAGCTCCTGGAGCCACAGGTTTTTGAAAGCTGGTGAAGTATTCTGAGACATGTCACTATCTTTCTGACTTTCTCTTTGCTGGAGCCATTATGAGGGAGAGAGTGCTGGGCTACTGTACCCTTGATGTGATCTAATAAATCATTCTTTATGGCTAAGGGCATAATATTTCTGCTTTCCATGTTGTAGCTTCCTTAACTAAGTATCAAAACTGTATTTTCCCATTTTGATCCTTCTAGCGAGCTAAGATGATTTGTGTGCCACATTTTAGAGATGTACTTCACAGTCCTATCTATTGAATAACAATCTAGAACTTGCCTCAATATAGAGAAATGCAAAAGATCGTGTTACATTCTAAATGCCACATAAATCCATGTTTCCTGGCATGCATGGGCTGCTGATTTCAAAATTGTGTCTGATGTGATTAACCATTTTCTTCATCTGTATTCTATCACTTGTGTTATGTCAGTTTAATTTCCATCTTTGGAAAGAGATCAATGGAAAAAGGAAATACAGAGAATGTCAAGATGCCCCCTTTGGCATTTAATACAGTTGTGTACAGAATCTCAGCTAGCTAAAACTGAAAAAAACCCCACATTTTCTATTTTTCAAGATTAAATACTGCAACATTTCAGGCCCTAATGGTGCCAAAATCAGGCACCTCAGCCTCATCGTATAATCTTGCTGAGATTGTAGATCTGTTTCCGCACTATCAGAAGGGCTGTCAGCTGCCTGTATTCCTTGATGTTTAAAGTAGAATAGTAAATGTAAATAACATCTTATACAGAAAAATGTACGTGTCTAGGTCCATGCTAGAAAGAAAAGGCACATGGATCAGAGGCTCTTAAGGTAGAAATTTGACCTATGTTTCCTAGTTTCTGGATGTATACTATAAGTACACAAAGATTGTATAATAAAAAGGTGAGGGCTTCCTGACTGCAGACAGGTTCTTTTTGACTAACGCTGTTGCAGTACATACATCAGGCCACGAGGTAGAGCTACATACAATGATTAGAGTCAGGTTTCATGCTGTATAAACTTTCAAGGGGTTTAGTCACTGTCGTGGCCAGTGCATTCGAGAATGACTTTTCACGGTCTGAAGTAATGTCTGTGTTAGTGGAGAGATTTTCCTTTTAGATGAAAAGCGAAAAGGTGAAAAGGACATGCATGATTACCATTTGTTCACCAAAGCTTAAATAGGTCTGCAGTTTCAAAAACTAATTCCAGAGGGGTTTTTTTTACTGCCATGACAGAAATATTTGTGACCATTTAGAGACTTTAATTAGCAAAGTATTTAAGATATTATCTAAATGATTCAGGTTCTAGTTCCTGCCCAAAACTGAGTAGTTTACATTTAAGATAGATTATTCTCCTAGTAATTAAGGTGTTTGAGGGTAGGTCATTGCTTAATTCTGACTTCAGAAACTTTCCTCAAATATTATTGCATCAAATAAAAAAAAGTTTTGGTGGTTGTGGCAATATTTTATTAGACACAGTATGTCTAATGACATCCTATACTAAGAAAACAGGTTGTCCCTCCAGGAACGCAAGAGTTTCTTCAGAGTTATTTACCAGCTGTGGACTTGCAGACCAGAAAGCTTTCATGTTTTTCCTCAGCCTGCTTATATCATTAGCTATCACACATATGACATATAATAACTTTTTCTTAATGAATACATCTTTTGGAAATTTTGGTTGCATTTGCATCTAACATTTCATCAAAATTTATGAAGTCTAATATGATTAACACTGGGCCCCCCATTGCACTTTGTCTTATTTTTTAACATTTGTCTTCTCCTCTGTCTCATGTAATCTTCATCTAAAACGTCAATATATGTCTCTCCTCTCGCAGAATGCTGTTGTTTGTCAGAAAGAAATAACAGTATTTTCTTTATACTTTCATATAATGTATATTCTGAGTATGATCTTGAATGTCTTGTAACATGTAACAGTATGTGCACTGTTTATTTAGCAAAGCAGTTCTGAATTTTTAGCTGTAGAATATGAAATGTCATTTAAATATGATGTTCTTTTCCCTTCAGTCAGCTTAAGCCATGTGTGGCATTCCAGAGCAAGATATCTATATATTTTGGCAGCCTTTTATGGTGAAGTAGTGCCCCTGAGAACATTACTACAGAGAAAGCAGATAGCCTGATTTTTTGCAGAAGCCATGCGCCTGTAACTTATTTGTGGTTGCACTCACAACATGATAACCATAATTTTAATACTAAAGAGTTTCATCATCATGGCTAGGCTTTGTGAATGAAGATTTGGGAAGGGCTCTACCCATGTTTGTTGCAAGCGCGTTGGTGGCTAAAAAAGCCAATATGAGATAGGCATGACCGGTTGCAAAAGGCACAGCAGAAAGACTCCTTAGATGGTGTATTCTGCAAGGCATGATTCTTTCTGTGTTGTCTTTTCTCCTCAGGGGTGATCCTGTATGCTTTCTCAAAAGTATCCACAGCGTTATAGATGGTGTGTCTCCAGGCCTCCCGATTGGAGGCCAGAGTAGACCAGTTATGGTGATCAATATGGCCAAGGCTGAGATGTTGTTTCAGGGAGTCCTTGTATCTTCTCTTTGGGGCTTCTCTCTTGCGGCAGCCGGTGGCAAGTTCACCATAAAGCAAGATCTTAGGGAGGCGGTGGTCCTTCATCCTTGAGACGTGCCCTGCCCATCGCAGCTGTGTTCTCAGTAACATGGCCTCAATACTTGTGACTGCTGCTTGTTCTAGAACAGATGTATTGGTCACATAATCTGACCAGTGGATGTTTAGGATTGTGTGGAGACAGCGTTGATGGAAGTGTTCTAGGAGACGCAGGTGGTGGCAGTAGATGACCCATGATTCAGATCCGTATAAGAGAGTAGACAGCACTATGGCTCTGTAAACTCTGATCTTTGTACTTTTCTTCAGGTGTTTATTTCGCCAAACTCTTTTATGAAGCTTTCCGAAAGCACTATATGCCTTTGCTAACCTGTTCTCTATCTCTCCGTCAATCTTACCATCCGTGGAGATGAGGCTACCTAGGTAATTAAACTGCTGCACTAAAATGCAAGTGATGCAGAGATTCTCTGATTAGAGGATTGATACAGTTTTGCTCATATAATTTAAGTGGTGTATGAGGAGCACAGTATGATGAGACTGACATAGTTTAGAGACCAAAAGGTCTTCAAATACATAAAAGACTGGCAATGAGAAAGGGATTAGGATCTTCTCTTTATCCACTACAGACAGGATAAACAGTAACAGGCTGAGCTGGAGCACAAAGTACTCAAGTCAGACATTAAGAAACACTTTCTAATGGAAATAGAATGAAGCATTGTAATAGATTTCCTGCAGTGAAGCTGCAGTGTCTCCAGTGTTAAAGGTCTTTAAGTACAGATAGACAAACATTTATCTGTCTGGAGTGACCTAAGTAGAGCTGATATTGCAGTAGAGCAAAAGCCCTAGATGACCCCTGTGGTTTCTTTCAGCTGTAATATTTTATGGAGGTTTTGTGCATGGATTGCAGCTGGGCTTTATGTGAGTAGTAGAAATGACCCTTCCTGGTAACTGGTGTTCCTTAAAAGTTTGTTAGTGTAATCACTCATGTATGTAAAGCAAGAAGTTCAAGGGTTTTTGTGGTTTCTCATCCCTCTTACATTCCAAGCATTTGCTTGCCTTAAACTTGATGGACTTTGTCCACATCCTTTCCCTGTTTTCCACTTCCCGGCTCCTATTAGTCTTAATGCTTTTCATTCCCTGTATCTGGCACACACTAGTCCCTTTTATCAAAGGACTTTCACACCTGAGGCCTCCAGTCACATACTTGCAGTAAAGTAACAGCTTAAAAGCAAATCCTTTTAAATCCTGAGGCCAAACACTGTAACAAACATATCTTCTCAAGGGATCAGTTTCCAAATGTGCTTTTGAACCTAAGTCCCAGCAGGCATTTGGTTTAAGTGTGTGATAGGGGTTTATTTATTTATTTATTGTAGAGCCATCCCCTCTTTATTGTTCCCATCTCAAGATGTGCTATTTAAACCTGTATCTCTGGTGAATTCTACCATTGAAGTGTAGATTAGCAAAGTGCTGCTGGGTGGTGAAACATTGCAGGACAAAAAGACATATCAAAATAAAATCTTATGAGAAAGTGTCAGTTACAGGAAGAATGTATATCTCTTGTTTCAGGAGGGAGGGAGAAGGCAAATCATGGGTTTGAATCAACATCTTTTTGAAAATGTGCTGTATATGGGGCAAGGTGCTCAGACTGTGGCAATCTGAAAGAGGTTTATAAAACATGAGTGATCTTTGTGAAGTGCTCTGCAAGATGTGACGTAAGCTAGTTTAAAGTGCAGAATGAGTCTCATATAGTGTGGTTATACCCGAGATATTTTTAAAGATTGGTGTCTGGATTCTGCAAGTCAGTTTGCAAACTGGTACATGCAAAATATGCTACATGCCTTAGAAGACAGCATACTTCATTGTGTGTAAAATTATTACTTGTACTTGCAGATTAATATTAGCACTTTCAAAGGCCTGTTCAGACAAGTAGTTTTGCAGTTTGCAATTAGTTGATGACTTCTGTATTTTTTTGTGGGTATTATTGCATGGGACCTTTAGCCGTGTGTGAACCCAGTGGTATCACAATTGTTTCAATCCATGCTGAGTATTGCCCAACTGTAAAACAAGATCAACCCCATATACAGGAGCACAGTTCCCTGAGGACAGGGCTATGTATTAGGTAAGGCTTGATTTTAATCTTGCTCTTGTCAGCTGTATCTGCTGACAGTTCATTTTCAGGTGACTACATACTATAATACTATCACTCACGTTATTTTCCTTTCTCTCAATTAAGCAGTCACGTTACGTTGTTATTCTTGTTTGAGGAAAGATATCGAGTAATCACACTGTGAAGTCTTAAACAAAAAATGGTTGTACAGTTTCTCCCTTGTTGGCTCTTTTTTATGTCTTGCAAGCTGGAGCCACTCCAGAACTTCACTATCTGCTCACATTCTTGTATTCTAGTAAATCTATCTTTTCCTTCCTTCTTTTTCTCTCTCACTTTAAAAGAAGGAAGGTTTGTTTTTTCATGCTGAGACTTAAAGTACTAAGCAATCTGAGTTCTCCCCCTGCCCCTGAAAACTCCTTTATTCTCATTTTACTGAGAAGAGAAAAGGGAATTGTCAGTAGAGACAAAAGTTAGAAAGTCCAGTTCTGTAATTCTATGTAAATCTATCCGTCCAAATACCACTTTTCCATTCGCCTTAAATACCCTTTGACACTTTCCAGGCCCCTGACATAATTTTGTTAATCTGTTTCCTGTTGTTCCCCACCTAGATGGAGGTGTCAGGTGAAAATCTGGGGCTTACCTTCAGTATATTGTAAAACCAAAATAACCCTTAAGATTTGTTTCTAATTCAACACTTATTCACATGTCCAAATATCTAGCTCAGTTTATCTAATGCTTTACATCCAGGCTACTTTGCGAAGAGAGAAGCTGAAGCTTTGATTGTGACTGATGCTTGATGTAATTGACTCTCAGCAATTCAAGCTATGCAGCTTATAAAATGTTAATTTAGCTTCTTTTTGCAGACCAAAGCTTTTCAGTTTGTTATTCTTACTCAAGATACAACAGTTTGAGGTATGTTATTTCAAGAAAGTAACTCATATCTCTTGTTATAGTAAATAAAAATGAGGTAAATAAGACATTGAACTGAAGAAAAGCAGACAATTCTACAGCTGAATATAAATCTTAATATAATGACATAAAAGCATAAAGCCCTATGAAAGTATTATGAATTTTTTAACAGAAGTAAACAAAACCCAAATGCTTAAATCTAAATAGGCTACAGACAATATGAGCCAGAACCCCGTCTGAATTTTTGCCATGTTGAAGGTTACCTAATAAATAAAAAGTGATTATTTATTCCAATTTTTTTACACCAAAAGAGAATGACTGTAGTTCAATCCTTTCTTCTCAAGAATCAGAACTCCAAAGGCAATCTAATGTAGCCTAAAGCAACAGATTCATAATAATATTAATAGCCATATGCTCCATTTCAGCTAAGTACCCCACGGCAATGCAGTAATCCTCCCTGATTCTGAAAGTTACACATAAGTCTGTAGATATGAAAACCAAAATAAATTGAATCTCTAAAAGAATATAACAGATTGCAACTAAGTTGAAAGCACATCCTTTGGACACAGCCAACAAAGGGGATATCTGTGGCATATTGAAATGTAAATTAGTTGTAACACATAAAGTCCATTGTGCCATTGATTAGTTTGATAGAGTTTAGACGTATATGTTAGTATACATAATTCCCCCCCCTTCAACTCCTTAATCTAGACTGCATTTGGTAAAAATGATAATGCCTCACTACAATGTGCAGAAGATACTTTTACCTTAAGAGTACAGATCTAGCCACAAGTGAAAGTCTTTGGCCTCTTCTACACTGTAATTCAGATCATAGTTCCAGAACGGGTTGTGTCCAGATCTTGTTACAAAACAGCTTTGTACTGTCCTAATAAACACAATCAAGCTATACCATGGGAAATACGCAACTTTGCTATCTTGTGTCAAAGATGTCATAAACACGTGGGCTACTCCTTTAGTCTGTTCATTTTTATTCTTTTGGTCTTGTCAAGCAGTATGAACGTGTCCCTAGGAAAATATGTTCCTAGTGTCTCTTTCAAGTAGAACAGTTCTATTATTCCCTTTCTGCAGATTGAGATCTTTTTTGAAGCTGAAACTAAGGGTAAATATTGAAACAAGTTAAATGCCAAACTCACTGAAATCAGTGGAAGAATAAAGCCTTCAATCTGCTACTATCTTTCCCTGAAAAATATTGATCCAAAAAAAATCCCTGTGAAAATGTAAATAAAAACATCACTGTGTAAATTGCACAATCAGCTGAAAGGGGGTACAAATCCTTGTATTTCCATAACTACCAAAAAACCCTTTGGATTCCTGTAGCAGAAGACTGTCTTGAAAAGTATGTATACTTTTCAGGTCTTTTAAGCATTCCTGATATTTTGAAGTTTGCTAGACATTTGCAGGTCAATTTTGCAACACAGAGATTTTTTTCTACTCATTCCAGTGGCCATTTGTCTGTCAGTTTGGGATATTTGACAAGCTTACATGTTGCCAGTAAAAGTAGTGTTAAGATAAAAGTGAAGAAATTGACACACATGAGCACAGATAGTTGAACTTTATTTATCTTTGTCTCCAGTGTTTTTAATTTTCTTTGTATTCCCATTCTTACAGTAGCTTGTGCATATGAAAACTGTAAAAGTAAGGATTTGCTCTCAGAAATTTGTCCTAAGACTGTATTTTCCTTGATTCATTCAGTGTTTCAACAGATAAG
This sequence comes from Galbula dea, assembly GCA_013399015.1. Taxonomy (NCBI): domain Eukaryota; kingdom Metazoa; phylum Chordata; class Aves; order Piciformes; family Galbulidae; genus Galbula; species Galbula dea. The sequence continues at coordinate 277,445 of VWZX01010739.1, forward strand.
TAAGAGTTTTTCAATGCCCAAGGTGTTTTTGAAAAGACACAGGAATGTACTCACACTACTCTTAACTTCCAGTTGAGCATGTGCTGTAACTCACCCAAGATAAGTTTCACTAAATGTTACCTTCAACTAATTGAAGAGAGCTAGGAAAGTCATGTTAAATATATATTGCTTTTTATCATTATGTAATTTTGGCCGCACAGGGGCAGTGTTACCAGTCTAACATTCTCTAAAGCTGAAGTACACATCCCACGGGGGATACTGACACATGAATGATTTTTAAAAGATTTATTTAAAAGAATAAAACGATGTATCTAATAATTTTCCTTTCTTAATTACTCTCCATAGGAGCTAAACACACCTCGGAGAATTCCATCTAACAACACTCAAGCATACACTTGCCGTTGAAGTTAGGGATATAAATGCCAAGCATATTTCCATTAATTAAAAACATGGAATAGAAATTTAAAAATGAAAGATTGATCCCCTATCAGTGAATTTGCAAGTACTCTGCTTTCCTGTGGGGTGTTGGTGATGGGATTTCAAATGCATCGACATAAATTAGAAATGTAATAATCCAGCCAAACATGCCCTTAATCCACATTTTGTGTTGATAGGCTAGTTCACAGATTCCTTAGATTAGGAGTTTATTTTATCTTTTTATAACCTAATAGCATGGTCATTTAACAAGGGAAGTTCTTCTCTTGCTCCAATGGCATTCTCATGGCTGTATCATCCCTTCTCCCCCAAACAGTTGAGTTTAATGTCATTGTTTTTATAATGATGCTCCCTGCCCTTATCCCACATTTCTTTTCCTGCTGTCCTTTCTTTGATGTAGCACATTTTGTTGTCATACAGACTATATGCCAAATGTTTATTCAGTGATGATTAGTTTAGATCAAGGTTTACTTTCCATTGGCCCTGTTTCAAAAGATAGTTGAGGAATATAGTTTCTTTTTGTTGGTTCCACCACAGAACTGGCCTTGAAGAAGTGGAAGCAAAAAGAGGAGGATTCATAGCACTTTCTCTTTTTTTTTTTTTTTTTTCTTTTTTGTTCACCTGCTCTTATCAATGAGTTTGAAGGCAGAAAAACAAATAGAAAACAGAGGTTTATTGTGTTATTTTAGTTGTTTTTTGGTAACCTTTAACAAAGATATGATGTGGCAAAATGAATTAATTTAAACAGTGGAAATGTCAGCAGGCATTCACAGGAGCCCAAGAACTTCATATGGTTTGACTTTATTAGATTTTTTTAAATTTCTTTCAGGAACTTTCACCTCTTTTCTTTGCTAACAATTTCATTGCTCCACAAAGCAAAAACTAACTTACTTTTTTCTTCTAAATTGGCTAGGTGATTAACATAATTAAGTTAAATCTGGTTTAGCTACTTTGTTGTAAGCACCAAGGAAAGAATTATGGGCCCATATGTATTTTCTAGTCAGCAGATCCAATAAAAGATACTACTCCCTGCAAGCCTGGTGTTCAGTGCTGGTTTGGGGTGATTTGTTTGTGATTCTGTGATTCTGTGGGTAGAACTGTGAACAAGTCAACAAAAACTTAGCTGTGAGAAAGCAAGGTTACATGACTGCATATTAGAAATCTTTTTCAGTATTAGGTATTCTGTTTGTTTATATGTTAATATTATCATTAATATCAACAGTTCTTGTTTCTTGAAAAGTTTCCATTTACATTATAATATTTAGAAACCTAGGAAGAATTGGAAAGAGGAAATTAGAATGGAAATCGTTCCATATTTAGTAGTACAATGTATCAAAACTTCAATTATGGTTCTGATTAGCAAAACTGTATTGAAGTCATTGAGCTGTATCTAGTTACCACTAATAAGACTGTAGTTCAAAATGCTCATGGATTAAATCCAGCCTCCATGGCACTGGCTCAATCGATACTGTCAATTTACAGTATTGATATTAACATTAGCGGGTCCTCAGTTAGGGATCAGGAGACAGTACTGATTAGACATCTTGAAGTATATGTTTTTTAAAGTACAGTTTCAGAATTTAATTTGATAAGAGATCAACCAAAAGAGAAATCAAATACTTAAAAAAAATACACTGCAATAGTATGTCAGAGATGGAGAAGAAACTACAGAACTACAGTGCAAACTGAGCCTGCAGGAGAGGAAGATCACTTACCTCTAGCTGCTGAATGGTATTAAGGTGTAACAATGTCTATGGTAAGCTGCACAGAACCAGAGAAGGGAGCAAGAATCTTTGCCACCTTTTGATTTTTTTTCCATTTGTTATATACCATCCATTTATGTTAGACTTAGGTTACTTTGATTGGAATCAGAAGCTGCCTTGTGAATAGTGTAGATATTGTGTATAGAAACATGTTTAGCTTTTCTTCACACATACAGCAGTATCTACATTCCTCGAGAAATCCTCTGAATTAGAGGAATCTCTCAGTGACATCTAGACTTAGTAGAAAGCACTTCACATCCTTTAAATTTTTTTACCTTCAGTATATAAAATAAATCTAATTTTAAAAACCTGCATTTTCTTTTCAGACACAGTTTCTTTGTACAAAATCTCTGTATGTGGAAAGCAAGGGTTAGGCTTATTGCACCCACTTCACACCTGTTTGATTTACTGAGCATTCCTTAGTGCTTTACAGAGCCAAATTAAGGGCTAAATTATTGCAGCTCCATTGTGGAAGGGCAAGAGACAAAAAAAAAAAAAAAAAGAAAAAGGAAAGTGCAGAAAATCAAGGTAGCTATATTCTTGACCTCAGCTTACTACTTTCTTGATTTAGACTTTTTAAATTCTGTTTAAGTACATCATTCTTCTTAAATTTATTATTCTCTCCAATATGACATGCCATAAGGATCTGTGCAGTGTAAAGAGTTAATGCTTCCAAATTCCCTAGAAAAAGAACATAGAAACAGAAAATAAACTAAGATAGTGAAGTTACTTGATTGGCTGCATTTTAAGCCCACTGTTATGTTGGAGTGTAGAATAAATGAAAGGGAAAGGTGAGAATACTCTGAGAAAGAGAATGTTACTCATTTGTCAGACAGGATATTTAGGGATTGGTATGGGAAGGTGAAACTGATGTCATTTTGTGGTGAGAAGTAAGACTTTTATTTCAATTACTATCATTCTTCAAGGATAATTAAGGCAAAAACAAAAGTGAAAATGAAGTCCGAAGATTTTAACTGACTGTTGTCAGACAGCTTTTGTCGTGTGATTTGTTTCTGAAAGGCTGGCCCCATTGCTAAAGATGCCTAGGAAGGTCAGAATTTTAGTATTAAGGAGACACTCTCTCTTCCTTGTCCTAGTATTTACATCATTTTGTCACCTAATGTCTCTCTCTTTTTAAAAGAGAGTTTAAGAAGTTCTGATATTATCATACATGGGAAAGCTATATAGTAACACAGACTAGGAAATATTTTCACATCATCTTGGCTTTAGCAGGAATATAGCCATTTTGCAGGAGGGAAAAAAAGTATTCCTGACACAGACTTGTATTTATTTCTAACCTTGCTGCAAACTATTGAGGTGTTCTCTAAAACATATATAAAAATAGCTTATCTTAATATTTTTCTTAAACCTTTGGAGACCTGAGCACACACTCAACTTTTCTTACATGGTTTTGGTTTCAGTCATTCCAGCTGGCTGTTTGGACTAAATACAATCATTCTAAACCGTGGTTGTTTCTTTCATGTTTTCAAAATGCACAGTATGTGATCCTTATCTGCTTCAGACGGGTTCTGCAAAGTAAAATGCTGTGGCTGTAATTTCCTGGAGGAGTGGCACAATTGTAGAAGAGCCAAGTATTAGTACCTTTCGAGCGAAGATGTGGTCCAGCAGGTACAACCTCCAATGCATGTCAGGAACTAGGATTTCAATTCCTGATTTAGTCTCTGACCTGTTAAGCAATCTTGGGCAAATCTCTTTATCTCTTTCTACCTCTGTACCTCCAAGTGTTTGTCTACTCTTTAGATTAAAGAAGATGGTAAAAGGCAGGTCACGCTACGCTAGGAATAATTATCACAGAATAAACATGCTATTATCTAGAAGGTAATAGACTCAGAAAGACACATTCAAGAATTATTAGAGAGGCTGGTAATTAAAGCTGTGACGGTTTCTATCTCAGGACAATTACAGTCTAAATAGACAGACAAAAGGGAATGTGGTGGAATTAGAAGACTAAAGCAGTCTGATTCAAAGCTTATAGCAAGTCAGCAGTAATAAGGATTCTTCTTTCCCCATCATCATGTATTGCTTATATATGTGGGTTTTGCTGGAGTATCTAGCTACTTTGGATCAGATTCTGTCTTACAGAATGTAATTATGTATTATTAATAATACATAATCGTATAATATGACAGATTTACTTGGTTGTCTAGAGAAACTACTACAAAAAGTATCTTTTAAAAGATTATCATTTACCTTCTGCTTTTAGATTCCTTTGTTCTCTGCTTACTAAATATTGTTCTTTAAATCTTGTAAAGACTACTTAACACCTTTTACCTGAGAATAACAAGGGATATGATAAATTTCAGTTACACTGCAAATCACATCTGATAAGTAGCTGATAATTATCCCCATTTTATAGCTGGGAAAATAAGGCAGGAATGGAATTGTTCAATTTCCAGGTTTTTCTCTAACTGGTTTCCATTTGCATAACAGCTGAGTGTCCTGTCCTGAAATTCTGGCTGATTTTATTTGAATGCCATGCTTCTGAGAGGAAGCAATGGTCTTCCATAACATGACATAAGACACAGTGGAGAGCATGCAAAAGCATTTACTCAAAAGATGGCTAATGTTGGGCTGCAAGTAAACTTCAGGAATTTGTGCATAGTGTTACAGGTGAAAAATTAATAGAAGTGTTTCAGTTGGCATGATAACCTGTTGTATGCAATATAGTTAGCCGCAGGCTTTTGTTACAGGCTTAATATTACGTCAGACTTTGCATTGGTCTGTAAAGCAACTTCAGTTAAGGAGATCGGGTATGGTGCTTAATCACTGACCATTCACAGTTGTATCTGCTTTGGCAGTTATGTAAAGATAGTCTTGCTTCTTGTATTGATTCAGAAAAGTGTCTTTAAGAACGAAAATAATGTGTTGGAAAAAGCACTCATATCGCAAAGAGCTAAGCCTCAAATTCCAGGCAATTTCAGGTTACGAGAGAACTTTAATTCAGTACAATCCTGGTTTTGTATTGGTTGTTTTCATAATGAGTAACCAAAACAAGGTAAGATAAAAATGCGTCATATTTTACTTCCTAGTTCCTGTAACAAAAAATATTCTGGAAAAATTCTCAAGGCTGAAGTCCCAGTTATAAAGGTACTAAATTTTCAAAGTAATAACTTGAGTTATTCTTGCTCTCCTTCCCCCATTCCTCCTCCTCCAGGAGCAGCAGTCTTCCAGCTGCCTAGTATTGTGTAAAAAAAGCCAGGGTCATGTAGATGTCACTTCTTTACTGTGTTACTTAGCTTCTTTGCACGCTTCTTGAGGTTGCTAGGGTTTGGCATTTGGATTTTACCAGTGCGATAATTACAGAGGAATTTGAGTATCTCCAGTCATTGGCTTTCTGACAGATTTCATTGTTGTAGCTGTGATATGTAATTGTAAGATTTGCCTTAGTGAATCCATAGAAAGTCCATCTCTTTATCAGTCTGTATGCTAGATGGAATAACCTGAAAAGTGCCATTTTAAAAAAAATAATGGACAGTGTAAAACTCCTGACTAGAAAATGATGAAATCTTGAAAGTCAAGCTTTCACGTGAAATACTTGGTGGAGTCTGCAACACTGTACAGATTCTAATGCATGAGACCAAAATTCAGTCCTATTGCCATCTTTCAAAGTTTTAGGGTTTTTTTCATTTTCTCAAATAGCTTGGGGTTTTGAAATCTTTATAAATGGACTTAGGGGTTATGCTGGAAACTACATTTGTTCAACTGAGCTTAATCAAATGCACTGTTTACTGGTGTGGTTTGTAGGATTGTTACCTTCTCTTTTTTTTGATTCTTCATCTTTTCTGCATTCTTGTGAAATGAGCTATATAGAGTAATTGTTCAGATCTTACATACACCTGAAAGAAGCACTGCAAAGCATCACCTCATTTTCTGGACCCTGGCAACAATGATCTTGACACCAAACAGCAGTATATATATATATATATATATATGCATCTTCGTAGCCTGTGATTCTCCATCCCTTCCACAATGGGAACATTCAGTAAACTGAACAAAAGCAGAGCTATGTGCTTCTTAACAAATTCAAACTGTGAACTGTTTATTTCTACCTTCAGCACCGTGAGTAGCACAAATCTTGTCCCAATTAACACCCTTTGAGATTTTCAGAGTGTGTGCATCACTCAGCAATGGCTGCAATATTTTAAGGGATTATGTATCAAAATTTTTGGTTTGATCATAGAGTATATCTCTCTGGTTATACAGTAAATGCGTTTTTTCTTTAACAGTCAATTTTCACATTTTATACTTTTTTTAAAGAGGAAGTACAAGATGGCTTATATTGAGCCCATTAATTTTTTTGTAAAAGAAAATGGATTTCACTGATAGGCTTCACATGCTTAAAGCCTTGTATGTGTGCTTCATTTTACTTGCAAGTGTCATCTCCTGTTTTCGAGGTGACTACCCCCATCAGTAAAATTCAATATGTATCAGGTGCACAAATCTGAAATGGTTTTCTTAACTTTGTTTTTGAATATATGGGAGATGGGGTTTTTGTAGTTAAGGGTTTTTAAGAAACCTAGGCTCCAATCTTTGCAAAAACCCTTGTTAAATTCAAGAGAGTCCACTCACCACCATATCTAAATATCAGAGGCTGTAGCTTCAGGATCAGACCCTTAACAGCAGGAAACATTGCTTTCCATAGACACTATTAGCAGTAGACTGTTCATGAATGTACTTGTTAAACATTTAATTTTCTTGGCAAGCGAGGTAGCCCACGGGTTAAAAACATGTCTCTCAGAACATCTGCATGCTAGTGTCCTTCAAGTTTCAGCATGCTATCTTCAGGATTATGCTACAGATTAAAGAGTTTTATTTTACCATCAAAGTTCTATAACTAGAATCTCTTAGAATAGGAAACATGATCTGTTTTGTTGCTCTGGGGGATTCTTTTCAGAGTTTTGAAAATTTACGTTCTTTGACATTCACTTTAAATTGACACCTGATATCCAGTAAATCAGAACTAAAATATAAATTGGATCTGTGGAAATCAAGTTTATTTTAATGTTTACTATCCTCATGCAAATTAGATTTCCCGTCTACAGAGTGACAATTTCAGAAGTATTACAACATACACATTAGTATGTGTATGTTGACATCCTATGAACTGCAATAAGATTTTGGGGGTTTGCCTTCTGTTTCAGGATGTGAAATGAAGATTTCTATTTTCATTACAGTTTTTTCCCTGTAGTGAGAAAAATACAGTGCCTGTTGATATATCAGATACATTTTTCATTGTTTAATGATTTTATCACTTCTTACATTTTCAGTGGAGCCAGAAGCAAAATTTCAAGACTGATACTATATATATTTTTTTTGTTGTTTTTAATAAGAGAAAGACTAGTTATAAGCTTAAGTATCTAGACTGTAAATTGAAAAAGTGGCAGAAATTTCCACAAGCGAGCTGTGGAGGTCTTGGCAAACTGTTGCACCTCTTCTCTGTATCTTCATATGCCATTATCCATAGTCTGTGCCTTCATTTCCACATCTGCAGCTTGATTGTCCAGCCTGCAGGTGAGTGGAATCACGGGTATGGAGCTGCTCAAATCAGCTCTGAACAGATTCTACCCTAGAAAGGCTTACTACCTCAGGCTGTGTGTGATATGCAGATGCACTGATTCTGCTGTCAGCTCAGATCTCTGTTCATGTGAGGCTGGGCCCAAGCTAATAAACCTGCTCAGAGGTTGAGACAGTTTAGGTATGCCTGTGCCGTGTATCTGGAGCCAGCAGCTTTGAGAAGCTTGTTGCAGATACACCTGAGCTAGCTTTGTGAATTTGTATGGCACTGTGCCCAAGCTTGTAAACTTTCCTGGAAATAACCACACTGGAGGGCTCTGTACAACACAGAGGCTGTTTTTTTGAGAACTTACTGGGGTCTGGAAGCAGTATTGTGTTGATATTTCCATTATGTGGAATATCATAACCATTCTCTGCTCTGAATATGGAGAGTAAATTGTATTTAGATTGCAGACTTCTCTGGAGTGAGACTTACTGTATATTCTGGCAGTGCATAATAATATAGTAATACAACAGGTCCTGAATATTCAATGGACCACTGTGATATTGTAATATAGTTATTATTTTAGAAAGATGGTTTTCATATATTTGCACTACAATTAAAATTATGAAAATAATTCTAATAGCAGAATTCCTTCAGGGTAGACAAGCAAAACAGGATTTGCCTTGTTAATAAGGAGTAAAAACCAACCAACCAACCAACAACAACAAAAAAACCACACAAAAAACCCCCACCAAAAATAAGAAAAGAAAGAATTAAAAATCATATAGTAAAAACTTTAACTGCTAGTTCTGCCATGAAAAATTGTCTCTGGAAATGGATTTTTTAAAGACCAAGCATATAAATATCACATTTGTGATACACAGAAATATGAGAGTTTGTGCAGGACATTTTGGCATATTAATATTTTCTATGCTGGCACCAAAACACCATTTACTGATCCAGATCTCAAGCCTATTTTAGAAAATGTGCCACTAAAAAGGTTGTGTGATGGGGGGAGGAGGTAAAATTGCTGGAGTGGAATCACTCTTATTCAGTTTGCTAACCTACTTTTGAAAGGTGGAGTAATTTACTGCTGTGCTATGGCCATCAGTTCATTAATGAAGCAGAACAAAGAACTATAAAGACTTCAAAGAAGGTACCTTGATAAAGTTTCTTCCATGTTACCGTGAACTGAGAAGGAACAACTATTTACAGTGAAGAAAGAGCAAATGTGCAGTCTTGTGAGCAATATATGAGCTACATTAGTATCATGATGGCATTATCTGGTTTGGACTATACACACTGTAATATGTACTTATTGCTGTAAGGTGTGCCCTAGTCGCAGACCATAGCCTCATGTAAATATCACTGTCCTTTCCTAAGAACAGTCTATGCTGTTATGAAGTATAATAAGAAAAGTTTAATATGATAAGGTAATTTTGCCTTGGATACCACACACATCCTATTAAGCAGAGGTCTCTGTGAATCAGATATGAGTTGTTTCTAGTACATGAGCTGGGTCTTCAATGAGAGTAGTTGCTGGAGCTTTGAAGTCAGTGGAGCTAAGACAGTTTACACCAGCTAAGTATTTGGTTCTGTTCACTACTAATAGACACAGAAGTGACAGGCTGGATCGATGGGCAGAGGCCAATGGTATGAGTTTTAATAAGGGTAAATGTAGAGTCCTGCATTTTGGTTGTAACAACCCCCAGCAGTGCTACAGGCTCAGGAAAGAGTGGCTGGAGAGTTCCCCCGTAGAGAAGGACCTGGGGATGCTAATTGACAGCCCGTTGAACATGAGCCAGCAGTGTGCCCAGGTGGCTAAGAAGGCCAAAGGCATCCTGGCTTATATCAGGAATAGTGTGACCAGCAGGAGCCGGGAGGTGATCTTGCCACCATACTCGGCACTGGTGAGGCCACACCTTGAGTACTGTGTGCAGTTTTGGGCACCGCAGTATAGGAAGGACATTGAGGTACTGGAGAGGGTGCAGAGAAGGGCAATTAAGCTTATCAAGGGTCTGGAGAACAGGCCTTATGAGGAGAGGCTTAGGGAGATGGGTTTATTTAGCCTGGAGAAGAGGAGGCTGAGGGGAGACCTTATCGCTCTCTTCAGCTACTTGAAAGGTCATTCTAGGGAGGCGGGTGTTGGCCTCTTCTCCCTTGTGACTAGTGACAGGACTAGAGGGAATGGGCTTAAGTTGTGCCAGGGTAGGTTTAGATTAGATATTAGGAAGAAATTCTTTACTGAAAGAGTGGTGAGATATTGGAATAGGTGGTGGAGTCACCATCCCTGGAGGTTTTTAAGAAGAAGATAGATGTGTTTCTTCAGGGGATGATTTAGGGATAAGAGTAGCGTAGGGCTGTCGGTTGGACTAGATGATCTTGAGGGTCCTTTCCAACCATAATGATTCTATGATTCTGTGATTCTGTGATATTTCAACTGCAAAACAACTACCTGCATACCTAAGGGGCTTGTAGGGATAGGTTTAATTGTACAAACCAAGGAGGAGGGAATCTCATTTTATACACAAATAGAGAAAACATATCAAGTAGTATTGAATATTGACAGCAGGAAATATTTTATTGTAGAGAAATGCAGTGAAAAGAAAGGCAAGTACATCACCCATTGATTGATATGGATAAACTACTGGCTAAGTGGAAAATCGTGTGCCAGTCTGTTAGTAAAAATGGTAAATTAAGTGATGCTTCGGAAAATTTATAAATAAATACTTAGAAACTCATGGTAACTGAATGATTCTTTTGATATAGGTGAATAGCCCCACCTAAAAACTGTCCCTGTCATACATATTTCATTCATCAAATACAAGTTCTGTTGATAAAATTCTATACAGAACAGTCTAATGCCAGAAATAATAGAAATAGAAAATTATGTAAGAAATAGGAATAAATAGAAAATTATGTAAGGTATTTTCCCTTATTTTATTTTTAATGTAATCCAAAAACACATTAAACATTCAACTGACATTAATGGACAGATTCTGATGTGTTGCAGCTACTGTTAATTTTCTATCACAAATTTTCAGTACCTTTTAACTTCTTACACTTCCCTTTTGCTTTATTTTAAGGACTATTAAACACAATAACTAGGTACAAATTTTTCTTGTATTTGCAGGAAAAAAGAATACACGGAGATGCACTAATTTTTATATTGTGTGTGTTCCAACAGGCTTTGGCTTTATTTTCTAAAATACAGCTTTCAAGGCATTGTTTTCTTTAAACCCTCTCTTGTGGATGGGCAATTTCAGGGGTTATCACCTTTCCTTTTCCTGCTATCCTCTAAATGGTACTTTCTTTGCTGTGGGCAGTGCAACAACTATGCTCTGCTTTACTTGTCATGTCCCATTTGCTGCCACCCAAATCAAAAGTAAGTGGTTTGGCACATCTCTGAGACAGCTTTTAAAAAAAAAAAACCCACAGCCTTCTGAGGACATAACTAGAGCCAGTGCCATTCCCGGGAACCAGGCTGCGTTTCAAAGCCCATTTGCTTTATTTTATGTGCTGCTTCCTGTTCTTTTCACATTCTTCTCTCTTTTGTCTTTTAAGCTTGAACTGTAGAGATTCTCAGGGACAGATTATAACTTTCCTTCCAGGTGAGATCAAAGAGGGTCTGTGAGAGGCCTGGTTGTCCTTTTTTTCCACTTTATAAAAACCCCCAAAAAGCAAAAAAAAGCAAGCTTTTTGACTTTTGCTAGAGCCAGCACAGATGGACATACATTGTAGTATGTTAGAGGATTTTAAAGGTAACTTTCTGAACCTGTTTTCAACACCTTCCCCTGCCCTTGATAGTTTATTTTAAAGGATCTAGATGCAGAATCTGAGTTTGTGGATTATGGTAGAAGAATCAATGGGGTAGGCTCTCAAATTCCTTATTTCTAACTGCTGCGTTCTTGTTGAGATACTGGAGTACCTGAACAAGCCGAGATGTGATTCATTGTAAAATAGGCAATGCAATGTAACTTCTAAAAGTGTTCACAGATCTTGGGAATTCCACTGTTAAATTCAGAGAAGTATCTCAGTATTTCATACATGTATGTGTTACCAGGGAAAAACATAGTTTTATAACTGCTTTCCTGAAAGTGTTGTCCTATTTTCTGCTTTTCATCCCTTTCTGTTTCAAAATGTGAAGATTTTCAGTGTCAAGGTCAGCACTTTTAGTTAGGTGTAGGTAATGGATGTAGGATCTGCTCATTATCAGAACCTCCATACAAAACTGATCCATTTCTCCCGTTTATCATTTTTCACCTTTTCCCACTTCTTTTTTTTCTTTTCTTTCCCTACATGTCAGCATTCTGGATTTGTATGATATATTTTGATTCCATATGGAATGAATACAAATGTCACACACTAATATGGCTGAATTAGTGGTTTCTTGTCCCAAATAGAGTAATCAGAAGCATTCAGTTGTTTGTGCTGAAATTGGCTTTTGTCACTGAAGACATATTTTATGACAACTGTGCCAACAGTGAAAAAGAGGGGAAATGGTCACTGGATATGGAGATCACTACAGAGTCTGTAGATTGTTTTAGTACAGGAAAAAGGAACAGAAGATGGCAAAACTGACCTTGTTGTTAGCATAAGAATTTAGCAGGAGAGAAGCCATAGAGACAGCTGAGATTAAGGATATCTTCAGGAGAGACATTGAGGAGGGGAAGAAGAAATGCAGTAAGAAATATAATTTTGCACTTACCTACACAGAGCTTTGAACAGGTATTTGATTTTAGTGCAGAGGAAAATGCAATTGAAGTAAAGGATTGGAGAAGGTGGAAAAAGACCGGTGTCAGAACAGCAGGAGCTTAAGAAAGCAACAAAGTCTCAAGGTGACTTGAGTGGAGTAGGGCAGTGAAGTACTATATTTATTCCTTCCCTGTCATTAGAGGTCATGCATGTGTATGTAACGTCATTTCTTTTGGAGCTTTTTCAATCCTTGCCTAGTAGCATTTATATGACTTCCACATCAGATCAAAAACAAAGAGAAGTTCCTGCTGGACTTCATAAAATCTCAGGAATGTCTCCTATGGAAGGGTCAGAACTCTGCTGGGAACAGAAAGGATAGGAGTTTGGTTTAGATTTTTTTATGCTGTTGTTACTCTGTAGGAGTACAGCAGTATAAAGGCTGTTAGTTTGGTAACTGGCAGTCTGGAGATGGAAAGAGTTCTTCCTCCTGTGTGTGCTGTTTCATCTGATAAATTTGTAATCTCCGTTAGCATTTTGCTTGGTCATCCACTTCCAGAAGGCCAAAGCATAGACTGGGCCAGGAGAAGTTGCAGAAATTCTAAGGCAATTATTCTAATTCTGGAGAAAATAGTTCTAGCAGTTGTGAAGCACCATCAAGATGGTGGTAATTGTGGGGTGTATTGTGCCACCTAAGAATATTTCATGGAAGGCTTTTTGTCATGGTGAAGGCTTTTTCTAGGGTAACAGACTTCATAGCCTTAGTTCAGCCAATACAGAAAATCATGGTAGCTGTGATATATAGTGTGTTTTTCCCACTGTGTTACCAGAATGTTTATGGCAAAAGTACAAATTATAGCTTCAAGGCTTGCAAATGTACATGATGCTTTGAAGGAAAGTGTACTGTGTGAATTCCTTGCTCCAATTTATGCTCCCTTCTTTCCCCTTCAGGTATGGACTCCTGCAATTCTTGATTTGAGACTTCTTTAGCACATTGTACCTCAGATTGCATCAGACAATTACCGCAAAGTTTTCTTTAGTACACTGCACTAATTTGTTTGTTTATTTGTTTTTTTTCTGCAGCCAAATTCAAAACCTTCTCCAGCTGAGGTGAGTATAACTGAGAATTATCCTTCTCAACCTTCCACTGAGATTTTGAAATTGTGCACTTCTGTACATGGGGAGTAAGAGGTGAGAGTGCACAGAAGATCGTTATATACTGATTTTGCTTGGCAACTGACAAAAACTGGATATTATTTTATTCAATATTGAATTACTTAATTACTGTATCCTGTCAGTCTTAAATGGCAAAAGATTATGCCATAAGTGGCATGAGTATCTGTGGTTGCAGCATCTACCTTGATGTGCCCCAAAGCTGCGCTGCAGAATACCTGTGGTAGCTACTTAAATACACTTCTGGGTAATCTGTTAGTGAGTTGGGCAGGGATCACCATTGTACAAATTCTGGGAGAGAATGTAGAAAAGCCAGTTTTACTTGTCTTCTGGATGAAGCTGATGGAGTACAGAGGAAATTCTCTTTGTTTCTGAATTTCTCTGAATTCTTACTTGTATAAAGACAAGTTTAGGGTAGATTTACGGTATGCGTACCTGTAAACAGAATTTGTGTCAGTAACTTTTTAGACATAAGTCTGGATTTTTTCCCTCGGTATTAGTTTGTGAGATCACTTATACCATCTTACATAATACTCCACACATAACATCTCCATGTGGCTGGTTATTAGTCAAACAATGGTTTATGGTGAAGGTGTCCCTGAGGAGCCAGGGATTTCTGAGTGGGTGGTATTGCAACAGCCAAAAGAAACCAGCTGTTACCTGTATGTCCTGCTGGCATGCTTCCACTTAACATGAACATGACATGAACATGATCGTTCAAGCTCAGAAAGACATTTCAGCTCTAGTTGCCCAAGTCAGGGGTGCTGCACTGGGACTAAGCTTGCTAGCATGTCAGCTTCTATAGCCAACAGCAAACATCGGAACAGTGCAGCCACTATTGCAATGTCCCTTTGGTCTCCCAGACCATGAGACCAGGTACTCAGTTACAGCTGGATTGACTGTATAGTAGCACTTGGAGAAAGTCCAGGCTGAAAAGGGTTGTTCATGCTGTCCTGCAAATATGTCTTATTGCTGCATCTATTTTTAATAAAATGAAAATTTATATTTATGCAAAATGTTGGACATTATAATCAGAATAAAAGAAATCTGTATGAGAATGCAAGTAAAGGAAAGGCTCTTATCAAAAGAAGCTCAGTGTGAAAGGAACTGTAATTTCAGTTGCCATTGATACTCATTACTAAAGTAGTGATAAACTCATCTGTTCAGGAAATAAGTGTCAGCATACTTTTGTAATTTAAATGAGAACTTGTAATATGGAAAATATGCTTCCCGTTCAGATCCTCGAAGGTTTGCTTTGAAATGGGAGTCCCCTGTGATGTCTATTTCATTTTCTTTTGTTGTTAAAGTGTTGTGTCACTGATGACATTCCTGCTGAATGCTGCCCAATTATAACACTGAACATCTGCACAGGGACCTTATAGCTTCCCAGGGGAATTATGGGAAACAAGCACATTGATAAACAAAAGAGTAACTGAAATTATTTGTAGGAAATTTAGTCACTTTGTTGGCTGCCAAAGGTTGAGGCTTACTAACAAAACATTTTTGCCTTTTATAGCTAGATGAGACTTTAAGGGAAAGAAAGCTTTCATAATGAATACAAGGAAAAAGTTGTGGCTTGCACTGTACTTTTAAAAATAATTTTCATGTGTGAGTGGGGGGGGGCAAATTGCTTTGATTTAAAATATGTTTGTAATATATTTTTACTACCACCATATAGGGCAACTTTTAATTTAGTCTTTCTGTGCACTAAATGTAAATCTACTAAAATGCCCAGGATCACATAAGATAATACATAGATGTAAATGTCACGTATTCAGTCTAAAGTTAAACTGTATTATCTTGGTGCCAAGGTTCTGGATATGTAACAATTTAATTGATGTTTTAATTCCAATTATGGCTTTTGTGGTCAGACACTGAAATGATTATGCACAAAATTCCCATCCAAGATGGTGGGAATCTCATGTGTGCAAGTTTTGCAGGCTTGGGGCCATAACCACATGCAGGCTTTTTCAAGCACAACTTTCTCCAGAATCCTTTGCATTCAGACCTTTGCAAGGGAATACCCAAGGAAACAGGTGATGCCTCAGTCTCTCACTGCTATTTGGCCTTGGGGTAAAAGTACAGAGGGAAGACAAGCATATAGTCCATGCTGCAGGGATTTTTGAATATTCTGAAAGATTTCTACTGTCATGGCACAATGTCTGTCTGGCAGTGACTGTCTGTTTGTGCTGTCCTCAGCCCACCTCTTCATTGTTTTGCTACTTGTGCTTTAGACACCTCTTCCAGTCTTTCTTGTGCTATATCCTTTTCCTCTATTTTCCTGTCTTTCCTTCTAGTTTATTACCTATAAAATGACTGCATCAGAAGACCTTCAAAATCTAACTTGATATCTGCTGCATCTCACAGTAATACACATTTAAGTGAGATACATGTTTCATAATCTATGTGTTGTGTCTATTTTAACTGTAAGATTAGAAGAGCAGGAGCTGCCAGCCACTTCTTAGGGCATTGGGATCAATTCTTGCTTGGTCATTAGGGGCTCCCTTAATAAACCTTAATCATACTTATCTTCAGTGAAAGTCCCATACTTCCAAGAATTGATGTGTTTCCATTCACATTTTTTTCTTTATCTTTGTGTGTTGGATTAAACAATAGCTTGCTCCCACCCTGGCAGTATTTCATATTTTGAATTAACCTGATTATTTTCTTTCAATTCCTACTGAAATGATGTGCAGTGATTGTCCAAAATGCTACTGTAATATTTAGGACTGCTGCTGTGGAATGTTAACTCCTACTTATTCATTTTCATAAAGGATATAGCCATTAAAATGGGTGAAAAGGATTCTGTCACACAGGAAGTATTTTATTTTTTCTTAGTAGATAAATATTGAATGTCTCTTTTATTTTGATTTATCTCAACAATATACCTGTCTGCAGTTCCCCCTCCCTTCCTGCCCCAAAGTAAATAGTCTTGCTGTTGAAATGAGCGAAAGTATGTTTCTACATCTTCAAAACAGAACTAAAAATACCTGCTTGACCTGTGGGTTTTAAGACAGCTTGCAGTTGTGGTTAACACAAGCCCCCCTGCTGAGATCAAAGTCTGGCCCCATCCCGCTTGAAACACCACTGTCAGTACCTTGTTGTTAGGCAAAAAGTAAGAGAGTGTTCCCCTCTGCTGTGGAAAAGCAATGTTTATTTGATCTTGGGCCTCTTCTGAATAATTTTGCTAAATCTAATTGCTCTTGATGTTTTACCCAGTACAACATGGGCTTTTTCAGAAGTAGCTCTTTATGCAGTGGGTGAAGCATCGGAATACAGTAAGGACCACTTCAAATATCTCTCATCAAGGCAAAGAACTCTGGATAGATTACTGCAGATCAATCTGTATAAACCCTGCATAAACACTGAAGCCCTTTTAAGTTAAAATGCACTTTAAAACCCCCTTATGTTACAAAAGGTGAAATACTCTAACTATTAAGAGAGTTATCATGTGAAAAAAGGTAAAGTCTATTTAATTCACTGGTTCCTGTCAATTTATGATGAAATAAAACATATGATGAAATCCCTTCCAGTATATTTATTACCAAACATTATGATTTTATGTTACCAAAATGTAAACTTCCTGCATATCAAATGCCAACCCTGTATCTAAATTTGAGCTATGATTCTAATGTGAATGAAGCTGTTGCTGCTTTGTGTTGCTTGAGTGAAATCGAGAAACTTAACTTTTACTGATAATCATTGTGAATTAGTTTGTAATGTACTATGACATTTGGTTGCTACTCACACTTCTACTGGCCTGCAAATGACTTACAAACTTTGCTGCACATATGTAAGAAGTTTCAGTGTGAAACCATAAATAAGAATGACAGTCTGTGGTGTTTTTCAAGTAGAAATCTCCTTCTAAACCAGAAAATATATGTGAACTTAAGTATCAGAATCAGACTGAAGTTATTGTACATCAGGTGATAAGCAAGGGTGATGTGTGATGCCTCCCTTTACTAAGGAGTGTTTAGGAAATGTGTGTCCTCTTGCTAATGCTGGTTTGATGGATGACAATCTCTGTATTTTATGTCTTATTAATTATTCACAGGCCCTCCTTCACAACATTGAAGACACCTCCATTCATTTTACATGTATATTTGTGGGCATCCGTGTATCAAGTATGATGTTTCCATGAATCACTGCCTGAATGCAGGCGGGTTCTTTAGGGGTATGCAGAACACAAAGTGGTGGGTGGCAGATTATTTCCTTTGGGCAAGAGGAGACCAACTTCTCAAGCACCATTTGTTTCCTCTTTTCTATTACTTTCGCTGAAAGAAAAATAAAACAACAAAGCAAAACAAAAAAAAAAGGTGGCTGCTAATATAGGAGTATATAGAGAAGTTGACAGTGTTTAGGGAGGAAAGTGATCAGGAGGCAATCTCTGCAGCAGAAGCAGCACTTGTCAGCCCCATCTTTTAGCAGCTGCAGGAGTAAAAACGCCAGTAGTAAGGGCTTTTGCTTCCACATCACACCCTTTCCCTCCTTGAGATAGAAGCGGGCTCTTTCTCTTCTTTCTCTTTCTCTCCCTGTAAAGCATTAGATGGCAGCAGCTAAGAGTATGGAAGAAAGAGTGGGGGCTGCTTAAAGGTCAACTTCTGTTGCCTCTCCATTCACCTATACAAAGCCATTTGAAACACGCTTGGCCCTTGACCCTTCTTACTGAACTTTTCCAAAACTCCACTTTCAACCTCTGGTTTTAATTTTCTCCTCCTGTTCTCTCATTTGACTTCATAGAGCTGCCTCCTGTTACCCCTTTCTCCAGCCCTCAGCTGGTCTAGTTAGCTAGCTAACCTGCCTGGCTTTCCTAGTCTCCTAAAAATATTTCTACTGAAACTGTGTGTTGCTTCATTAATAATGTGATGTTCTTTATCTCTGGACCACTGAATTCCATTTCGTTTGCTTAATCTAATCTGCTTTGCTTGCACATCAGTCTCTGTATATGCTGTTAGCTGTGCTTGGGAAGAATCATCTACTCAGAGCTGAATGGGATACTGGGCTAAATGGACCTTAATTCTGAACCAGTATAGCTGCTTGGATTTTGTGCTGTGTTCAGAGGCTGCAGAAGAAGTAGTTTTATTGCTGCTCTGTGACCTAGGGGGAAAAGAAAACTCTTCCTTGCACTAAGCCTGTCTACTTAATGAGTAAAGGAATTCAGATCAATAAAAGAAAATAGCAGCGGATCTAGAGGAATTCCCTACAGCCAGATACATCATTGCTCAGCCCTTGTACAGTAATTTTCTTCTGTGCAGTTCAAGAAGAGCTTTTCCACTTGTGCTGGACCCTGGACCAGGTTCTTAAGTGGCTTTTTTCCAAAGGTTAATTTTAGCTTGGAATATTGGAATTCCTCCACTCCTTCCGTAATCATTGGTGGAAAATAGGTTGGTCTCAGCCATAGAATCAGAGTAGGAGCTTTCTAGGCTGAAGTTTACTACTATTCTCCATTGCTCAATGCACAAGCTTTGGATTTACCCTCTGTATAGGTCTAAATTTTCTTCTGAGGCAATTAAGTGATCCCTCCTGGTACACACTTGTGAATTTCACCTTCCCATTTTATTTGATGGGAGATTTATAAAGGGAGAGCTCCTCTAGTCATCATTCTTGGCATTTATTTCAACATTAGATAGAATTTGTGATTAAAATCATGACTCTGATATATTAAACCAAAGTTCAGGGAGGAAAAAAGCTTTCTCTTGTGTTACGAGTTGCTTTATTTCTAGGTTTTTCAAAGCTCCTCCCCAAAACTTTTTAGTTTAAAGACTTTAAATACAAAACATTTATTAATAATGTAAAGGGCTGCCTGTCATTCAAAAGATATAAAGAAATTCTAAAATCAAAGTGAAATAGTTTCTTCATCAAAGCATAAAAACCTCATAACTTGGCAGAAGCTTTGGTGGTGCTTTGCTTTGTTTCTAAGCCCACTTAAAAATAAATCCATATCATAGTCAGTCCTCAACACACAAGTTTGCAGTCAGTCTCAGTTGGTCACTGCTAACCTGGATGGTACAAAGTACTAAATTTTAAAATGTCTAGATTCTACTTCTAGTTACATTATACATTTTTATGTGATTTTCAAGAAATCATGTCTAGCTTTTTTTGAAAGTTCTCTCCTTTTGGTGCTTTAAAAACTGAGGTATCTAGGGAGAAACTTCTTCAGTCACTGAAAACCTGTAGCTTCCAGAGACTTCTTAAAGACTTAATGTTTTGCTGTTTTTGAAATGGATGCTTTTGAAAAATACCACATTTGATCTGTATGTAAAATGGGTGTTGTGGCCAAACAGCAGTAAAATGTATCCAACTCAATATATATTAAGTTGTTTGAGAATCTTTGAGCAAGGTGAGCACTGAAGTGTATAGGATAATTCAGCCTTGTTAGTACACTTGGTGATCAACTGCCTTCCCCTGAGAGTCGTTAGGATAGTTACTGAGAGCACTTGTTAGTATCACATTACAAGAAAACAATGTTAAGGCAACCTCAAAAAAATGGTGGCTGACAAAATGTTTTCCCTTGGTGGAAATGAGCATCAAATTACATTTCACTACAACTTGTTTGCTTTGGAAAGAGGGCTAGTGATTTTCACCTTGTCCTTAGGGCAGCAATTTGCTCACCTTACACTTTCTAGTACTGAAAACATTTGTTCAGTTACTGTGTTTTCATTTGATTTGTTCTGTTGTTTATATAGAGGCTGCTTCTCAGTAAAATCAATATCATTATTGACACAATTTGTTCTGCTCTACAGGTTATATCAAACTGGCTGGAACATACAGTAGAAAATTAGTTCTTGTAGTTGGTTTAGGTCACTAAACCTCCTATTCAAAGTCAGTTAAGTCAATAGACACACCAAGGTCTTTAAACAAATGTCTCACTGTGATTACAGAACCTCTGAATGCAGCATTTGGAAATGGATCTGAACATAGTTAACTGATTTGAGGCTTCTCAGCCAAATAAATTCAATTCTATTTTGTGGCAGTGGCAAATTACATTGTAGGGGTCAGAAGGGAGGTCTGGGTGTGGTCAGGCAAGAAAGCTGGAAAAGGTCAGCAGAAGTCTGAGGGAGATGTGGGAGGGTGGGTGATCCCCAATAATAAGTCATGTGGAAGCCCTGAGGGATAAGTTAGGTTTGAGGAAAGACTTTTGTGTCTGGAATCAGGCATATTTTGGGAGGTTATGGTTCTACAGGAATTAGAACAGAGAAGGATCAGTGAAGTTGTCACATTGATATCAGAAGCAAGTCCTGTGAAAAGCCTTCAGCAACAGTAGCCCTGGCCATCTATGATCTACTACAGGAGTAGGAGACTTCTGTTTCCCAATAAGGAATAACCTTTGAGAGTCAGAGCACTGGTCAAAACCCTTCTGTTGGTTTGGTGTAGATACTGATCCCTTTTGGGACAGCCATCTTCTGCAGTACTCAGAGTCTGGAAATTTTGCCAAACATAAAAAAATGCAAAGATATCCTAAAATAACAATATTTATATGTATTTGAACACCAATTTCCAAGCAATTGATGCAATACTTTGACAGTATATTGAAAATATAGTAGCTTTTTAGAGGAACTCTTGAATTATAGAGGGGTTTGTTTTGGTTTTTTTCTTATAGTTAATTCTGCAGTGACATCTTCCTTGTTGTCATCATTATGACTTGTGACATTTATGACTCCAATAAAACTTTCCTCTTTTTCTGAGTGTATGTCTCCTAAGCTCTAGTCATCTCCATTTCTCTTCACATTTGAAAATTCTAACTGGCTCAGTGGCCAAATTTCTGGCCAATCTTCAGAGCAGAATGAAAACTTCCTAGTAAATGTATGGTCACACAAGTATAGCTCATGACTACCTTGATTTGGAGAGGATCATTTCTGAGGTCTAAAGTTCATTCTAATATGCTCTTGTTAGTATTTAGTAGAGACTGTATTTTTAATCATAAAAATGAATCACCAATATACACATTAGGTTAGAAATATCACTGGGAGTTTATTATGATATAACCACATTAAAATGCTAGGACAATTTTCATGTAATTCTGTTGAAGATAGGGACATAAAATCTATTTAAGAACTGCTGAAAATGT
The DNA here is from genome assembly GCA_013399015.1 of Galbula dea. Lineage (NCBI taxonomy): Eukaryota > Metazoa > Chordata > Aves > Piciformes > Galbulidae > Galbula > Galbula dea. Next base: position 299,094 of record VWZX01010739.1, read on the forward strand.
CTATTCTTTTGGTCCAGCAACAGTTCAAACTCCTAGCTGGCACTTTGTGAAGACATTTTTTTTAATTTGTGACTCTCTTTGTGACCTAAAGTCATTAAAACATTATCTACAAGAACAGTGGAAATCCTCAAAATGAATTTCCAGCACCAGGCTTCCTGTTTACATTGCTCAGTGGTAGTTACAGATTGTTAACATATAGTTGCTGTTCATGGTTAATGATACAATTGAGTCATCTCTGTATGGTTCTCAGCCATTTAAAACTGTCGTAAAATAACAAATAACAGGATGATCAAAGCAACATAGCCGACTCTGCATAATAGTGTGACTGCAGCATTTTCAAACACTACCAGAGAGTACTATAAATATATTCAGAGTAGTATAAAAGAGATGTTCATGTTACAAAAACTATGGTTCAGACCAGGATAGAATCATAAAAGAAATATTCAGCTATGTTTTGCCTTGAATCTTCCCATAAACTGTCTTTGGGTGCCTAGTATGATATGCCTAATTCTCTGTAAACAAGCACCCAGCGTGTTTGCAATAATCAGGATTCATTAAAGCATCACAAATCACGCTTACAAAAATAGAGATATCCAGAATAATTAGAAAGCCTTTGTTGTTTGGTTTTGTTGGCTTCCCCCTCCCCTCCCCGAATTGGATTCTTAAGGCAGGTGATTTCTGATTTCTTTGTGAGGGCTATGATACATATGCTTTACTGGGTCTGGATGATTTCAGAAAGCAGTGTTTTATTTTCATGAAAAGCTTTTAGTTGTCAGTGTACCGAGTGTTGCATAAGTCAATGATAAATCAAACTAATATATTTTAAAAACTAAGTGTTAGAAGGTTTTATACTTTAAAAGAAATCACAACAAAGCATGTGTGCTGACTTTGTATCACCTCTCCTTTGAGACCCAGTTTATTTCATCATTGATGTGAAGCATGTAGTACAAAACAAGATGACCTGTTTTCATCCTCGGTATAATTCCACTGAAGTAAAAAGCCTTATGCCAGGAATGAATTTGTCCCTATGTAAAAAAGGTCTTCACTCTTCCCAAGAGAAGACTGAAACTGGGTTCTGTCTGTTTTCATCAACTCTCTTTATCTCGCATCAAGGGTAGCTGATTGAACACAAGGAATTCCTAATATGAGCCACTTGTCATTCAAGCTCTTCTGGTTGAGGATACAGTGTTTTGAGCTTTCTTTGGCAAAGTAAAAACTACCTTGTTTAGCAGGCCCAGTGACTGAATGTAAAGCCAGAAAGTGACCCACATGTGCTCAGTTTCTGTATGTGACAAATGATACTGAAGTGATTTTGAGGTGGGAATATTAATCAATATTAATTAAGGTGTTTTCTTCTAAATATATTATCGAGATGAATCTTTCAAGCTTCAGTTAAGGAGCACTCCAAACTTGACTGCAATAGCATGCCAGGAATAACAGAAAAGATAACATGGCTTTTAGATTTTAGTACTCATTTAGCTGAAGGAACTTTTGGTTGGCATATACTCCAGTATTCACCACACAGATCTCTCACCACATAAATTATAGTTATTTTCTAGCATGCACTAGTCACTGAAGTGATGGGAATTAAAATGCTTCCTCACAGGCTTCCATATATATAATCACTTTATAGCTACTTTACATTAAAGCAGAGTTTGCTCCTCAAAATAAGTGGAGTTCTTGAAGGTTTCTCTGGATCTTATCACAAAGATTCTTTGAATGTAGCTTACAGGTAGACTTTTACTTTCATTTCTAGCCATTGGTACTGATAGTATTCAGTAGAGGCAGGGAGTACCCCTTTTTTAATGACAATAGAAGAGAAGAAAGAGGCAGGGAATGTCTAAATGCAGTCATTTTCCTTGCCACTCTGCCATCATTTTAATTGCTTGGTATAGTGAGAATCCTTCCAACACCCTCTGAAAAAAAGCTGCCACTGCTGCTTCCTACAATCAGACACTGTAAGGGTGTGAAAGGGACATTGGTTAAAGTTAATAAAAACTTTTCAAATGCTCACTATTGTAATCTACTCCAAGCTGAGTTCAGCAATTTAAGGGGAAAATAAGTTATCTAAATCCACTTGGGGTGATAAACCTTCTAAATTTGTAATAGATCCAAATAATTTTTATGTTTTCCTTGAGAACAGCATGTGAAGGAGCAGATGTGAGGGTCGTTATCTTAACGACACCACAGAAGACGGGGCAGTCACAAAGGCTTTCTCACATAGTGAAACTGTCTTGGGAGAATCTAATTTGCTGTTGAGGTATAATTCCAAACAAATGCTTTTCATTAAGGAGCTGCATGAAACAGTATCACTCTAACAAGAGGACTAGGCCTTTGAAATGTAAACAAAGTAGCTCCTCAAGGTAACATCCATTGCCTTTAATTGAATCTGCCTTGAGAACAGCAGTTTCCTTGGCAGAAGAAAACAAACTTTTACTGGCACACTGCTTCATCCCTCTAGCTTTTACCTTACCAAATTTGGTGTCAGGGGAGTCTGTAGGAAAATTTATACTTTTTTTCTAAGTGTTATAAAGCCTTATGTTGCTATCACAACATTTGAATTTAGTTTAATGGTGGCAAGACGTTAATAAGAAGGTCTTATGAGTAGCAATCTTCTGTTTGAATATAGACCATGGTCCTCCACACTGCCACCTCCTCAGTGGAAGCTCAGCATATGTTGGACCTTGCACAGCATTTGCTAGTAACTAAGTCCAAACTTCTAGCATGATGCTTTACTTTGGAAAGTTATGATTTTATAGCCCATGTGTGTACCTCCAGTAAAGTCTTGAGTTTATTCATGGACAACCGCAGCTAAAAACACTGTTATAGGGTAACATGAGATTAACCATTTGTTTAAACTGGAACCATGTTTAATGTTTTTTGAAGTTTTATTTTTGTTGACATTGTTATAGGGATGGAAAGATAATTTTGTTCAATTATGATTCTCCTAATAAGACACTATTATCACTGAGCTGTCAAGATAATCTGCTGCATAGTAGTGCTGTGTCAGAGCTTGGAAATTGTAGGGGAGGGAACACAAATTTCCTATAGACATTAATAAGTTATGGTTATAAACCACCAGACTCAACTCTAACATTCAGTAATCAGCAACTGCCATGCATTAACACATTGTTCATTAACTGCTTGTAATTTAAACCTGAACATAAACGAGAGTATACATTTCTACAATGCAGTCTGCTGCAGGCACATTGTCTGCTCCATTTTGGGTGTTAGAGGCTCACAATACAGAAGCAGAAGTAGCCAGAGAAGAAGTCACTGATTATTACAGTTATTATCTTCAAGAACATTAGAATATTGTATTATCCCCCATTACTTAGAGCACTTTCCTGTTATCACCTTAATCCAAAACCCAGTAAATGGAGATGTATTTTAGAAGAGGCCATCAGGTAGTAAAGAGGAGTTGATCACTACACTTGTTTGCACTTTGTTTACAAAAACTTTGTCTTGTAGTTGTATACAAAGGGACTTCCTCAGACCACAGCCTATGTTCTGATGGGCATCTTTCTTTGGCTGGGAATTAAGTCTATAGAAAACAGAATGTTCTTAGAGGAAGGAAAGAAAGAAAATTACTGAACATCCACAGCTCTATGGGGAGTACTACACAGGCACATCTGCCTACCTGGGAGAACAGGTAGAAAAGCAGATAGAAACTGTATTCTGTTCTGAGAGCTGGTGTATCTTTGAGGGCAAACTGAACTGCTGGTAGTCCAGATCTTTTCTACATGAGAGGTTTAGACTGATTTCTGGTGAAGGAGTATTTGTATAATTTGTGTTTCCTTTTCCTGCTTTCATTGTATGTTGACTAGCTGTTCGGTGGGCAGGAAGGGAATACAGGATAGCTGATACTGCAGACATGTATGCTCAGCAATATGCAGGCAGATGGGCTACTAGTATTGCCACAGTCAAAAAGAGAATCCAATAGTAAAGTCTCAAAATATAGCAGCCCCATGTACCTTCAAATGTTGGGTGAATCTGGTGTAGTATTCATGGAACTTATATGTCAAACTCCAGTTATGAACCAGAATAGCTCTATGGTATGCTCTGCATAAGTGATGGGGGAAGGGGAGATAATCAAAGGAGATGATGATCAAGGATCTTACTTCTTTGCCTTATCTAGTTCTTGTTGCTACATAAATAATGCAAATGTAAGTGCAGTCACAGGGATCCTAGTCTTCCCTCAGCTATGAATATATTCTAACAGATTTAATCAATTATAATAAAGAGACAAAAATGACAGAAGTCTTTATTTATTATAGTGGAGCTTCTGCAACAATTAAACAAGTCCAATAAACCTAAATTCTTCTTTGAAAGGTTTATTGTATGATTACCAAGCTTTGTAGCATTCTGGGACCTGAATTAAAACCATCTGTTGGGCAGTAGCTTTGCTGGATAGGAATAGAAAGGTGGGCAGCTTGAAAAGAAAGAACAAAGTCATAGTTCCAGTGGCTTTAATTTGTTAAAGATCTTGTTAGGGCTATAAAACTTTACCAGGTACTGTAGTCTCTTAGTTTAAGGAGGGAGGTCTGGTCTGGTCACTTCATACAAAGCTGTTGTTTCAATTCCCAGCCTTAAGGTTTATAGGCTGTCATGTACTGAGCTATTCCTGAACCATGAGTTTATTGAATATTTTGAGAGTCTGAGGTTGCCTTTCCTCTCTTTCCTGCCTTAGATTATTAGTAACTACTTAAACCTAAAACAGTTCTACCAAATCTGCAGCAGTATTTTGTATATTATTTTGGAAGAGGGAAATGGTTTTGTTTTCTTTTTCTACCATGCAATAATTCAAAAGAACAAAGCAGTCAGAAAGCATACTATTTTTTGCTTTTTCTAAGCACCATCTCCTTCTAATAATATGCTTAATATCTCTAGCATTCATCAAAGGATTATTTAAAAGAAACAGAGCCTCTAGGTGTGATACTAATTACATATGTGAAGATGGATGTTATGCAAGGGCTAAGTGTCTGGCTTTCTGGCAATGACTATAAGAGGGTAAGGCAAAGCCAAGGCCACACCAGGAAAACTTCTGGTTTGCCTCTCAATTTGCTCTTTTGCAATTACAGTCACAAAGTTCACAAACAGGCATCTGTCATGTTCTTAAACTGACACATACAGGGTCTGAATTACAGGTAGTTCAAATAAATGAAGAGACTAGCATTGAAGCAAGCTTTGGATCAAGCCCAGAAGCATAGCTTACTGTGGAGACAAGTAGAACATTGAGTCAAATGTGATCTTTCTGATTCAGGAAAATACATACATTTGCACAAGGACTGATGCAGAGAAACAGGCTGACAGGACTAGCTCTCTAGCAATTTATCTTTTTTGGATAAGTTTTCCTATTAAGTGTCTTGCAAAGAGCATTCTCCCAAGAGCAATGGCCACAACTGCTAATGGCCTGACTTAGTTCTGCCCAGTGATGCAGGTCTGTGTTTTGACTCCTTTCAGTAGCATGATTAAAGAGACCTGCAGTCCATATGCAGAATACAGCAAGTGCCTTTTAGCCAGAATGAGCATGGAAAAGCTTGCAAGATACTTCTTACTCTTGAGAAAAAAAGTATTTTTGAGTTTTCCAGGAACTCTTATAAGTTTCTTGAATTGAGTTCACAGGCAGTTAGACCAAATAGAAAGATAAATCTCAAAAAACTGTTGAAAAAAAAGTTTAGCAACTTCAGAGAAGTTTGTATCTGGCCTTTGGAGGGCAGTGAATAGATGTGTTTTCCTAAATTCATGCCTTCTGTAACTACATTAGCTTTAGAGAATTTACAGAAAAAGTGGTTTTGACCCATTGGAAGTAGGTATCTTAAGCTGCCAGTCTGGTTCCCTTATCACCTGTGTGTAAAGAATTTGACAGTCTGTATTTTAAAGTATTATTAATAGGATTTTTAAATTACACTTGTGCTTGAATGAACTAAATGCTTCCACATGACAAATTGATATGAATGGTTTTAATAAACAGAAAATGAGAAGTAGGTTCACCTGCCCCTGGGGGCTTGGCTGGTACCATTCATTCTTCTTATTAAACCTTGTCTATGTGGCACTGTTGTTTGAATTGATTGATTACTTGCCTTAGCCCATAAACTTGGGTGGGTTTCTCCTGTGCTGCCATTTCATAAGGCAGTGAGATCTCAGGCTGAAAGAAGTATCTCCATTAATAAGGAAGATTAAAAGATACTCTGATCCAAAACTTTCCTTGGCTACAGCAAGCTAATTCTCAAGGGACATTGGACAGTAACAGATGAGTCAGAACTGTTACAGCTTAGACTACATTTTGTCAGTATGAAATGCTTCTAGTTAATTCACCTGGCAAGAGATTAGAAGCTAAAGAAAATGAAGTCCATGCTTTTTTTTCTTTCCCTCTTTAAAAAACAAAACCAAACACTGTAATATCAGCTAAATAGTTAAAAAAAAAATCAAACTCAAGAGCAAGCAATCCTCTTTACTTTCCCCTATTGTAGCTAAACCCTACTACATAATAGCAGGCTTTTGTTTGGAACAAATGCTATAAAGTTTATGACTTATGTCAGCAAATACTCATCATAAGAATCAAGAAGGGATGTGCCTATTCACTGCCTTACCTTTGACACAGCATTTTTATAAACATTTCTTCTCAAATTGAAAGAAAAATTCTGCAGGAATACCTGGGACCAGTAGAAATAGGGAAATATTATCTCACTGTTTTGCCATGGGAAGTAAATAACCAAACTGACGATAAGACTATATTTCCTCCAACAACTTAAAGTATCATCTCATTGAATTTCAAGTTGAATTCTTAATAAAGCTAAAGCCAAGGACAGTGAAAACATTCAAAGCATTATACTAAATTGTGGAGTCTGTAACTGAACAAAATTAGGCTACTGGAGGAACTTTGCACTTACATCATGGATTTGGAATCACTGATGACTTTTTAATCTGAGACAGAATATAAGAGGATTTCTCATGGTGAAATTCTCCACTATGCATCACTTTGGCGTTACTTAAAAAGTTTAAGTGATGAACAGACCTTGTTCAGGCCCTTACAGAAAGTTGATCTTAATTTACATTAGATGAGTTATGCCTAAACTAAATTTTTTTAGATAATAAATTGCATGATTTAGATTCTTCTGTCACACAGATGTAATGGCACATCTGTGTCATTACAATATATATGAAGTATCTCACCCAACTGAATGAGCCAATGCTGATTACAAAGGAGGAAGATAAACCATAATGACCTCAGATTGTCTAGATATTGATTGGATTAGTGCCCTGTGACTGATGGTAAATAGAATGTGACTAAGGAAACTGTTTAGATTATTTAAACATTATCCAAAAAAGTCACCAATCTTCCTATAGTTCATCAAAGATAACTGCCTATCCTTAACCAGGCATCATAGATAGAAACTCTTGTTTCTGTATAAAGGAACTCATCTATAGCCTGTAAGGGCAGCTGAATGTTCTGCTCTTTTGGATCTGTCACTCACCCTTGAGGTGTGGTCTCACTGTAGGCTCCAAAATTGCATTTGAACATAACCTCCCCAGCTACAAAGTCCTGACTCCATTAAGTCAGCAGTATTTTTGATGTTGATTTCCATGAAAGCAGATTTGGCCTTTTTTGTCTGAAAGGCTAGCAGCCAGGTTTCTCAGAAGTCTCCTACTTGTGGAGGCTTACAGTGTGTAGCTAAAAACTTCCCTTGGGTTTGCTCCTTTATTATGCTTGGACAAAGCAAACATCAAATGCTATGTAATAAGAAATGTAGGATTTTACACTCACAACATACTCATTATAGATGGGGATATTTAACAAAGCAAGAAATAAAAAAAAAAGAGTGTCAGGAAGACTGAAAATAAGTAGCTTGAAATCATAATCGTTCTGAGTGTGTACTTTGATATTTGAGTGGTAGTTTGCCAACCAATGTAGTGGAATGGCATAATGGAAAAGATGATATCAAGACTGTTGTGACAATGTCTGATTGTTATTTGTGTGTAGTTTAAGTGGTAACCTAACCTTTGTGCTAACACACATCAAAGAAACAAGAAACTGAGATTGCCAAAGAGAAGGCAGTTCTAGAATTTCCAGACTCTCATTCTTATACTACAATTCTTATACAAGCTATCATTAAAGTACATCTTCAATGCAGCTCATTTACCTTTTCTCCACAACATTTTGTCCACTAAGCTTTTTTATATCTCTTAGATTCATGTTCTTTATCTATGTATTACCTATAGTTGAAAGATATCATGTGACACAATTGCATTCAACCTATGTAAAGAAATGTGATTCAGTTAATGTATGGTAATATAAGTAAGACTGTACTTACTTTTCATAGTTATGTCTGTGCAAGATAGGGCAGTGACCAACTCTTTTCAAAACATTGTCTTACCCTTTTAAAATGATATTTACTAGTTTAAAGCTGTAAACCATTTTATTAAGCAGGACATAATCAATCCCAGACTAGCAAGAGCTTACAAGTATCTACAAGTAGTTCACTCATACCAAAAGACCCTGTAGGCATTTTGGTGCCTGATACATGTGCACATAGGTATTTGTTTATAAAACACACGTGGTTGTACATGTTATATGCATATACATTATAGTCGTTAGATAAGCAGTTAATTCAGTTTGCCTTTTTACTGTTGGTGTTATAAATCCATGTGCCCAAGAACAGTCTTTCCAGGGAAAAAGACTGCAATATATTTACAGAGTTAAAGAAGAACTTACCAAACTGAAGAGGACTAGCCTTGGTTTTAAAAGGATGTATTGTATGAATGTCTGAAGTAGTGTGTATAGACATAGGCACTGAAGAATATTTGCCTTACAAACACATACAAATAAAAGCATGCATGTATATGCATATCACACTCACAGATAGTGCTGATTCCAGAAGCAATACTAGCTTAACGTTATGCCCTGTTTTGGTGTTAAAAATCTGTAAATAATGTAAGGGTTGATTTTTAAGACAACTCAATTTCCTGATCCAGTTCACAGCATGACCCCACGAACAGCTGTGTTAGCAAATCTGGTGGAATTGTGCATGTAGCCTCGGAGCTGTAACATGCAGCAGAGCTCCTTTGGAGGGAAGGTAGGTATGTCTGAAGTCAGTATTGCTACTGGAGACAGCATATTCTCAAACCACAGCCTTGGAGATACATACATAGGCTTTAAAGTACAACCTTTCTTTTGCATATAATAGGGAATTCTGACAGCGTATTGGCACACCCACCAGGAACAAAGCTCAAACAGGCACTGTCAGCTGCCCCAGGGCATTACATAAGAATAAAAGATTGAAAGGTGTGCTGGGGGATGATTCATATACCTAAGGCTCAGACCAGGTGCTCTGCAATTAACTGCATTAACCTGCAGCTGGAGCGAGTTCAGAGTGAAGGTTACCTGTTCTCAGTTCAATTGGTTTAAAATCTGTACTGGGGATTATATTTAGTTATTTATACTGCAGTGGGTTTTTGTTGGCTTTTTTTTTGTCTGCCTCTGCTGAGAGTTTAAGCTGTAAGTTGAGCTCTAATAACATTTAATGCAGAGTATACAGGAATTCTCCTTCTAAAGTTAAGGGGAGGAACCATAAAATGACATCTTAAGTTAGGATGACATTTATTTTGGAATATTCACTGACTTGGGGTAGGTGGGGAGAGAGAGATGGCTTTGAAAAGCAGAATGCTTAGAGGGATAACCCTTTTTCAGTTTTACAGAGCATGGCAGGGCTTAAAAATGTGCCTGCCTTAGCACATGGACATACTACATGATCTCTTTTGAAATCTGCACAGGATCTTTTTACCCGCTGGGTTTAATTTCAGAATCCAGTGCAGTCATTAAAGAAAATAAAATTATGTTTGTTCTTTCATCTGGAGCACAGAGCAGTATCAATTTTTCATTCCCTCCTCCTTTGCATTCCCCCTTCCAAGAAAGATGTATAGATGGAAGAATTCACCCTATAGCTCCTCTAAAATTTCTGATCTTCAAACAGCTGCTTTGAATTGATTCTGTATACTTGGTTGCTTAATGTGTGCAACATGTAACACTATTTCTGTGCTCTTGAACAGGAGATTGCCAAAACTGGAATATTATGTGTGCTGAACTTGCAATTGATCTAAAAAGGTCTAACTGCATCTTCCCAAGTGTATGAATTTTCTGATTACTCTCTCGTGAAGTAATAGTACATTCCAACACTGCAGTGTTTGAGCACCTCCCATTCACTAACATCAAGCAGAATATTCTTCATTTAAAGAATGGGGAAACATAGAATTAGACAATGGGCTTGTGTACACAGAGACATTTTCCAGTAATACTATATCATTACACTTAAGCCATGCTGTTGTCTGTGCACTTCTCTAAGTAGATACAAGTATTTCAGACTAAGTAGGTCTTTTCTTCCACCTTCTTAATAATTGCCTAATAGTAATAATAAATAGGAAAAAAAATCTGAACATCTGAGAGTAATCTAAGTAACACTTCCTCACTGTATTTCATAGTGGTGTAACTTCACTGTACAGGAAGAGCTTTATATGTCTCACTGTGTACCATGCTGGCAGTCTGTGGATTGAAGCTGGATTGGTTCTCAGTCTAATGCTTTAACATTTCTGTCAAACTGCACTGATGCAAATCTTTAGTGTGCTCAGGCAGCTCCCCATTTATGCTATTTTTTTTAAGCATGCTTAAGCAAAATAGCTGAATTTTGTTCTATATGCTGAAGGCAATGTGCTGAGATTTCAAGGCAGGAGTAAGCAGTAGTAAATTAGGAGACTTGCTCGATACACACCTGTACTCCACTGATGCAGAATGCACGTGAATTTGCTCTGCAGCTGCAGTAGTTGGATAAATCCTTGATTGTTTGTAAAAAGCTGTTCCTTAACACTGACTGTCAGTGAATTCCAGTAGCACACTCTGCTTTCTTCATTGTATTTAACAAGAAGTACACACCAGGCAGCACACTAGCAACTGTCAGCACAAACTAACGTGCATGTACCAGACTATACTCTCCATTTTGGCATCATCTGCAAAGAATCCACTGTTGCAAGGTGATATGATAGACAATTCTATATGTACCACACACACACACAGCATATGTGCCTTTCAGACCTGGCTTTGGAGTGTTGTCCAGTGAATGACAAAGTGTTGGTAAACTACTGAGAAAGAAGAGGATTAATCTAGGAGAAGGAGCAGGGTATGAATTTGAATGCTAGACTTTTATTTCTTACTTTGCTCTTCTTTCAGTTTCTGGTCCAGGTACGTATTTTGTATCACATTTTATCCTACTTTATATTGATTATAAACAGACTTATGTACAATACCACACAAGGATTTTAACAGCATTATTTAATTCATACTTCCAAAACACCAAGAGACCCGAGTCTCTATTATAGACAGTTATAAAAGGCTCTTATGAAAAGAACTGAACTTGAGACAGGAAGGCAGCTTATGCTAGGATTGTTTTCTGCATGCTAAAGAAGGCTGACATGTTTTATTACACTAGTCTATATCAAGTGTTAGAGAAGATACATTGCAGGTTTCCAAACTGGTTTTCTTTCCAGCTTTTTTTTAATAATGTTAGAGTAAAAACTTTCCAAAGAGATAATGTGATAAATCAAAGAAAACCAGTCTAGTATTAGGATAGCCTCTTACCCATCCTCTGAAAAATGATTTGAAAACCTTTATTCAGAACTTCAGAAAAGGGTGTTACTGTGGCTGCCACCTCCTTTACTGTGAAGTGCAATACAATATAGCATGTGGTGCTATAAAGAAACTCTGTTGGATAAAAGGGCCTGAGAGATCTCTACCATTTACTTAATGAACAAGTAAGAATCCTGGTATCCTCTGCAGTGGGCAAAGAAGCCTAGGCTTCTCTGGCCCACATAGTGAAGTGTCAAAGACAAGGACAAAGGGAGGTTACCTCAGAAAGCTACTTCGTTTCAGCTGTTGTAATGCGCTCAATGGCTGTAGTTGGGCCAGAATGGCCCTTGCATTAGGTTTTTAATCACTTTCCAGCTCTCTTCCAATATGCTTTTGTCCCTCCCCCAAGGGTTACTGCTCTTAATTTGACATTTAGGTAGGTAAATGTCTGGGTCAAGGACTGCTAAAGGTTAAAATGGATACTATTATTAAATCACGCAAATGAAAATCACCTTAAGGCAACAGCTAAGTTAGAGACGGTGAAAGGACTTGAGAGTTCACATAGGGAGGTCTGGAATTTTAGCCTACCTCCCAAATTACAAAATCATCTTAAATACATTAGTTTCCCCTGCATGACAGTTTAGAGACTACTGATAAAACTCTGAAATTGTTCTCTTCTTCTTGTATGGGCCAAACATAGCATTATGAAGTGAGGCACTGTGAAAGTATTAACTAGTCTTCTGAAGTGAAAAAGACCATAGACATAATACCAGAATAATAAATGGGTTTGGAGCATACAGGATAAAGAGAACTGGCTTGTCTATTGCATCCCAACTCTCTACTGCTGAACAGTTGCTGAAAAACAATGCCATCTTCTTATGAAATAGAGATAATGCAAGAAGCATGTAAGAAAATTAAAGAATGTAGCTGTCACTGACTTTCAATAAGGGAGATATTTCAAGCTTTGTAGGTCAAAGCTTCTAGGTTTTTTAAAAATTACTACACCAAGTCCAAGAAGTGCAGAAATCTGAAAATATGCTGATTTTTCACATTTTTTTGTTTGTTTCTGGATAAATGAATCATCTTTGTGATTTCTTGAACCTGGCCAGTTACAGAAATGCTAAAAGAATATATAATATTGATTTCCTTCTACCTACATGTTTGGTGGCTTTTACAAAGGTTTAAACAACAGTGAAGTAGAAAGTGTAAAAGTATCAAAAATTAAGAATTAAGGTACTGAAAAAAGACTACTTAGGTAAAATAGGATGTGAGTGGAGAGTAAGGAATAACACTTTGTGGCATCTTTGAGGCTTTTAAATGCTGGGGTTGAGGATGAAAACGCTTCATGTCAAATCACCATGTTTGCTTACCCTGGCAGCTCTCTGATAAACCTCATTCCTTTTCTAATGGCATATTCTAAATCTTTTCTTCTGGCCTGTCCTTAGTCTGTTCTGAATGTTATAGAATGGGTACAGAAGCTGGGATGTGACTGCTTCAGCAGTTAGAGACGGCTGGAAATTCTCTTTTACATCAATGCCCACAGGCCATTTCTTCACAACTACTGGAACAAGTAGTGAGCCATTTTATTTTTTTTTTTTAGATTATAGGCCTGAAAAGTACAAGTCTGTCTTGCAGCCTTCACAAAAAAGCCTGATTTCACAGCATTTCTCATCAAGTTTTCACATGAGCAGAGTAACTCTCAGATAAATGGACTTCTGTATATTTCATTGGAAGTTCATGAATTAATGTTATTTAGTACTAGGAGCATAGACCTTGCTATCCTCCACCATAGCAGTAATAAACGTATGTATTACCATCATTTTATTTCTGATAGTTCCTGCCTGCACCAGAGGTGCCAAAATGCTTAAGGTATTGCAAAGACAATTAGAAGATACAATATTAGTGAGAAACCTGAACTGAGTGATACTCAGGAGATCAGATAATGGCCAGTAGGAAGACTACAGCATTGAAAAGTTTACTAGCAGAGAACGTTAATTTCCACAAGATTAATGCCTAGGTATGTAGGCTTGTTGTGGACAAAGGAAAGCCAGACACAACTTTCATCTGCTGCAAGCTCAAGTAAAATAGGATAACACCCATATGTCAGAAACATTGTCATATACTTCAGATTGCTTTCATCTACCCCATCATCTTTTCATAATCTAGATACTAATTTAGAGAGGCACTGAAACTACAACTGGGAGCTGCAGGCACTGAAATACCTTTCAGGATCTTCCAGAAGAACAAAACTGAAATTACTTTATTAGTTATCTGCAAGCAAATATTTGTAGTGGAATTCTGCTGGAAAGATACTTCAGTGATGATTTACAAAATAGTCTGAATAGTAAAGATTCTTCTGTAGCAAAGTGGTTCATTTAAACAGAGAAAATTGAGGGCCAGAGATTATCACTTTTCCCCTTTTGCACCATCCAGGTGGTACACAAGTAATGTAGGTTATATAAAACAGTGCCCAGAAGTGAAAGTTACTAGGAACTGGTTCATGTGCCTGCAATGCCTGATGCTGTGAGGGCAGCAATAGCCATCTAGACCCTTGAAACAGCTTGCCTGGGTTCTTACCACTCCTGTCTATTGTTAGCTGCTTGCTGATGTATTTGTGAAAGAGGTACAGCCTCATATCTGAACAAGACAGTTTTAAAAAGATTGGTTTTATCTTGAAAAGTAAGAGGGGAGAAGTTATGAATAGAAAATAAGAGAGGAAATGACTAGAACTAATTAATCCTTGCTATCATATGCAGTTTCCACAAGGTTTATGCCTTTATGAGCCTAGATTTGGTGTCGAGATATGCAAAGAGTGCACACAAAAAGAATGATGAAGGAAGTTCATTAAATGGTGTATATAAGAAAAAATCTATGTGCATCTTCTTTTTCACTAGGCCTCTCCTTCCTTGTTTTCAGTCTTTATAGAACTTTCTGCTGTAGCTTGTACTTTAAAATGGTAATATCCTTGTAAAATTCAAGTATAAGTGACAAAAATATCCTCCTACCTTTATGTAATTCTAGAATTATTGGGCTTTATTTCTGACTGGGAATGTCGGGGGTTTTTCTGCTTTGGCTTTAGTTTTGTTGGTTTTGTTCCTAAGAGGAGAAAAATACTGTATCTTTAATTTAGGGGTAGCTGAATAATGAATCTTGGGCAGTGAAAAGGCTAATGTGCTGTGGAAGAGAAGGAGTTTAATCTAATTTAGTTGGAGGGTGTCTGTCTGTGGTGTTGTTTTCTGGACTGTGGGAATAGAGGAGGGAAGCTGCCCCAGTGAATGGTTCCTCCTGAGCCAGAATCAGTGGGGAGTCCCTTAGATGCCACTGATCCGAAGCCAGGCCATGAAAAGGGGATTAAAGAAATGTTCTGATTTGCAATTCACACTAATGCACCCCGTCGAACCTTTGGTAATATTTCAAACCACATTTCAAGGGAAGTGCCCTTAAAATAGCCAGCTAAATTGTATTAGAGCAACACTATACAACCCACTCATCCATTTATGATTTGTTTTTGTTTTTAATTCTTTTAACTGGTGGTGGTGGTGGATTTCTAAGGTAATTAAAACTTTTGTGCATTGTGAATATTCTCACTTGCATGGGAATATTTCTCAGTGTGCCTGTCCTGTTGGGCAGACATGTTTATTTAAATATTGGAGGAAAACTGCCACAAAGATTTAGTAGCTAGGAAAAAAGAAGCCCATTTGGTTTAAAAAGTAAACATTTTTCTGCGTGCCATGTACTTTTATGAATGTCTAGTGGAAGCTCAGTAAGAAAGGCAGGCTCATAAAGCTGCTAGAATAGTTATCAGCTTTCTTTTTTTGCATGTGATTCTTTTCTTTTACTGTTGCTACCTTCTGCATGGCTCCCATTTTTTTAAAAACACATATGTTAGAATTTGTTACCAGGATGAAACATGTATCAGATGTA
The DNA here is from genome assembly GCA_013399015.1 of Galbula dea. NCBI lineage: Eukaryota > Metazoa > Chordata > Aves > Piciformes > Galbulidae > Galbula > Galbula dea. Next base: position 314,635 of record VWZX01010739.1, read on the forward strand.
AGCAGTTAAAAACTGTCTGAATGAATGAATACAAACATAGATGAGGATAGGACTGTTGAATGGGAACAACATTAAACTGATCTCTATTTTTTGTGTAATAAACAGCTGGCCAAAAAATATTAAACCTGAAGAACAGTTACAGCTACAGATTTCTGAAACATAAGATTATCAATATCAGTTTCTGCTCTGTTACAACACACTGTTGTTAATCATAAGGAGAACATTTCACTAGAAATCTTTAATGTATTAATTAACTCTTAACTCCTTAAGCCAATAATTTCATTTCTCTTTACTGCTGAAGTGTCAGAACATTTTATCTCAAATGGATTACTTGGGGTTTCTTTAATCCCATTTCAGAAAACCTTGCCTAGCACTGTAATTTCCTTTGACTTCAACATTTGTAGAATAGGTGCAACTTTCATTTTCACCATTACCCATATCAAAGTATTTTATTACACTGTCACTACACTAGATTACACAGCGTTAAACTTTGCCATTGAGGAGTGATAGTGTCTTTTTTCTTGTTGTGTTTATGGTTTGCTTTGCCTACACAATATTTAGTTATGGTTTGAATTATGACATGCCTTATTAAATATTCTGGGGTTTTAATCTTTTTCTTATGGGACAGAAGAAGAGCTGGACTTTAAGGTACAGATGATTCCTCTGCACATTTTTGGGAGGTGGGGAGATGGATAGCTAGAGGGAGAAATGCATCTTTCCTGTGAGTTGGCACATTATTTGAAATCATGTTTAATTATAAAGTTTCATTAAAAATCTTTTGCTTAAAATTTTAGAAGCCTAATAAGATTTCCATTAATTTAAACATATCACTATTCCCACAACGGCCCAAATGCTTTCTTTTTCCTCTTTCATCCATGGTTAAATATGTAAATAAAATGTCTAAAGTCATTCTTCAAAGAAGACAAAAGAAAAAAGAGCTGAGGGAAAAGACAGCCATAAAATTCCTCCCAATTCTCCATAACATTTGCCAGAGGGGGGCCAACTACTAGCCAGGGCCTAGCAGCAGGGGTGCCTGGCTGCTCCATAGAATCACACATCTCAAATCCCACACACAGGAGAAAAAAAATAAAATAAAATATCTTTTCAGCTAGAGCCATCAAAAGACTCTTTTCATTTATTAGTTACAGAGGTATCTTCCAGTTGCTGATTTCTCAGCACTCACATTTTTCTATAATAATGTTCTATTTGTTAGTTTCACTGACTCAAGCTCGTTGAATGGAAGATACTTCTAGATAGCTCTTTAAAAATATAGGAAGTAAAATAAATGCTTTAAAGCAGGATGTCTTGGCTAAAATAGTGGCTGGAAAAACAAGGCTGATTTAAATTGACACATAAAAGATCAATTAAAAGAGACAAAACTACAAAGGTTGGGGGTTCCTCTCTCCTTTTTTTTCTCACTTTCATTTCTATTTCTTTCTCCATTTTAGGAGAAAAAGGTTGCTATCAATCCTACAGAAGAAAACAGACCATGTTTTAGTTCTTGTATTTTTTCTAGATAACTTTAGTGTGAATGGTAATGGTACTATAATGTGCTTTTCAAAAATACTTGTTAAAAAAAAAAGAAAAATAAGCTCCCAAACAATCAAGTTGAAGAAGCCAAATATTGAATATATGCATCTTATGCATTATTTAAATTTTACCTTTTTATTATTATTTAATTTCTACTTCTACTTTTTAAAGTAGAATATACTTGCCCCTTGCAAAATCTTTTCCCACAGCTCCCTACTACCCCCACCTGAGCTCTCCAGAAGAGGAATCAGGATGGTCACAAATTAGGCTTAGATTATTGAAGAATAGAAATGCCCCAACACATACTCTCTCACACACATACATACACACAGACACACTAAAATAAATAAAGCTTTTTTTACACATAACACTGCCTGCTTTTGTAACATTCCCTAAGGAATCTAAAAGTAGCCAAGGAAAGGTCAGCCCCTGAGACCAATACTTTATAAGTATAATCTCCTCCACCCACTGAAAAGCCACTATTGCTTTAAAACATTTTTATGATGGCTTTTACTTCTAGGCAAAACCTAACCACATCTTCAGGGTTTTCAAAGACAAACATTAGCCTTGGTTTGTTGTCCTTGCTTGGATCCATTTCACCCTTATCACAATTGAGGAAGCCAACAGTTTCCTTTCTAGAGCCTGGTGGGGTATTAACTCTGACCCTGCGGGATTTGGTACTTTCCAGGAGAATCCGTGTTCATTTCGATAAGAAACAGGCACTAATGGAGAGGAGCCCGGTTTGTGTGGGTAAGCGTGAATGAAGAGAAAGGGAGATTTTCCTTCTTCATTAATATGTTCGCTAAAACTAAGCTCAAAGGAGGGGAAAAAAATAGAAAAGAAAAAAAGTAGAGCTAATCTTTTGACTTCTGATCACAGGGCTCCGTTGCAGTCTGTAAAACTGTCAATTACAGTTTGGTTTGGGATTCAGCTTCCTCCTTCTCGCTCAGATAGACCAACAGCAAAATAAACCTCAAAGCTTAACTTAAAAAGTAAAAACATAACTGTTTTAGAATGATCTCCCACTCAAAAATCTGTAAGTATCTTCTCTGTAGTGGATGAAGCAACTTTCTCAAGGGTATGGCTCTAGTCCTCTTAGGGTTTGTTATTTAAGGAAAAGAAGGGGAAAAAAGGAAGCTACTTTTCGAGTAATGCCATACTGTGATTAAAAGCGTAATCAGGTACTTTTCCAGCAATCCTGCTTGTCATTTAAGAATTCATTTAAGAATTCGCGACAAAGCACGACATTTGAAAACAGCTGAGATTCCAGGCTGAAAGCAACCATATTTTATGACCCTGGCAGCGAAGAGTTTATAGCACTTGCCATAAAATGCATCCTCCTCCCCACATCCTCCCTGCTAAAGCATTGCCCCCCCTCCAATAAAGGCAGGCAAGGAGGCACCACCTTCAGCCCTCTTATTAGGAGACACGAAGTCTGAGGCACTCGCTCTCCCTTGGCTTCCTACCTGAGTGAGGGAGGTTAGGCTGACGCCTTCTAGAGAAAAGATCTTGTTAAACTTTCAAGAGAGGGCAAGGGAGGGAAAGGAGAAAGGAAGGAAAAGACAGAAGGAGAGAGAAACAAATGGGGCTTTTTCTAATCTGTGCTGATCAAGGAAAACCTGTAGGGGTCCTTAAGGAGGTTTCAAGGCGTTCCGAGTGATTGGAAAGTAATCACCGTGTCAGCTTCACCTTTCTCATGCAAAGTGGATGTCGTATTCAAGGCGGATCCTGCACAGGTTTTGTTGTTTTGTTGGGGTTTGTTTTGTTTTGTTTTTTTAAATTTTATCCTTGGACTCAGCCACCCCTAGCCCCCAGCTGCTCCGGCCCCAGGAGTTCCTGCTGAGGCGGGGGAGCGGAGCAGACAGACACACAGACACACAGAGAGGGTACTCAGCCCTTCTCTGCCCGGCGCACAGCGCAGACCTACTGCAGACCCAGAGCAGAGGGCGGCGAGAAGGGGAGGGGGTGTGTGGATTTTTCAGACCCCCCTCCAATGGCTTAGATATTTCCTCCTCCTCCTTTATTCTGCACTCGGATAAACCAATCCCCACCTCTCGGCAAGAAAGTACGGAGCTGTGACCCGTTCTAGGGAGAGGAAAATCCCTGGAGGAACCCGCTGCACCAAAAAGCCGCCCGGGACATGTGCAAGTTGAAGCAGTGATCGCTCGGATCTGCCCAGACCCAAACTGCTCCGGCATCGCTTTGTGCTGCCGGGAGGAGGAGGAAGGGTGGTGGAAAGACGGATCGCAAAAGTGGAAGCTCGGGGAAAAGAAAGTTACCGGGCTCCCCGCAGTAAGTTTTGCGCATCTGTGGACTGGGGATCTCCGCTCTTTCTCCGGCCATTTGCGTAGCTGCTTGCCCTCCCCGGTGCGGGGTGCGGAGCGGCGCGGCCCGGGCTATGTTGACCTGCCTGTCGCCGTCCCCCGCCGCCCAGCTTCCGCGCCGAGGTCGGGGGCGATGCTGTCCCCGGCAGAAGCCGAGCTGCCACTGAAGTGACTGCCGCCGCTCCCCGCCCCGCACGGCCCCACGCCCGGCGGCAGGAAAGCAGGGAGGAAGGCAGGCAGGCAGGGAGCCGGGCTCCGGCCGCACGCGTGGGGCTGCCGGCGCCGCTGCGGCCACCACTATGGGGCCAGCGGCGAGGAACTTCGTCCAGAGGCTCCTGGTGCTCTGCTGGCTGACCTGCTGCTGCGCGGGGATAAGCTCCATAGACGTTGACCGCCCCGGTGACGGGAGGTGCCAGCCGATAGAAATCCCCATGTGCAAGGATATAGGGTACAACATGACGAGGATGCCTAACCTGATGGGACACGAGAACCAAAGGGAAGCTGCCATTCAGCTGCACGAGTTTGCCCCCTTGGTGGAGTATGGTTGCCACAGCCATCTGAAATTTTTCCTCTGCTCCCTCTACGCCCCTATGTGCACAGAGCAGGTTTCCACACCGATCCCAGCCTGCAGGGTTATGTGTGAGCAGGCGAGGCTGAAATGCTCTCCTATTATGGAGCAGTTCAATTTTAAATGGCCAGACTCCTTAGACTGCAGCAAACTGCCGAACAAGAATGATCCCAATTACCTGTGCATGGAAGCCCCCAACAACGGATCAGATGAGCCACCCAGAGGATCCAGCATGCTGCCGCCCATGTTTCGTCCACAGCGGCCCAGCAGTGGCCACGATCTGCAGCAGCATAAGGACAGCCTCAGCAGGACCTCCTGCGAAAATCCTGGCAAGTTCCACCATGTGGAAAAGAGTGCTTCCTGCGCACCGCTCTGCACTCCAGGGGTTGATGTTTACTGGAGCAAGGATGACAAACAATTTGCTGTCGTTTGGATTGCCATCTGGTCCATTCTGTGCTTCTTCTCCAGTGCTTTTACTGTACTCACTTTTCTGATAGATCCTCAGCGTTTCAAGTACCCCGAGAGGCCCATTATCTTCCTCTCAATGTGCTACTGTGTCTACTCAGTGGGGTACATTATTCGCCTCTTTTCAGGTGCTGAAAGTATTGCCTGTGACAGGGACAGTGGCCAACTCTATGTCATCCAGGAAGGACTGGAGAGCACTGGCTGCACCATTGTGTTCCTGGTTCTGTATTACTTTGGTATGGCAAGTTCCTTGTGGTGGGTAGTCTTGACTTTAACTTGGTTTCTGGCAGCTGGGAAAAAATGGGGGCATGAAGCAATTGAAGCAAACAGTAGCTACTTTCATTTGGCAGCATGGGCCATTCCAGCTGTGAAGACCATAATGATCCTAGTTATGAGAAGGGTGGCTGGAGATGAGCTGACAGGGTTGTGCTATGTTGGAAGCATGGATGTGAATGCCTTGACGGGGTTTGTGCTCATTCCTTTGGCCTGTTATCTAATCATTGGCACTTCTTTTATTCTTTCTGGTTTTGTGGCCCTTTTTCATATCAGGAGGGTGATGAAAACAGGTGGAGAAAATACTGACAAGTTGGAGAAACTTATGGTCAGGATTGGTGTCTTCTCAGTCTTGTACACAGTGCCTGCAACATGTGTGATAGCTTGCTATTTTTATGAAAGACTTAATATGGATTATTGGAAGATTGTGGCAACTCAACAGAAATGCAAGATGAACAATCAGACTAAAAATTTAGACTGCATGATGAATAACTCTATTCCAGCAGTAGAAATTTTTATGGTCAAAATTTTTATGTTATTAGTTGTGGGCATTACTAGTGGTATGTGGATCTGGACTTCCAAGACTCTTCAATCCTGGCAAAATGTTTGTAGTCGAAGATTAAAGAAGAGAAGCAGGAGAAAACCTGCAAGTGTAATTACAAGTAGTGGAATCTACAAAAAACCTCAACAACCACAGAAAACTCACCTTGCAAAATATGAATCAACATTACAGCCACCCACTTGTGTGTGACCAGACTTTAGAAAAGACTTTGTCTCACCGTACAGACTTACAAATGTCCACAGTAGCAGTCAGAAATTAGAAAATAAGTGGTGCTTATTTTTGTCAGAACAGTTAATATCTCAAGGCAAAAAATGTATCATGCTGAATTCAGGACCTGGTGAAAAACTGAAGGTAAATGTACTTTTGGAAAGGTTTTCAGTGAAAGAAATATTGTGAATTAGAACAGTCTCTTCTATCACTAATTTGTAGTTAAGTAATTCATCCAGCCCTCAGAGTTATTAAAAAACCCTAAAATAACAACAAACACCACCTTATTTAACTTTTTCATGTAGCTGAGGTGGATTTCTTACACATTTCTGAGTAACAAGGTATAGTCAAGTTTTATGGAGCAATGATTTGATTTTTAAAGTGCCCAAGTGAGCATTGTCTCTTTAGGGAAAGTAAGGTCCCAAAGAGGCCTGTCCCCAGTAAGTATGCTGTCTGTGCCAGCAACTGCCTGCTAACTTTGAAAAAAGAAAGAGAGAGAGAGAGAGAAATCCTTTACAACTCATCTCAGCCTAGTGGGCTTGGAGTGCCTAAAAATAGGTCCAATTTATAATGCTCACCAATATTCTTTCACTAAAAGCGAAACTTCCTGCACCAGACACAAACTTCGTGAATAAGAATAATGTGCAATACATTTTTTTTTCTTACCATGACATGAAAAGAGAAACAAGTATTTTGCTGTACATAAAGACAACAAAAGAAATCTCTTAACAAAAGAACTAAGAGGTCTAGTCCTCAGAAACCCTTTAGTGTTACATTTTGTGGCTTTTTAATGGAAATCAAGCCAATGTTATACACGTTTGGACTGATTTGTGCAAAAAAAAAAGGGGGGGGGGGGGGGGGGGGGGGGGGGGNATCAATTGAAAGAGACCCAAAGGGCTTATTGACTCTTTCTATTGTTAAACAAATTCTTACTATGAATAGATCAAGAAGCACTAGATTCTGCAAAGGGAAGCTTTGTATAGAATGATGCTCTTTACTGTGCTGGGGGTGCACAGTTTTGTGCTGTATATATTTGTAATATACAATTATTTTTCATGCTCCACTATTTTATTAAAAATAAAATATGTTCTTTAGTTTGATAATTTTTGTGTGTTCTAAACTTTCTCTGATGTGCTTTGTGGTTAATAAACTTGTTTTCTCAATTATTTGATAAAAGCACACTAATAGTTGTTGTTATATTTGCCTGCACTATAAGCAGACAGAACGATCATTTACTCAGAAGAAATTGCAAGTTGGAATTAAATAAATGTATTTTGAAGTTGCCACTTTCTGTGAGCCTCTGCAACTGAGAAAACTGAATTGGAAGAAGCTTCAGAGATGCAAAAAAAGCTGCAGTGATGTAGACTAGTACCATGTTTACAAAGCAGTGAGATTACAACGGTGATCCTTGGTTAACACCCCTTCAAAATTTGCACAGGGTACGTTCAGCATGTTAAAGATAGCTGGCTCACTTAACACAGTTTGAATACAATTCTGTCTCTACTCTGCAGGGATTTTTCTTTTTTCCCCCCCCTCCTCTGACACTACTGAAAGTATCACTATTATTTGGAAAAAGGCTTCGGGAACATCAGTCGAATACTGCTTTAGGAAAGGTATCTGATAAAGCTAAAATTGTCAACACATTTTCAAATAGTTTTTAGTGGAGCATGATTATGTATGACCTTGGAGTTTTCCAGGCAGTTAACTAACAGGCTGTGTGATCACCTGGTGAGATTGTAATATAACCTCATTTTCTCACACAGGCTGTTCCAGAAAACCCTTTATCAGGTATCTTATCATAGAAAGAGGAGAGGTCTTAATGGACTTTGGTGGAGTTAGAATCCCTGTGACAGTCATCTTATTGCTGGGAAATGTGTGAAAAAAAGGATCTTTCTTAGTGGTCTTGTTTGTCAGTTTATCTGCAGGGTGACAGATATTGTCTTCTTGTAGTCTTTTTAAATGTTTCTAGCAGTGACCGGGAGCTTGAATGACAAAACTGATGTTGCAGGTGTTATTAACATGCAAAGCAGCTTTCAATATAAACTTTATCTTTTGAGGGAAGAGGAAATATATTTTTCCTCCTTTGTGCCTATGTGCCACTCTTTGATACACAGCTTTTAGATGCCCTGGAAGTTAATCCTGTCAGAGCACACCCTGCTGGAGCCAAAGTAGGACATTGCACTAAACAAACCCACTTCTGAAAGTACTGAATTAATGCCTTTGCATCTGCATATGTTCTAGTTAAGATCAATTACACCAGATCCCAAGAAATACAAATTTTTTAAATAATCTGTGTATTGCAAGTTTCCACAGGAATCCTTCAAATATGTTTTGTTGTGATGCATGTCACCTTGCCAGTAACTTACCTGCATCGCACAATTTCATCTCTGACATAAAGGTTAGTGCTGGTTTTACTAGTGACAGATTTGTCTAGAGAATAGTTTCAGGCTTCACTCTAAAATACATTAGCTAGTGAAATAAACATTTTGCTGGTTTTGTAGAGTATAGAAAATTATTTGCTTTCATTGTTGGTCACATATTTTTACAGTCTGCTACCAAGATATGGGAAGAGAAAAAAAAATGAAGATGTTCAGCAGTGGGCGAATTCCTGCTGCCATTCTGAGTTTAATCAGTTGTCAGCTTATGCCCTTCATTGTCACCAGAGCAGAACTGAAAGTTCTATGAAAATGCCAGATATGAGTGCTTGGCTAGATGCCTCATGTTACAGATAGATTCTTGCTAAACTGTAAACTTAAGTATTTAGATTTTATTTCAGCTTTGCAGTTATTCAGGAATATTTTTAATTATTATTTTACTGGTGAGCAAATTAGATTCTTATGTATATAATGATGCTGATTTCATTACAGCAGGACTAATGTACTGTAAAAGCAGGAGATAATAATGATAGAAATAGTTGTCTTCAAGGACATTTTAAGAATGAATTAATTTAGAAATTATTCTTGTTACTGTGCCATGACTCCTAACACTCATAACAGTTTAATGTTAAAGTTGCTATTTAAGGAATTGGAAGCTCACAATTGTTAAGGGAAAGGGATATACTTATTTTTGCTGCATTTCAGTGATTTAATATTAGTAAATTAATAGATAGTGTTATTCTTATTTTAGAAGAGTGCATATTAATTATAATAATAAAAGAAAAAGTCTAAGAATATATCACAAACATGTTCTATATTAAATGTCTTTATTTTTTCCACTAATTTTATATTTTGGTAAGCTTATGCTCATATTTTTATTTGTTGAATTTTAGATGATTTTTCTCTATGTTCTGTCAAGGCCTATTGAGTATTTGCTTGTCAGCAGATTTTTAAGAAAAATACCTATATGTGGATATATTAACAATTCAGTCACTCCATAGCAAACCTGTTAAGGAAGGAATACAAGTCCAACATGTCCTTCTGGAAAGGATATTTTATCACAGTCCTGTGGCATTTATCTCAAAATATGTCAAAAGAAAAAAAAATCATTCTGTTAGTGTATGCATACCCTGTAAATCAAGGATCAGATGTGTGCCACAGGCTCGTGTATCAGTGCTCTCTTCTCTCTCTTCAGAGGTGTAGGTTACCCACGAGGGTACAAATTGTCTCAAACTCTGTGGGTTATGGTGATGCAGATTATGTCTCAGCATTCAGGTAGAGATTCATGTATTAGGGACAGGGAGAAGAAAGGCAGAAAAATCCTTTTTATTGGCAAGGGTAGCTTGGTAGAGTACTTTTGCTTACTAAAGAGACGTTAGTGAGGTACGAATACGAGATCAGCAGGGACAAATGGGATTTGAAACAAACCCACAAAATTCTGTTTACAATAATATGAGTCTTGTTTCTCAGTGAAATCCTGATGCTTCTTAGAAATAAAATGAAGCTCAGCAGTTTCAAGTTCTAGTTTAGGTGTGACATATTGGGACACTTTCAATAGTACAGTGCAAGCGCCATGGTTGAAAGGATGTGAGGAGCTCAGTCAAGGAATGTTCAGATCTCTTATCAGATTTTCCCCAAAGTAGCATTTCATATGTATGTTATTATGAACCCATTATTCACATATGGCTGTCATCCCTGTGGCTTCAAACTATATGAAAATCCCAGTAACAACAATGTCTGTAGCATACACCCTTCTTACTCCAACACTTAAAATCCATGGCTTCAAGGGGATAGTTCTGTAATGATGGGATATTATGTGCTCAGGTAGTCTTTTGATGACAGGTGGTCTCCAAAAACAGATGGCCTCAAAGGAAGAACTTCAGCGCATTTTAGTTTTACACATTTACACATTTCTTTTAAAAAAAAATTGAAATGTTATCCTTGTGTAATGTTCTTAGGTATTTTAGACAGAGTAGCCAAGTTATTAACATTGACAGATGATAAATCAGGGCATCCTTTAAAAGGTGGGTGATGGTGATTATGTGGTCTTGGAGCTTGCTTTGATCAGAAGTGACAGGCCTGTAAGGTCTGTGCCATTCAATCCCCCCTGAAGGGAGATCAGCACCTGTTTGCACTTTGAGACTCCTATACCTCCCACTGCCTTCCAGCACTATTTCATCTTTTTTAACACACTTGATGTTGATTGGCTTTAAGCAAAGTCATTATTCATTTACAAAACACTCCTTGATGGAGCTTTCTCAGAACTGTATTTCAGTAGCAGTGTTTGTGTTCTTAGAGTTATATCAACGTTCCCATGACAAGCGCTTTATTTTCAGTGAGCTGCAAGTTAAAATCAGCCTGGGTGCTAATACTAGCCTAGTTTCATGGGGTTTGTCCAAACAGTAATATATGTTGCCCATGAGTCTGTTCAGCTTGAGGTTTCTGTATCTTTACATGTTTATCCAGAAGAGACATATGATCAGGTTTGTGAAACAAACAGGTCAGATTTTAGCTTAATAAATATTATTCCAAATATCTTGGTCTTACTTGTGAAATGTAATGGATGTTTCTAGAAAATAGCACAAAACAAGGCTTTGACCTCACCAAGGGCCATATGACAAATCACAGAAATGAGCCTCCACTGATTATTTGATGTTGTATATGCAGGACCTGCTATGGACTTGCCAATCTAGATGCAAGCACACGCTGCAGTCAGTGGTATCTCATTGGTTAATTTAGTGTGTCTGAGAACAGATGTGGTTCGTGCCTATCTGGTTTGGGAACCCAATTCTGCTTTTCCTGTTCTAGCAAAGTTAAAGCTTTGGGGAGTTGTACATCAAAGGCAGGGCTGAGTGATTATTGTGTATATTTGTAAGGCATTGTTTAAAAAGGAATTCCTTCAGTTTGTTGTCACTAGTTTCTTCCTTCTATTCTTCAAGATCTCCTCATAGATCTGCCCCTCTGAAATCAATGAGTGTCCAACTCATTTCAGTGTATGCTTTGAATCAAACTTCCTATCTCAGGGAAAGCACGTGCTGCAGGAAAACTCATTATTTTGACTTTTTTTTTTCTCCCTCACATCAAAGCATGTTTTGAAGGTCCTTATATGACATAAATTTATGATATGGAGGGAAAAAAGAGAGTGAAATAGTTTCAATTATGTTTTTTAATGTGCTACTATTTTAGAACAGACAAAGTATAATATGTTGCAAACCCAAATGTCATTTCAAAATTAAATTCAGAAATATTAGATGTTGTTAAGTTGGGGTGGATTTTTTGTTTGATTGTTTACTTAGGCTTTTTGAGAACACTGCATTTAGATTTACTGCAGAATGCTCAATATTATTAAATCAGCATTTCCTGCTGGCAGGATACTCTGTCAAAAATTCTTCAGTCAATTTACATCTTTGCTCATGAGCCTTTTCCAAGGGGCTTAGACCTGCAGTATCCTTGGGAGCTAATGATGAGCAGCAATATTTTGAGCTGAGCCCACAATGTGCTCCTTGTTCCCTCCTTTCTTCACTGATCAGCACTTCTGTTCCCCTTCCCCTCTCTTCCACTGCTGATCAGTCTTTCATCATCTGCATGTGACTTGCTTCTCTTACCCTCCTCTCAAGTGATCCCATCCTTTTAGTCTCTAATCTGCCCACACACAGCTTTCTGTGATACTGTCCAGTAGCTATGACTGCTTTGAGCTTTTTTTGTTCGACATAAACGAAAAGATATTTCAAAACTTGTGTTTTATCTTTCTTTTTGGATAAGGACTGTGGTAAGAAACAGAGGTTCAAAGTTCTGAGCTACCAAAGGTGCTGATGAACACAGGAGACTAAGAAGAGACTGCCAGTTCTGAGCAGGTGCCTTAAACTTGAAAATACCCTTTTGTTGAAGACAAGCGTTGTTTGGTTCTGTCTTGTATGTTTGTCATTTTGTATTTCCTTTATCTGAGACTAATATCTATCTGTGTGAAATAATAAACAGGAAAAGGAGAAAGAACATTTGATCAGTTGATAAAAAGGGAAAAAACCCACCTTGCACTCAAAAGCTTTTAGCCTGAGGAGAGGTTTGTATGCCTCAAAGCTTGCAAGTTTTTCCCAGTTATACCCAGCTGGTCTAATAGAAACATCCTGTCTGCCTTCAGCTTGTCTTTCTTGTATCTTTAGTTCCTCACAGCTGTAGCAATGCTACACATAGGACTCCATTACAAATAGCAATGCTGAGACTGATTTTGACCTTCATGGTTCTTTGAACAACTTTAAAATGGGACTATGATTACTGCAATAATTTGATGACATTAGAAGCTATGGTATTGAAATGTGGACCTTTGATATTCTTTCAGTTACACCATTTTTCTTCTTTTTGAGATTTTGGTGAATCTGGTCAAAATATTTGTATTCTTATTGTCAGCATTTTGTCTTCTAAATTGATTTTTAAAGAAAGGACAGACTTATGTTGAGGTTTTAGGCTTTTAAATTACTACAGGTGGTGGGGTTTTTTTTATATTCCTGTCATCTTTTTTCTTTTTAAAATTACATAAAAGAACCTTTTTTGGTTTTTGGGATACTGATTTTAGTAATGAGATATGACAGTTTCTCTAGACTTCTCATTCTTTTGCAACAATCTAAGTGCAGCCTTTTAGCTTTTTCAATAAGCCTGTCTTGTTTGACGCAAGACATGCTGGTAACATTTTCATAAGTTATTCATTGACAATTAGTAGAGAATAGAAAACAAGCTACATGTCTATGTATGATTTTTATGCTGACTGAATTTGATCAATTTGAAACCAGATTTAAAGAACTGTTTGAGTTGCTGCAATTCCCAGTGTAGGTATAGTGATAATTACAAAGGTAATTTTAAGGAGAGAACACTAGACCAAGAAGAGTAAATCTGAATTGTGGGGTTTGGAAGATCAAGTCTCACTCTAGATGGTTTTGAGCCTGAAAATCTTTTTTAGATGTTTTTGGTAGTTTCTCCCTTAAAAACTTTGGCAATTGAATCAAAGCCTAATGTGAGGACCATAAGCATAATGCAAAAGTACCACTCTACTATGACTTTATGATAATTTAAGGTAGTAAGTGCTGCCCATTTTTGGAACAGCACAACTGCTGAGTTTGGATTTTCATTCACAAACACAGCTCCTAAATTATCTAAGCTTTATGATGTCTTTACGATAGCAGTAATGTTACTTTGCCCAAGGGTGACTATTACAAACACTGTCATAGTTAGGAGACAGACAAAAACCTTTATCTACAGCTTAAATTCAGCTCAAAACAGTGGTTTTTGGGGACTACCTAAAACTTTGCTTGCTCTTTCCTTTGTGCTCTTTTCTATCTTTGTACAGCTGAGCTCTGAATTCCAGGTGGCATGGGACAGATCAGGAGATGTATAGTTTGTTACTTCTGGGCCACTTGTAACCAAAGAATCATCCAGAAAGTTTAACTAGGTAGAAAGGCTGAGCCTGTTTCAGCTGACTTTCAGCTTATCTAGTCTGGAGCAGTACTGAAGTGCTTGATGTCTTCACTGAAAAACATATCCAAAACTTTCGAAGAGTACTGACTGCTACTTGTAACACCATCTATGGACAATGCAAACACAGCATTTGGGAAGGGGGTCACAAAGAAGTAGCAGGAGTCCTGGGTCCTGTTCTTTGCTTTTTTTCAGTCTTGCTACTGAGATAAGAACATGAAGAGTGGACCAAATATTATGTTTCTTTTCACACTCTGAATAGCTTTTCAAGAACTTCCTTTGTATGCCTAACAAGGAGAACTGTGTTAAAGAGACTTCTGAATCTTGAATGCTGTAGGTTATCTTTGATAGCAAATTTGACAACAAACACTCAAAGAGTGAATCTATGTAGAGTGAGTTGAAACTTTGCAAATTGTGAGGTCCTCCAAAAAAGAAAAGAGAAAGAAAATTGAGCATAGGTAGTAAGTAGGGTAAAGATACTGAGAAAAGGAAGACAGGCACAAGCTGCCTTAAGGGAGTTGTTATTGTGTAAGTCCTAAAGCTAGACATGCACAAGCTCAGCTGCTTAGGTTTTCTGTGTTAATAATATCTGGTCCCCTGGAGCTCTGGTTTCCATCCTACTGCTTTGACCCACTACTCTCCTCACAGAAACAGAAATGACATTCACAGATTTTGATTCCATGACTCCCTGGTTATTGTGTATAAAGTGCATCAATCTTAAGAGTGGAATCTGATGATGTAATTTTATGGACAGTATTTTCCACAATTCATAGGGAAGAGTATTACAGTGTTACCTCTTTTGATAAACTGGAGTTGCCCATAGAGCAAATTACAATGCAATGACAAGAGAAGGTTTGAAGAATAATCAATTCAGAACTCCAGCCATTGCTGCTTTTGTTAATTAACTTATCTGGAGCAACAGGTTTTCCTGCATGTGGCTTTGAAATTTCCACCCTTAGAGCCCACATAGTTTGGATTGTGAAGGGATGTATTATGCAGCTCTTTGATCAGTTTGGAACATTACTCAGAGCCCTTCATTTGCAGGTTATGATAAAACCAAAATTTTAAAGGCAGAGAAAGGTATGTTCCTGACTCTGCTTTTTAGCATTCAAATGTGGCTTCATGTGGACTGTTGGTGGTTAGTGACCTCTCAACAAGGTACTTAATGAACCAGATTCTCCTTTTATTTAGTAGTACAGGAAACACTAATGAGATTGGGGGATTGCCACGTTTAAAGAATAAAGTGGAGATCAACCTAAGAATGACTGGACTGGATCCAAGTGTTTGTTTGATTTGATAATCAGAAGCCACCCTCTTCTGTGTGTGCACATAATGGACATATGATAAAATAGAACAATTGTGAGTTTGTCTGCCTCTTCTCAAACTGCCATCATCCACAGGGTTTCAGGCATGACACAGCTAGCACCAAAGCAAAATCACAGAGTGAGTACTTAGTGGATCATATACTCTCTAATAAAAATACACAATTTATCTATATATATTATGTGTTTTCTAGAAAAACAAAATTTTGAAAGCAGTAATTCAGAAGTTATTTTGAGAACTCAAGCTTCTCTTTCCATTGTACACATTCTCCACTCAAATCTCTGCCTGCTGAAACTTCCATGTATCTCTCTGGAGCCCAGAAAGCAAACTAATGGTCTTCTTTTTAACTTGGGAATCATAAGGCTCAAAAGGGACGAAAACATCCAATGACCTTTATGTGAAGCTTGCTGAAATGTTGTGACATAGGTTTGCAGCTTTCATCTCTGCACTGCAACCTGTGCAGATTGAAGATCTCCATTGTGCAATGCAGGCATGGCCAGACTCACCCTAACACTAGTCAGGAGCACAGCTCAGGTCTTGTGATTACCAATCCTGTGGTGAATCCTATAGTGTCTGATCCTCAGTCCATGTCTATGGGAAAATTCCTGTTTCCAGATTGAAGAGAAACAGAACTTTTTTGCCCCCCTTTATCACTCATAGTAACAGTGACAATTTTAAATATCAACACTGTCTGTGACAGGTTTGGGGTTTGTCTATGCTTTTGTACTAGTTTGAAGTAATTTTGAGATGGAAGCTCTTAATGTTCGTCTCCTGTAAGTAATCTCCATTTGACTGCGTGTTCCCACCTTCTTGTGTTAATGATCACTGTTCAGCTGGGTATTTAAAGCATCAAAGAGCTGCTGTTTGAAATGCAACCTTAAGCAAACTACCCATGTCTACAGCAGAACTCAGAATGCAGGAGGCTGATGTTCTGGTTCCTTGTTTGATGTGTTTAACACAACACACATATCTACAGCTTAACATTTTAAAACATCAACAAAACCAAACAAGTTAGTTACATTTACATAACAAAAAGTTCCTTGGGCTTGCAGAGAAGTGCCTTTGAAATGCACAATTGTTTCTGGCCTTGATGGGAGAGGGATCTCTCTAGTCTGGAGCTCAACCTCTTGTTTCATACACACCAAAAGGCAAAATTTCAGGAAGTGAAATCTATTTTTTCTATGTGCTAGAGCATTAAAAAACAAAGAAACAAAACAAACCCAAAACTTCAGGGGCTCTACTATGTTGTATTTTTCCTGGAGTAGTCTTTTTAAAGCACTGCTCCAGTGCAAGCTTTGCAACTGATTTTAACAAGTATAAAACCCACTTCTGACTGATGGAGAAAGCTACAATTCATAATGTATGTAATGGAAATAACCCCAGGTCACTACAGTGAGTGATTGATGACCTGTTTTTATATTCTAACTGTTCAAATACATACTGCACTCAGATAGTTGTAGTCTGAGTAACTTAGTAAATGTATATGACAAAATATCTTTTTTTATCATCACAATCTGACAATACATAAAACTCACCATGAGAATATTGGGTATGTTGATACTTCAAATCAGGAAATCATATTTCAAGGCAGACTTAATATTTTGAATTTGTACTTTAAATGTACAAACAGCACCTCAAGAAACTACCTAGTGAGCTGTTTTTCCTTTCCTTTTTTTGTTTTACAAAGAAGGCCTCCCTAAATTATCTCCTTTTCATTCTAGTTATTTACATTCTGAAAATAACAACAAAAAAAGCTATCAGCAAAGCAAATTCCCAAGTTAAAGGAGAGCAGTTCATCTTAGGAGAGGAATGATTGGTTTCTATTTGGTTTTTGTGTTTCCCATGGGATGAGTGACACATGATTAATGTGTTACTGGTATATCTCAGACCTCTGATAAAAAGAAATGCTAGTACAGTAAAAGTGACATTAAAGTAATCCCTTAAAATATATTGTGGCACTCTACAGAGCAGAACATAACAAACTGGGCCCTTCAGTAGGGCCCAGAAACACAAAACAGTAAAATAAATGCTCAGAATTTCAGGAATTTGAGTCTGCTACCTTAGATCTTTATATGGCTTCAATTAGTGTAATATCTGATCACCTCAAACTATAATGTTCATTAATCACAATATTAACACCAAAGCTGTATCATCCTGTTACAGATAGGGAACCCAAAGGTAACAGTACAGAGAAGTCATTCCCAGCTAGTGAGCCCTGAACATGTTGGAAGGGAGGCACAGCTGAATGGCTGCAGGCACTGTGGAGCAGCTGACTCACACACAGATGGAGGGGGAAATTACCCCCAGTCAGCTGAGCTGGGAGCCACAGTTTTTAGATACAGCATCAGCAATACTCTATATCTGCATGAAGCAGTGGTTCCCACAGGTGCTGTGGAAGAGGTGCTTGGGCAACACAGCAGGAGCAGAGTGTCACTGTCTTTCAGGAACAGGTTAGAGCTGACTGATGATATCTGGCCAGTGTGTTCCCAGTTCCAGAAAACCATGAAGCCATTAGACTTGTCTCTTGTGGGGCTAACTGATACCTTGGCAGGACTCCCGTACCCTCCTGGATTCCTGTGGACAGTGAGGAACCAGCTTTTTTATGTGCTGGCTCTTTCATCTTCATAAATTCAGTGGGAAAAAAAAACAAATTACCAGTCTAAAATGTAGAAGTCAAGCTAAGGCAGAGCAAGAGAAGGGATATGGGTTTTGAAAGGGAGTTTGAATGGTAAATGGTTTGAGAGAGCAGAGCTTGGTATAAAGAAGATATGTGAATGCCTGGTGACTTGCTGAATTCTTATATTTGATAAAATACAACATGTTATTTGGTGTCTAAAATTTTATTATCTTATAAATGCTCATAGAATACTGTGACAAGGTTTTAGGAGCAATCAAAACTTCAGATCATAAGCAATAAAGATAGCAGATAGTTCTTCCTGTAACAATATGATTGCAACATGCTGTGCTAGCATCCCCAGTTTAGCACTTTAGGGGGTAGTTATCACACCTCAGTTTTAGATGTTACAATATAACCTTTGATTATTGATGATTTATTCTGCTAATGTGTAGTTACTGTGTAGGCAAGAGTTTCTTCATTGAAGTCACTCCTTTTGGCTGGAAAAGTTTGATTTATCTATCAAAACCTAGCATTTCCCACAGATTATTGAAGAAATCTCCCTGAGGAATTTAAGACTTACAGTTTTCATTAGTTCTTTTGTACATACAGGTATGATAGTATCTCTAGAAGAGAATTCAGAACTTCAAAAGGTTAGGCAAAATATCCCTCCCTCCTGCCAGAAAAAGTTTGTAGGACATTTCTGATAATGGGTTTGAAATAAAAGATGGAGGATTATTTCCAAAATATTGGAGCAGACTGGACCTATCATGGTTGTCATCACAGACAGCAATCAACTGTTCACTGAAATTTTCACAGAAAAAAATGGTGAAAAACAAAGATGGTGAATAAATACTCATTTTGTTTTCAAAGCCTCTTCACAGGCAGTGAAGATAGTAGCTAAGATCTGCTCCAGTAGAGTCTGTGCTCTGTCCAGCTCCTAAAAGTCAGACAGCTACAAAAGGGCTTTGAGGCAGCTGATCCCAACAGCACAGTGAATCATTCTCAGAAAGAAAAGAATAAATTGCAAGACAAATTTATAAGTTCTATTCTAGCTCTTGTTCCCCAAATAGGAATCTTTAAAATGTGTTGAAAGTGAAATGACCACAGTCTATTTTATTGCAGTGCCTGTACAAATTTATTATGTAGGGTATTTGAGGTTCTTTTTCAACAAAGTTTTCTTTGTTCATAATCTTGACACAGTGTGGGATTGGTCACTATGCTTTGGGAGTGCCTGTGCCAGTCAGAAACAGGGCTGATGCAATTACTAGAAAAGCATCTTTTCCTGTCAGTTAGGAATTTTGTTATTGAGGAAAAGATAAAAATGGCCCATGTTACTGTTTTCCCTTTAAACTGTTCCACCCACCACACACCCTTGACAAGCACAGTATGGACAAGAAAGACTGGCTT
Organism: Galbula dea; assembly: GCA_013399015.1. NCBI lineage: Eukaryota > Metazoa > Chordata > Aves > Piciformes > Galbulidae > Galbula > Galbula dea. The sequence continues at coordinate 333,749 of VWZX01010739.1, forward strand.
CAGTGATCTTAATAACCGCAAAAACTTGTCTGCCTATTATACTGTGGCTTCAGCAGATGAATAACATTCATCCACACATGAAATGTAGAACACCTAGAGAAAGCTCAACTGATATTTAGAAGGAATGAATAAATACAAGGGCCTTATCTCTAGGGATTTACCAGTTATCACTGTGGTTTGAATTGCATAAGGGTAGGAGGGGACTGATGTCCCTTTCCACCCATCAGTCTCCACCCATGGCAGCATGGTGCTAATGGAATGTTAGGCATGAGAGATAATTAAAAGTATTGTAATAACTGTGCAGAATGTGTCACCCTTGCCTGCAGCTTCACCATCATCTCAATTCACACCCTATCCCTTTCTTTTTGCTCCACCCAAGCTTAGCTTGCTTTCACCCACTCCTGACTTTTGTGCTATCTCTCCCTGCCAGCTGAAACAGCCTCCCACTTTCTGTTGCCTTTCCTCCAATGTAATAGATGGTCTGCTCATCATTGCACTGCTGCATACATAATGACCAAATTCATGAACTTACCAAACACCAATTGAATCATCCAGCCATAATCAATATTCCTATCTATTAACAGCAGCATATATAATATATATATGCAGGTAAGATGAAAGCCAGATTGAAAGTACATGATACAAGATTAACAAACCTGAAAGAAACAGGCATATTGTTAGTGATGACACAAGGCTTAATTCCTAGCTAAACTAGGGATTCAGCTGCTCAAAGGGTTCCTCTGCTGAGCTACAGGCTTTAAGAGAGCAATTTCAGTTTTAGTTGAGATGTTTCATTTACCAGAAACGAGTGTAGATTTCCACTTTGAATATCAAGTTTGAAATGCATCAGCTTGAGTAAATCAAAGCAAATCAGCTTTTGGTAAAGCTTTAATCAATAATGGACCATACAAAATTATCATATATTTTCAAGTTGATGGGGCAAATTCTGTTCTTTCTGATAGCAGCATCTAGTTGAGAACTAATCCCATCAACAAGGTACAAAGATGCATTTTATGATAGCTGAGAAAGGCCTTTGAAAGTACTGTCATAAACTATGTATGTGCCTTTTCTTTTCCTACTTAGATGGTGGTTTTTAACAGCAAGCTTTGTTTTCCATTGTGAAACTAGAAAACTAAAGAAGAGGTAAAATGAAATGGCCTCAGTAAGTGTATGGAAGAGATCATAGCTTAGGAGGGAATCTTGAGGTGGATGTTCCACCTGGTGTTTTAAGTCATGAGTATTTCATTTACTGCCAGCCCCACTAGACTTGAAAAGCTGCTTGGACTCTGCTTCCTTCCATCCTTATTTTTTACAGACAGGGATTCTCACTAGCTACCTGTAATAGACAGAGAGGATGGTTTCCATTTGGATGTATAATTTAACTACTTTTTTTTTTCCTCAAGGGTAATAAAAGCTCACTGGAAAACACATTTTTTTGTTATTATTGCTTTTTAATTTAGGCTGTTATGACTATTTTAAACCCATAAGTATTAAATTGTGTCGTTTTGTTAATGTGTGTGTGGGGAGTGTTTAGCTCACCCAAAAGAAATTCCCCTCCTATCCAAACTAAAATCTCAGCACATCTTTCTGACAATAGTTTGCCTAAAACCTCTGGAATGGAAATATTGTCATCCTCAGGGCATGCAATGTGAACTCTATTTTTTACTGGTTTTTTTTTTTTTTAATCTCTCTAGATAATCACAGCTAAGTTCTGTGGAAAGCTCAACATTTCTTTTTGAATCATGCTTCTAACCCCCCTTTCTATCTTTCTCTGAAGCATTGGATGTTGGCCACAGCTTCAGGGAGGATTTGGCAAGTGGCATTAAATTTACAAATGCCTGGCTGATGAGTCTTGCTCACACACCCAGAATTGCCTGATTTGGGGTCAGGAAGGAAGGAATTTTCTCTCAGGTCAGACTCTTAGATGGTTTGTTTGTTTTTTTAGAGTGTAACAGACACTTGCTAGAGTCATCTAATAAATGTAGTGCTAAGCGGAGGTATAAGTCACTGCTAATACGCTTAGTCTTTTCTGTTCTCTTTCCAAGTTTCTAAAATACTGTGTCCCTCAGTCTTTTACTTCAAGTCTAAAACTTCACTATGTAATGGTAGGAAGTGTGTGTGACAGGTAGAGAGGATGAATTTTGTGGGCCTTCTGGATGAGCATCTATTGCCTGTTTCTCTCTGGCTGGGGGATCCTGGGCTTAATGATTCAGATGCTTTTTTTTTTTCTCTAGTCCTAAGATCCTCTGAGAAAGAAAAAACTGCTGGAAACAAATACTGGTGTTTTTACCACTATGAAATGAAACAATTGATCTGTTTATCTTCAGATTAAAAAGAGGTATTTTGCAGATATAATCTGTTGTTAATAAACTGAGATCATCTAGAATTTAGTGGGGGTGGGTAAGTGTGAAGATTCTGAGTCAGTAAGTTTTGTCTTACAGTAGAAACCTTCAGAAGTCCATTCCTTCTGGTACCTGTAAACATGACAATATCTGTTTCTGCAGATGACTAGCTCCCAAGTGAGAATGACTAATTCCATTTAACTGCCTACTCAGGTTACTGTGTGATACAACACAATCAACAGATGACTCAGCCTATACAGGGGTTCAGAACCCTCTAGGCCCTTGGTCCTTTGATTTAATGACTAGATCTCAGTGAAAGTACAGGACGCAATTAGGAAGGCTGTCAGTACCACAAAAATGCTAATTGAAGTACACAGATTACCTAGTTACATATGCAGGCAGGTAATTTGGTTGGTAATTGCCCCAATTAAAAATTCAGATGCAAGCATTTGTAGATGCAAGGATATTTACATTTCTTTTCTTTGCAAGTTTTGAACTCTGTGTCCAACCCTGCAGATACCCAAAGTGCTGCTGAAACCTTGGCACCTGTTCATTCTTCCATGAGATTTTTTTCTGCTCCTGCAATTTTAGAGCTCCTTTCCCACACAGAATTATGTGCTGCAAAGTGCATCTTCTGGTTCTTCAGGAATGAGCATTGACCTTCTTCTAGGGAATATCACTTTTTTTTTTCCCTATTCACTTTTGGGATAACATAGATTCCTTTTGGGCTTTGATGGATTATGAGAGCCATGTCTCTTCATCATTCTTCATAATGAATAAGAAAAATACCCAGCATCATCTATGTTCTGTCCTAAGAACTGAATACTTCACATGAGTGGTTGTTTAGCAAGATTTTTGTAGCAGTTCACTTTTTGTTGGTTTTATCTGCATTAAAATTTCATCTGCCAAGTGGTTTCTCAATTAATATACATTATGTAGTCCACATAAATGACATTGGTTTTCAAGCATATTAAAATAAAAGGTAAAGAGGTAACCAAAGCACATCCAGCTGATGCAAAGGTTCATTGATTTTGTAGGAGATTCCCAGTTTTCATCACCTGAACATTTCACTTAAATGAATTTTTCGTGTGGTTTACTTTGAAAGTAGACACCTACAAATTGCATAGAAATTTCTGCTTTTTTTCCTGGCTTATTTCCACAGTAAATGCACCAGTTGCACAGGCAACTGCCTGTCCTCCACATTCAACTAGGACTCTAAAAGGTAAGGCAGATTCTGTCCATCTTGGCCATCACCATTGTATCTGAAGTCTCTTATGCAAGATTATACTCTTAGTAATATCCCTGTCTTACATTGGTCTTATCAATACTTGAAAGGTTCTTTTGCAATTAATGATTATGCACAAGCATAAACAAGTGTCCTGTGATGGACAGAAAGATGAGAACTATAGCATTGCTAAGGCAGGGTGGCCAAAACAGAAGTGGTGATCTAACAGATGTAATTTCTTTTTTGCTGTTGTTGTTTTATTATGGTTTTTTTTAAACTAGAATGTTAATTTTTGTGGGTTTTTTTCTTTTTATCTCTACAAAGGAAACTCCCTATTCAAGTTAAAAATCTCAACACTGCTTTATGACAACAGTTTACCTATAAACTTTGTTGCTTCTTTTCTTATTGTCCTCCACACCATCAATTGGGTGTATAACCTGAACTCTATTTTTGCCTTTTTTTCCCTGCAGGTCATCACATCCAAACTGTATGGAAAGGCTTAATTTTCTGCTTGCAAAATATATTTAAAATCCTTCTTTTCTTCCCTATATACATGGTAAAATGCAGATTCCTCATATTTTATCTTAGTAGGTAAAGCTTCCTTCTGCCCATACCAATGAATTCCATCTTATCTCAATTTTACCATCAGCACATTTCTGTAGAGATTATCTTCCTGATTCCTTGCTTGGATTGTGTTATGATCTGTTTGTGGCTTGTCCTTCTCTTGTGCCCTTCTCCTCCACTTCAAAAACTTACAAGGATCTTTGTGGATTTTGTTACTGTCCTGGCTTGGGTTTGAGCAGAACTAGTTCTGTTCAATGATTTTACTTTTCAGCTAAAGCTCCTCTAAATAACTGCACTTTCTGAAACTCACAGCATGTTTTTACAGACACTGCCTGCTTCTAGCAGTGATAAGACCTGATGTTTAGATTTACTACCAGGGCTTGGTGTGCAAACCAAGGTCACTGCTAAATTTTGTGTCTCATGTTAGGGGACGCAGAGTAAAAGCTGCACCTTCATGGAGGAGCGGACAGGACAGGTGACCCTAAATGGACCAGCTACATATTCCATTCCACATAGATCACATTTGATATAAAACTGAGGGTCAGTTGCTTCTTCTTTCCCTTCCTCTCTTCTCTTCTTCAATGGCTGGCATCTGAGGAGAACTCTGTCTGTTCTGCCCTCAATCGTGATCCATAAGTTCCTGTATCCAGTACCAAGATCCAGCCCCTGAGACTGATTCCCATCTCCTGCTGAGTCCTTCTGCTGCAGTATCTGTTCTGACAGTGACATAGTTACCATCTAGGGGGCATTGGGTTCAGTATTGGTTTTGTACCTATTTGTGTATATTTCATTTTATCATTATTATTATCATTAAAGTAGTTTTAGTTTTCTTTTCCAACCCACAGGTCTCTCTCTCTCTCTTTTATTCCTTTTCCCTTCCTGTGGGGGAGAAGAAGAAGTAATGGGGAGCATCTGTCACTGGGTTAGCAGATGGCCGAGCCCTGACCCTCGACAGTTACCTAACATCTTTCACATACTAGGTGTTAAATCCACAACTACTCCTTTTGATTGTCACCTTTATCACTTAATTATTATTTTCCAGTTAATCCTTTTTACAGATTTTGTATTACCTCTGTGTATAGGTGGAACAGCTCCTAAATAATTGCATTGTGATCCCTGTAATACCTTTTAAAATGTCTACTCTGCTGTGAAGTCTATACAAAAATAGCCTTGGTTAAACAGCTGGTATAATATGGTAGCTTCTTGTTGTGTTGGCTAGTTATCAGTGGCCTGGTTGCATGTGTTTTCTCTGCCCATTATCTTCCATAAACTCTCTAGGGAAAGAACTCCCAGTTCTTTTGTGTTGAGGCATTACAAAATGGATTCTGATCCCTGAATAAGGCTTCCTAGCATAACTGCAATGAAAATAGTACATTATTATAATTATTTAGGGTAATTTAGTGACAACTGGCATTGTGTTTATAAGCTGGGTAATCAAATCTTCTGCTTCAGGATATCAGCTGATTGCCACCATGGTTGGGAAAGAATTATTGTATCACTTGTAACCAGCCTTACAAAACCAGTCAGGTGCATCCTTTTCTTTTTGCCTCCCTCTAAAGTACCTGTTGTGTTTCTGAGTCATAATCACACTCCATCACATTAAATGCTTTTCCAGAAGTGACAGCCTGTAATAGCTCTTCCCCCATTGTCCCAACCTAGGCCCTGTTCAAGTCTATGACAGTTTTAAAAAGGCTTTGAAAATCCCACCCTTTGTCACCTGACTTTAATCCTGTTCATCTATATGGTAACAAACCCTTAGATATGATTCAAGCCTAAACTATGAAAATGTGTAAAAATGCTCACAGCTGCATGAGTCTTAAGGTTTTGTTCCCTCTTGATTAAATATTTGGGGTTTTTGCTTAGCATTCATTAATGCCAAAAGAGCCTTTGATCTTTCTTCCACTAGGGCGTGGAATCTGCCTCTTATTAGCCAGCACCAAGGCTAAAACAGGTACTGAATTACTTTTGATTACATAGCTAAACCTCTTTAACAGAAGAAAGATATTTTGTTTACTTATCTATATCTATAATAACAATCAGGTGCATCAGAAGCTTGTGGAGAGACTGGACAATGAAAGCCTTCACCTACTTAAAGAAAATTGGATGCCTTTTTTGTTTTTCAAGGTATAAACTTTTTACAGACCATAGTCAATTCAGCTTCTTAAGGTGGAAGGCTAGGCATGTTGGGTAAAGAGCTCCACAGTCAAAGGAGAGCCACTAATTTACTACAAGCATAAAACAATTCAAGAAAACAACTAATAGGAAGCTTTTCCTCCCTTTGTGGAACCACAGATGTGAGCTGGAAGGCTCTGAGCCAAGCTCTACTGAAAGAAGCTCTTTCTCAAGTGCTGTAGATAGGAAATTCCTCTTTTTAATGGCTGGTTTAATCAGAGAAATGCAAAAAAATACAGAAATGGAACATGAAAAAAAGGAGAGTGAGAAAGGGAGCAAGAAACCAAAACAGGATCTGACTTGATTACCTTTACAGTTTTCCTCTGTGTTTGCTCTTTAGCATGAGTTTGGCACAGCAGAAGGTGATGTTCTTTTTGAGATGGTGGTTGTTGCTGAGAAGAACAACAGCACAAGACAGGTTTTTAAGGATTTACACACAATGAAGGGCTATAGAGTTGTGTGTTGCAATTCATATGCCCCTTTGCTTAGACCTTAACTTGCTACACTAAGGCCTTTGCCTCTTTCTGGTTCTACTCCTACATGTGAAATTGGGATGACAGTACTCTTCGTTTGCGTTGGAGTTAGACAGGGGGAATCGCCTTCATCAAAGGATGGTGATTGCCCCTGGTGGTGGAGGGAGACAACATGAAGAGAGGCATAGAGCTTGCTTCTTGTTTGTTCTGGAAAAAAGGGGGAAACACAAGACAGAAAGCTCTTAAGCTTTGTGGGTTTGGTTTTGCCCTTTTTATTTTTTCCTATGAGAACATTAGCATCAGAAGAAAAAATCAAGAAAGATAATGAATAGAAAAGTAAGAGATAGCTATTGTAGGTCTCTACAGTAATTTGAGAATTTATCTATGTTTTTCAGTACTCAAGAAATTCCAAGCTCTTATTAACTCTAAAGTCAGCATTGTTACCAAAGAGCAGCTGTTACAATGTAAACACACCTGCTTCTCTGTTAGCCTTACCACAGCCTGAATTGGAGAACTAGAAGAAGCAGACCCACAGAAATGGAGACATGGTCATCTTTTATGCTGTTACAGATGAGCTTCAAAGTCTAATTAACACAATTTAAATGCTAACATGATAAAGCACATGCTGTTTCATTCCTTTTTTATTCTTTGGTTAAAATTAGGTTATTAATGCAAAGAAATTCTATTAATTATGCCTCTGAGTTAAACTCAGAAAAAGTTAGAAAATCCTACAGCTAACGTAATATAGTCTATGAACTGTCAAGCTTTGTTTTTGAGATAGCACTGTTTTTATGCAGTCCTGCTGGAGACAGGGTAGATCCAGCTGTTTACAGGTAAAATATGTTTATGTTTGTGGAAGAAGTTTTATTGTTAATCTCCACTGTCTGCACTGAGGTAGAAGTGCTCAGCTCTGCTCAGCTATATGTCTACAGACAAGTGCAAGCAAGTAAACCATAAGTACAGTGGGATACCACTGAAAACAAATGTATTTTGAGCCCTACCTCCTCCTGCTGCCCAGGAAGAGAAGCTGCACATCTGGATTATGCCTGAATAGGGAGATTAAGTTTCTGTGAGTGTTTGGAGAGGAAAGGAGTCTGGAGATGGAGCCAGACAGTAAACAGCAGCCTTCGTAGGGGTCGTTTAACAGGCTTCTGATCCTTATTGGCAATCATCACTTTAAACTGTTTTGATCAATCTGTTTCCTAAATAATTCTGATAATAGTCAGCAAGTTACATATTCAGGTATGTGTGATATACCTGCCACAATGTCTGTGCTGTCATGCATTATTTCACACATGCAGTCTGGGTGAAAGAAGAAGCGAATGGACAGTTCTGAGAGCAGAGGTTCAAAGGATTTTCTGCTTGTAACACTGTGAAGCACTTGGAAAGTAATTAATGACTTACCCACTCTGATAGAGGAAGTCTGAGTCCCCAGGGAGATTAATCTTAGGTTTTGTGATCACACTCTGAAACAGGGGCAGAACTATTCTCTCCTTGCAAAATATTCGAAAGTCCTGAGCATCTGTCTGTTCCTTCTCATTTCAAATATGAGTTAGATCCTTTTCAGATATGCAAGCTCTAAGGATTAAATGTTCCTTGTCCAAAATAATTTAGCAGAGAGAACTGATAGCAAGTGAGACATATGTGTCTTTCTAACCCTCTCTGCATTGCTTGTCAGCATTTTCACACTGGTTCCCTGCAACACTCAACAGTTACGATGCCAGGAATGATTAATATTTGAGTTTATTTATTCTTGTATTGTTTGTGCAACACAGAGGCTTACTGTGTCACAGACAGAATAAATGAACTCAGCCTGTATGGGATGATTAGCCTATACAATTAAAGCCACTCAAGAAGCTGAGATCATCCATTCTGATACAGCCACTCTGTCTGTCACACACACACTTAAACAGAGAAAAGGATCTTTAGCTTACCAGGGAACAAAGCTTAGTATCACATCCAGCAGGCCCCATTCAAAATCCAAGAAGAGGATGCTATCTAAATTCCTCAGACTTTCAAGCTAGTTTGTTGGATGCTACGGGTGCAAAAACCCCTTTGATGATACAGTCACTCATTGTGGGGATGAGAACAGCAGTTCTTGAGTTACTTGCAAGTTCTTCAGGCAAGGCTTTCTCTTTTTTTGCCTCCACAAACAGTTAGCCTGTGGTTCCATGTCCTGTTAGAACAGTCTGAAGAAATTCTCATTCCTGATTGTTCTTGGACCCTTTATCCTTTTCATCTAAATCAGTGGTTTATTTTGGTTGTGTCCCAAAGCAGAACTGTGACATTTTCCAGTTTAAAAATAGCAACTGAGGAAAAAATAGAAGCAAGATTTATTTTCTGTCGGTTTTGCTTTCAAAATTGGTACAAATTCTAGCATAAAGCACAGCCATCCAAACACTGAATCAGCAAAATGGAACAGATGGTAATCTGTGACAAAGATGCAGAGATGAATGGCTGTTGGGAAGGAAACACGGAATATCTTTTGTTGGACTTGTGGCCAGTAGAATAGTAATACAGACACATGCATGGCCTTACACTGCCATGTTTGTGAATTGTCTACTTTGGTAGACTAGGATTTTTAGCTAACAGTTTTTAAGAGTTGTTTCAATGGGTGATTACCATTGGTAACTTCTGCTATGGTCAGTAGCTGTGAACAATGCACCAATAATTCAGGAGCAAGAATCTTAATGAAATAGGAATGTTGAAGATAGCGATTGTAAAAGAGCAAGTAAGGAAGTAAGTGACCTCTGAAAAAATAAAGGTAAGTTAGGGCCATTATGGATAGAAATAAAGTGAATAAACAGAATAGCTCTCATTCAGATTATAGATACATTTACCTTTCCCTTTCTCTATACAGTTACAGATATATAGATGCAGATGTATTTAGCTTTCCTGCTATCATTTGTGTTGTAGCAGGACCTCTGAGTTTCAGTTCTGGCTTAAGACATCTGTGTGCTAACACAGACCAAAAAGACTGTCCCTGCCCTAAATAACTTTGTCTGACTAGTACAATATGACATTAGCAAGGCTTTGCAGCTACAAGAATCAGCTGTAAAAGGATGGTAAATCTAGGCCACTGCAGAAGAATCTAGTGAAATAAGGGGAGGGATGGAAAAGGAAGAAAAGAAAGTGAAACAGTAAAGATTATTACTGGGAAAATATGTCCCACTTTTGAGGGTTTTTTTCTATGTAGTCCGTTCAGAAAAGGGCACAGGTGAATATGAAAGGAAATAATACAAATCACAGCACAAAAAATGGCAGCATGACAATGGGAATAAACACAGCAAAGGGTTTGTGAGACAATCACTGCAGCAATGCTGGCAAACGTCAGCACTCTGGACATAAGATTTTCATATGGAGTAGGGTATAATCAAAGGCAGAATTTGCCCTACCTGAAAGAGGGAATAAAGTGAGTGTATCAAAACCTGCTATCCTACACACTGATGGAAGGACAAAGCAAAATTGGGAACCAACAGTCTCTGATGTTGGAAACCTACTGAAAGTACAATGATAAGAGCAAATGTTAAGGAACGCTTAAACAATTTAACTAAAGGGTGTGATAAATCTTATTATGCAATGGTAGATAATGACTTAATCCAAGCATGCTTTGAAAACAATTACAGTTCTGTTACTTATATTTGAGCACTAAAAGATCTTGTGGGAAAGCCCAAGTGCAAATTTTAGAGTGGTGCAAAAGTTTTGCTTGCACAGCTACATCAGGTGGAGCAATGCATTGGCTAATGTAAATTTTTCTAGGTGAGAACACATTCAAACAGATAGTATAATGCACAATGGTAATGATATCAATTTTCTAAGGCATTAGAAAGATAATTAAGGCAATACTGAAGCACTGACTGCCAGATAACATGCCTGCCCAGGCACCAGTCCCTCACAGACTGCTGTGATGGTGTAATGGAGGACCTGAGCTGTTAAATTCCTATGTTGCAGAAGAGGCTATCATCTGGATCAGTCATTGCATATGTCTGTAAAATAAAAATATTTGTTATTTTTCTAGCTCAGCTCCAGCTCCTGTCTGCTGGGAAAACTCAGTGCATCTTAATTAAGTGAGTGGTATGGTGCCAGTAAAGAATGGAACTCCCACTAACTCAGTCAAAGGAGAATATTTATATTCACCAGATTTTACCAGGATATCAGTAGTAACTGGAATTTCCAGGTGACCTAAAAGGGAGCTTGTTGTCCCAGAAGTACATTCATCTTTTCCTCCAGCTGATGCTGTTAGAGTATTAGATATCACCTCCTCTTATGGACCAGATCTTTCCACAGACTGTAAGGACACTGTAGAGATCTATTGCTGTTGTATCAAGTGCAAGCAGATGCTGGTGTAACTTATTAACTGTCACTTCGATTCAGCCTGACAAGAATGAGTTAATGGAGGAGCTCCATTACAATGGTAGGCAGAAAAATAAAAGCCACACTGAATCTACTTTTCTTCTTTCCCTTGTTTTCAAAGACAGCTCTACTGGCATAACACAGAATGCCCTGTTCATTCATTTGCTGATAATGCTTCTCCCTTTGGGGGTGAGACACAGCTACTTCATGGATATAGAGTAACTTATTCAACCACAAAGAGAAACCTCTTCCTTCCTTTAAACTGTTCTCAGACTATCAAAGCAGCTACTGATGATGACCTACATATTGCTGGCTATTTTTCTCACTAAAAGCAGTTGAAAAATGGAGATAACAATCTTGGTTTTCAAGTGTGTAAGATCTCAACTGCTTTTATTCTTGTTTCTGTTACATTTGACAACTAAAACTAAGGGATATATTACACTGGTCAAATCTACACCAGGGAATTTCAGGAAATGCTTGACCTGGAGTATGATCTCTGTGATTATAGTTATAAATACAAATTAGCAGGTTTAATAAGGCAGACAGAGAGCATAGGACAAAGCTGGTCTTCAGTTTCACCAGTGGAAATGTAGAAATCTTGCCCTCAGACTAAGAAGTTGACTATGAAATGGAATAACCAAGAGAAGGCTTTTGTCTACTAGTTAAGCTTGGATGAAATGAAAGGTTCTTGCTGTCATTTGGCTGTGCTGAGTTGAAATCACATAGAACCATGTCAGATAATATGTGTGATTCCTCTCTGACACCTTTACAGAGTTGGATTTATAAAGTATATATAGTTGCACTATAAAGTATTTGAGGACTGGATGTGTCTTAGACCACTGTCCTGCAAAAGTGCCAGCATATATTGTATATTTAAGATTTAAATGGTTCTTCAAGAGACTTGAGAGAAATTTCATGTGTATTTAAAGTTTAGTATATGTGCAAAAATTGCAAGTGTGTGTGTATTAGTTGTCATATACATGCTTTTCTTCTGCACACATGGGATTTCACATGGTAAAGCAAAGGTTTAGACAGTCAACGTTCCTGCAGATACTTAGGTTTAAGTGCAACTGCAGTGTGACAAATAGCATAGTAGTATAGGACAAGAATGAGTATGTCTTGCTTTAAAAGTTTTCTTTGTGCCTCTTCTTCCAGATCACAGAATGGTAAGGGTTGGAAGGGACCTCTGGAGATCATGTAGTCCAACTCCCCTGCAAAAGCAGGGTTACCCAGAACAGGTTGCCCAGCATCACCTCCAGGTGCCTTTGTTGGAAAGCTAATTTCTTTAATGGCAGCTACTTCCACAAAAAATGCTAACAAAGTGTTAGGAATACTTAGGCACTAGACCTGGTCACGTGCAAGGTGTTTCCTCATCTTCGTGCTGTGTCCTGTATGTTGAAAGAATAGTTGCCAATCCCAAATCTTCCTCCATTGCTACAATGCTGGAGCAGCATTGATATCAGCTTTTCTTTTCTTTTCTGATATTGAGTAGATCAAGTAAAATCCTTGGAAGATCACCATCCTTTTTGACTTTTTCTTGGTACTGTCTTGTATTTTTATCTGGCATCCATAAAGATAAAGAATTTATGTCTTTAAGCCTTTCTGGAAATCTTTATGAAGAAGTTACACCCATGCACAACTTCGGCTAAGCTATTAAGTCAGCACCATGCATAGTGTTACAAGTACCTCCTACACCAGTTGCTGCAGGTGGTTCTTAAATTTCAAAGACTGTCTGACAGGACTTTTTAACAACTGCCCTTCAATTTACAGCTAAAACTCATTTTCATCTTGCAGTTTATTCTGAAGCTCAGCCTCAGTTTTTTTACTGGGACAATGTGCATTCAAAAACCTGAAAAAGTGTGAATTCTTTTGAAAGTAGCAGCACCCCTCCTTCCCTTTAGAAGTAAGTACATATAGATTCAAAGCTATGTGCTTTTTAAGCTCTCTTTAGTCCCAACTTTTCCTTCTAAGTTGCCCTTGATTTTGCCTCTTTGTTGCTGATTCCTCCCCCTTCTCCCTTTAGTACTGTCCCTGATTTATATGTCAGTGTTGAGTGCATCTGATCAAAACATGGCAAAGTTGCTGGTTCAGCACTCGCAGCAGGGAATGGGAGAAATGGGCTATGTCTAATTCTACTTTGTAATCGCTGTCACAGTGCTGTGACGCTGACAGTTGCCAAGCAGGAGCAGCACCGGAATTTGGAGGAGTTAATGACAGGTGCTCACAGCACATCTAGGACAGCACGTGCTGGAAAACAAGTCTTTCAATTAACCTGCTTAGATTTCAGAATAAAAAGCACATTGGTTTCAAACAACAACCTACCATTAAAGAGCATGCAAGATACTGCATGTGGCAGGAAAACTGAGCGGGCTCCAGAGCAATCTCTGGGTATGTGATTGTACTAAATTATATCTATATTGAGTTCTGCTTAGAATGAAGTAGCTCTAAGAAGCTCAACTAGGTAGGGTGGTGGGGTTTTTTTAACTCCAGCCTAAGAAAATTTTGTGGGAGGAGTCACTTTGGAAAGGTGGGAAAGCCTTTACCCTCAGGTTGCCTCAGTAAGAAGCTCCCGCTGTGATACTTGAAAGCCCAATAGACATGTCTGAATTTATAATACACTCTTGAAGTATTCATTCATAATCCTGTAGGGATTTTCAAAGCCACAAAGAGGATGTATTTCTTTTAACTGGCTACAGGGAAAATATTAGTTCCTGCTGTAATAAACAAATAGTCTGTTTTGGTGCAAGAGAAAAATATTGAGAAGTCAAAGGAAAGAAAAAGGAACAGTTCTGACACTCTTGGAAGTTTCTGCTTTTCTAAAATATGTGATACCCCGTGAACTACTTCTATTTTCACTTCATTCTTTAATCCCTGAAACTTCACTGTTACAATCTGGTACTCCACCAGTGTGAATCAAAGCCACTGTATTCATAGCAGGTAAACTCTTTAGCCAGATTACTGTACAATTAAAAGAAAATGAATATTAAGCTATTTAAAAAAAATGGAAGAAGCTAGTTTTCACTTGGATCATTTGTTCCCTGATCTCCAGGCACATCACAAGTGTGGATATGTGGCATTGCACCTCTGCTTCATGGAGCCACTTCTGTCTGTTTCTACAGCTTTGTATGGGCTTGTGCAGGGAGATAATCATGGTCAGCAAACAGAAACCTCCAAGAAGATGGTCCAGAATGGTGATGAGTAGAGTCTAGGAGCAGAAGATCCCTTATACAATGAGATTCTGTTTCCATAAGATTACAACTGAGTTTGTGATGCTGAAAAAAAAAAAAAAAAAGCCATTTCTAATCACTCTGCACTCCTGCAAACTTTTACCTCCTTTGCAGAATGCTGGAACAAGCCCTAATATACATCATGGATATTGGAATTTAAGGAGTACATATCCTTTGTGCTTCATGTGCACATGAAATGAATGTCATAAATGGGCACAGTCCCTTGCTAGAAGGTGAGGTGGCTGCAAACTCATAATTCATTCTGTCGTTTTGACAGAAGGGGCTTATCCCATTCCTATTTATTTTCATTTCCTTGTGACTGATGTCATTTGCTTTTAGAAATAGACATGGAGCAAAATTTAAATTTCATTTTGTACTTATTTATCTATTCTTGATCAATTCACATAATTCTTAATCTGTTCTTTAGATAAAGCGTGACAGCTACTTAAGTTTCACCTGCCATAGCAACCCAGGATAGGAATTAAGAAAGAACAGTTCATCTAAGTGAAGCTACAAGGAAGCTTTAAGCAGGCACAGTGGAACCTCATCCATTTTGATGAAGAAAATCCAAACTGATTCACTTGCAAGAGTGCACAGCACCTTTGTTCCTACTGAAATTACCAAGGAATCCTCCAATGACTGTATGTGATCAGGACCACGTTTGACTTGTTAGGTCACCATATTTCCTGCAGCACAAGCTGGTTTTGCTAGAAGTCTGTTAATCCAGTATGGAGTCAATCCAGGTTTGTTAAGCTTGTGAAATCAGAGCCCGAGGTGAAAGAGATGCAGATTGTACCAGTTGCCCACATCAGAGATCCTTCACAAGATACCTATCTGACAGAAAATGCTGGAGAGAGAATTAACCTACTTGAATAACTAGTGGTTTTAACTGCTCTGAATTACAAAAGGTTTCCCTGAAGAAGGCAACTCAAGTTTCCCTGGATGAGTGTGCTTTAATTATACTTCAGTACAGGGACAACATTCTTATTGTTGTGTTGTAATTTTACATTCTGTCAGGCTTAATGAATTAACATGCACTGCTGCCTAGAGTGAGGGCTTACAAACAAATGTATTGTAGTCACCAAAATAAATGTGACACTATAAAAGCTTGGGGCGACAGAGGGGAAATTGGTGGACTAAGCTGAGCACTAAGACTCCTTATCAACAGAGGACAAGGTTTGTTAAATTGACAGTAAATAAAAAAAACACCCAGACACCAGGTAAACAGCTGAACTGCAGACTGCAATGTAAGCACTTCAAATTCACCAAGGCAAATTCACTTTGCCATCTGAACCTCCCATTGCCCAATCTTCTCTTACCTTATTTAGAAGCTGAATAACAGCAGGGTCTTATCTTGGGAAGTCACTCTCAGCTCAGCTGGGGAACAGTATACTGGAAGCAGCATTTTCCTCTATAAACACATTAATTGGAGTCCTTTTCCTTCACTCTATGTGTGGATAACTTGCAGAAGCTATGCAGTCTTGTCAGTTTGCTGGAAACATCCTCTCTTTGGGTCAGTGCAAGCTCAGCTGTCTTTCGTTATATACACATTCATCAACTTCAAACAATTCATTTTTCTCCTTGAAAAGAATTTTCTCACTTCTCCTGTGACAATACAGAAATTGAGATGAAACCTGGTATGTCAGGTTTGGATTCAAAACATCATTGCTGGTTGTTACAAAAGACAGAATAATGCCCTTGGGTGTTAAGCAGTGCTTGTATTTACAGCACTGAACTTTATGAATTAGAATGGTCAATGAGGAAACTAAGATTGAGATTACAAGATTAGTAGATATCAGTCCATTTGTAATGACTTTATAAACTAATGTAATTACACTTCATTCTGGATTTTATGGTATACTTAGACACTAGCAGGTGAAAGTACAGGTATAGGAAATCTACAGCAAAATATACTGGCATTTATTCTGCTGCAGATTTTGCTTCCAAGCTCCAGTGAAAGAGAAGTTGGTCAGTACATAGAGTCCAAGCTAAGCCTGCACGCCAGCCTACTTTTATTTTAGGAGATACACAGACATTTTACAGCTGTGAATTTCACCCTGAGAACAGAACCTGACCTGTTTTTCTACTCTTTGTAAACTGGCATCCTTCCTGAAATCCCAGACATTTAGACTGTTCCTTAACTGCCTAGATTGGAAAAGTTAACAGTAAACTCTTCTTGTTTGGGAGCAACTTCAATCTTCATGAATATTTCATGTAATAATTTTCCATCTTTGTGAACTTAAGTCCACATTTAAATTCCTTAATATGAATTCTTCTATTAAATCTTTGGTAGGAATTCTTCTTTTCTCTATCCTTTAAACTTCTTCGAATTAAAATAATTACTTTTGTTTTGTATATGATCAGAGAGAGACTCACCTGACCTGTCTCTGCAAGAGATTTGACAACACCTTGGTCAGTACTTTCCCTAGTAAGAAAACTCTTTGTACTGCTCACCCTGGGAAGCTGCTGAAAAGCCTGTGCTTCAGCTAATAACCAGATTAGTTTTTCCATTTGCCAATTACAACTTCTGTGGTGCTTGAATGGTGGAGGAAATTACTGCAAGTGGAAAGTGAGCAAAGCAGAAAGGATGAACACTTCAAAAGACAAAGATTTTCTTTGTCACAATTATATTGCAGCTGCCATGAGCTAATCAGACCTCATTGATAATGTGGGGAAATATCATTTGGGGATGTTAGAGCTGCATTACAAAGTTAAGTGAAAGCAAACTGAAATCTTGACTGCAATTTGAAAGAAAAAAATCATCTTTGGATGCATACATGTGGCAGCCACAGATTTAGCTAAAAAACTGCAGATATGCCTCCAGGAACATAACTTAGTCTATGGACTAAGGCTTGCATCATAGGCAGAGGTAGTTTTGCAGCCTGTTATTAAAGGTGACCAACATTAGCCATAATATGGTCCTATGCTAAGAAATCTGATAAGATTTACTTTGAAACATTCCAGAGACTTTATACTTACTGGGTAAGTGAGGACTTGAAGTCTGGCAGGATGATTCTCTTTGTATTGTGTATGTGGGTTTTGCTTTTCCTTTGAAAATTCACATTAAGTTATTGAAGAAAGACACACTAGAGCTATTGCAGTCACACACACTGCAGAATCTTGCTAGAGTTTATCATCCAAAGCATCTGAAGATTTATTAGCTGTATGAATACCTGAATCTCTCACCAAGTCTGGATTTGGTTGAACTATCCTTTCACCTGCTCCATCCCTAAGACTGACTGGACAAAGAGAACATGGAAAACTAGAGGAGGAAGTAGGTAGAGTGTCAGGAGAAGACAAAAGTGTCAAAGTGAGAGAGGGATGTGAAGACCCTGGAGAATTTTTAATTTCATAAAGATCTTGATAAGACTGGAATTATCAGCAAAAGGAGACTGGCACTTGAAGAAGAATTTGTAAAGACTTTAAAGTGTGTTTAATCCACAAGCTTGCAGAAGAGGGAGGATGGTTTCTTAGTTAAGGAAGCTGTCCTGAAGAACTGAATTCAGCTGCAGGACTAAATGTCAGTGCAAATGTTGAAACTGTATTTTTCAGAAGAGGTAGTGAATTTGTGTCACTCCCAGTCCACACCTAACTGGAGACACTTAAGTCTGATTTGCAGAAATACAGAACTACTTACACTTCATGATAAAAACTACTCTGAAAACAGTTGTGCCTTCCATGTCTCAAAGCTTAAATTAATGAATACTTCCAGACTTAACATGTCTGTGCAGTTCTCCCTCTGTTAAAAAGAATAATATTCTCTGATTTAAACTATGCATTGTAAAAATAATTCATCCTATGTATTGAATAAGAAAGATCATAGGAAAAAATAAGATGTGCAGGGAAAAAAATGGGCTTCACTCACATGGTAACAACTTCTCTTAATAGTGCAGTGAGGGCTCTATGAAAGCTTTTTGTTCATCAGTGATGCTGCTACTTTGCTGTTTGATGCTGTTGCAGTAGAAGAGAACAAGAAACCATACCTGCAGACACACCCTAATGAGTGGTGTTGGAGGCAGTACTGCTGCTTCCTGCTGTACTATCTTCTGTGTACTATTGCTCAAGATTGGGATAGCCATTGCTATAGCAATGGTCCACAATATGGTGTCATCATTTCAGGAAGACTACATAACTGGACCAAAATGTGCTGATAATGAGACTTCATTGTTAATTGAGAAACCACAGAAATGAATGATTTAAAGAATTCACAAGTCCTCTTGGATTTCCTTCTTGATTCCTCAGCCAGAGAGAGATTCTTCTCAGTTCTTCCATCTTCAGAAAATGCTCTAATACCTTCTTTTCTGGCTCAATTTCTTCATGCCTTTAGAAGGCTTGATGTTCACAAAGCCAGTCTCCCTGTCCTCCTGCATCCCCAAAATATTTGGAAATCTGTAAATAGAACTTTGAACTAGAAAATGAAAAAGTTATTAGGACAGATATTGTAAATGTGAGAGCCGTGGCCTAAGTGTGACTGCAATGAAGTTTCACAGTTATGAGCAGCCTGACATATGCATCCTCACAGGAGAGAAGACTAGGTGGGTATAGTAAAAAATAAAAAAAAGCTTTAAAGCCCCAGCTTTAGGGAAAGGCTAACCAACAGCTAAAACAAACATTATATATGTAAAAGAAAGCAACAACCTTAAAAAAGGATTTGTTCTTAAGGTATTTGCCTAGTTCTTGTCTTTTTCTGTTTATTTTGCACTATCAGCTCTTACTACTTTTTATAATCTTTTCTAAAACCTTTGGAAAAAAATAAAAAAGAGCCAAGACATTCTGGCTGTGTGTTTTGCTTCAGGATTATGAGATGCCTTCTTAAACTCATTTAGAGAACAGCTTTTAACATGTGCACATCCAAGTTTGCAGATGTGATTGTGTGTGAGTCATCACAGCAGTTCTCCAACACAAGAGGAGACTACCTCAGGTGATAAATCCAACAAAAGGGAAAATGCCAGAGATTGCTGACACTTCATGCATAGATGGGTTTATATTCCTTGTGGCTAGAATCCACCATTAAGTTGCAGGACATGAATCAGGGGTGACTGTGGAGGGCCAAACAGTACTGAATCTGGCTGTGAATAAGGCATCCACGGTGTATGAGTCTTTTTGCTGTTTCTTTATGCTAAGGCAAATTTCAGTCTCCTAGGCATAACGTGGAAATTACATTTTGGGCTAACAGCTCCTGTTCTTTTGTGCTTTCCAGGTGTTCACTGTCAGATTACTGTTAGAGGTAGGTTGCAGGTTAGGTCTTGTACACATGTGATTTTGTATCACAGTGTGGTAGTTTGGAACTATTATGAAGTAGTTTTACAGATTAAGCTATCCGTATCACATCTAGGACTCCTGTAAATTTAGTGATAACTGTAAGGTACTTTTCTACTGAGATAACTGTGCTATGCTAAGAAAGCTGACATACCAGTAAGCAAAAAGAAATAAATAAATCCAAACTCACAGATAAAATAACTTCCCAGTAGATCTAAACCAATATTTACAGTAGGCTTTACGCTTACCCATGCAGAAAAAGATGTTCCACATAATTTTAATGTTTCATTTGATAAAAGAACAAGAGCATAAGTGCTGACTGGTTCTGAGTTTTGGCTTCTGCTATCCTTTCTGCCTTACCCCTAATGAACATTTAATTGGTTAAAGCTATGTTTACCCCTACAGTGAGCTGGCAAGCCCAGATAACTGTCTAGATTCTTAGATTATGTAAATAGGCACAGTTCCAGTGAGTTTAAGGGAGAAATGCTGATTTACCCAGCTGAAATCTTGGCCTGTTACAATTCATGGGGGGCTTTTTATTGGTTTTTTTGAGGGGGGAGGTTGATGTTTTGGTTTGGTTTTTGGTTTGTTTTGTTTCTTTTTTTTCCATATGGAACTGTATCTTCCAACTGTATGCAGATGCTTCCTGACCATAAGCTTTAGGATGGTAGATTCAGTCTAGCTAACATACCCTCTTCTGAGCTGCAGCATTGTAGAAAACAGAAGGGACTGGTTAGATACTTTCTAGTAAACTTGTGTCAATCACAGAATGATTTGGATTGGAAGGGACCTTAAAGATCACCTTGTTCCAACCCTGCTGCTATTGGCAGAAACATCTTCCACTACATCAGGTTGCTCAAGGCCTCATCCAACATGGTTCTGAATGCTGTCAGAGATAGAGCATTCACAACTTCTCTGGGCAACCTGTTCCAGTGTCTTACCACTCCCACTGTAAAGAATTTCAATGGGAAATCCCTGCACTTGCATATGAACTTCTAAAGAATAAATGAGAGAGCAGCAAATGTTATTCAGAAATAAATACTGCAATACCTGGGGATTGTATAACAGTAGAACTAGTAGTGTATTGCAAGGAGCTTTTTCTGGCAGCACTTTACATGATCTCTTTAACATCCAGGTAATTGCATGCTACCTGCCAAATACACAGTCTCTTGGGAGAGACTTTTCAGGGTTGCCAATTTATATCCAAAAGTGTCTGCATGTGTTGACTAAAATTGGAAATTACTGACTGGGTTGCAAATACAAGTGGATGCATGTGAGCAGAATTTGATTCTGCTTTGGTTTTCCCTCCAGACTTCTCAGTTTCCCATTGCACCAAAAATATGTCCATATAAAATGGTCAAGAAACAATGTCTGTCACTCTTCTTCCATAGACAGGTATGTCTGTATAACAACATCATGCCTGCCAAGGAGATGAGATGCAGGTTACTGCAGTAGTGGCAGGGAGATAGTAATAGGCTCAGCCATGGGAGAAAACCAAGATGCTTCAACTTAATACTCATGTTGGATAAAAATATCCAAGGAAAGGATTCCTGGTGATGGAAACCCAAAGCCTTTTGGAGGGGCAATAGGCATTTATAATGCTATTACAATTATGTATGCAGGAGGATTTTAGCTACTATACCAGGATTGAGTCTGAAATACTCCTAGGTGTTTGGGGAAAGGTACAGAAAGGCTGTCCCATGCTGAGCAGGGACCTTTTGTACTCTGTGACTGTCAGATCTGACGGAATAGAAGCCACTGAACAGCTCTGTCGTAGCTGAGGTAATGATTCTTGTTGACTGTTTTCCTGTTGCTGCAAAGATAGGAAGAGTCACACTGTGCCTGACATCTAAGGAGATTCCACAAGCAATTCGCCTGAGTCAGCAGGCCCTTTGCTGCTGCCTGCAGATAGAAGGCAGAATTCAGCTATCTACAACACACCTCTTGGGAAGGATGTGATGGAAGGAGACTGCATCGTGCCTAGAAAAGGGGCCAGCTTTCATTACACAGTTGAATTACCTTATAAATATATCTAATATTGTGTAGTTGTTTGCAGTCCTGGTCAGCTTTGAGAATCTTAGTCTTTCCTAACTGCACTTTCTGTCACTTCCTTGGCTAATCCTCTCTCTAGCTGCCTTAAGTTAACACCTCTTTATTTCAGAAATTGGCTTTTTTAGATTTATAGTTCACTAATTGGCTTTTTCACCCTCTGAACCTTTTCTGCTTCCTCCTGCATGCAACCCAGCCCCTTTCACCACCTAATCCCCTCTTTTCACACTTCGATTCCACCATTCTCTTTTTTCTTCTTTTTATTTCCTCCCGAAATGAGCTCCTACTCTTTTGCTACAGCCCCTGAGGCTCCAGTGTTAAAAATCTCTGACTTATGTTGTGGTGTTAAAAATTTCTGACTCTCTCTGACTTTCATTATCTGCCAGTTGCAAAATAGGCTCTGCTCCTACAAACATGTATGGACATGCCAAGCTTAAATTTGAGTGCAACGAGACTTGTGCCTGTGTTGCCAGCTTTTATGGTTTTATCACAAGTTGCATGATAATTATGGTTCTCTTTCTGAAACCCCAAATGTAAGGAGTCCCTGTTAGAAAGGTTCTGCTTCATGCAGGGAAAAAAAAAACAAAACAGGAAAAGAAGAAATAACTTCTAGTCCCCTTAGTTGTGAAAGCAGATAATAAGTACAAATCATATAAATCTGAGAGTCAGAGGGAAAATAAAAATAACTCAGTCATCTATCTGTATATATTTATATCTATTCACTGTAATCCTATTATCTTATTGAAGCTGATACAAATTTTGAATACCTGAAGTTGGCAATGCTGAGCATGCAGTTAAACATATTTGCAATTATTTGCACTCGCTTATTAAGTTATCACCAGCTTTTTCTAGATAGAAACCAAATAAGTCAGGGAGATGGATTGCCCATACAGTAACAGAGCAATGCTCTACCCAACGCATACAAAAGATTCAAAGAAAGGAAAACAGTAAACCAAAGCTGTGCTGTTCCAAAGGGATATTTTAGGAACATCTGGTCTCTACTGGAAGAAGCATTTCTCCAAAAATGGAAAAAAAATCAAACAAAAAAGTAAAATCTTTACATGTATTCAAAAGCAAAACTTTAACGAACAGGCTTTGATCTGCAAATGTAATTAGCATTAGAATTAGAGATGGAATGGAGATTTGTCTAAAAGCATTAATTCAAATCCCACGCCTGATTTTTTCTTATCACTGCTGTAATTCTAACAGTGCCTGTGGCAGATTCAGAAATCGGAAGAAAGGGACAAGGGCAGTAGGTCTCCCACTAGCAAAAAAAGAAGGGGGGCAGAGTGAGAAAAAAAGTGTGAGATGGAATTAATCTATAATATCCCCAACCCAACTCTGTTTTCAATGTATGAATTATTTATCTTCCAATCTCAAAACGCCAATAGATCTGTATGCGCCATTACTTTGATCTCATGCCGCTACCCAGCACTGCAGTGCCTAAAATAAGATGGCTGTTGAAACCCATAGGCTTCAGGTATATTTCATTCTAATAACAGACCCAAACATCAACTACAGGTTGCTTTTGAAAGGTCTGGAAAAACCTATTTTCTTGAAGCTGTTCCTCTTTTATCCTGCTGTCATTGTGTGCTGGTGCATTAGGCTGCAATGTGCCTACAGTTACACCTGGATAAGCCTTATTGAATTACCAGAGATTGCAGTTACAGTAACAGCCAACAGCGTTTGGCCTGTTTGTTTGGTAGAACATGAACTGAGGTAGAAAGGTTAAAATGGTCTCCTTTGTACTGTGTGGTCCTTTGTATTAAGATAGCTAATCAGTGTTTGAAGGGATGTTTGAATTTAGGATTAACCTCTTTCCCTAGTCCCGTGAGCATCAGAGCATACATACGTTCAGACAAAGCTTTTTATTTAGTCAACAGTAATACCTTCTATGCCTTTCTGAATGGGGAAGAGAAAGCAGCTATCTGCTTTGATTCCTTTAGCATAGGGCCTCCCAGTTTACCTAAACATGCTTGTTTCTCAATACTCACAACAAGGCTGCCAAAACTTTCAAATCTGTGACATCCATTAAATATTACAGATTGTTCTCAGTCTAAAATAGATGGCCAGGAGACTGCTTCCAGACAGAAAACAGAGTTCATATTCAGACACCTCTCAAACTCCTTTCCAGTCAATTATTTTTCTAAATTGTGCTGTCTTTAAAAATAGAAGTAAATACATCATGATTATGCACTTACCAGAGGGATTTGACCAAGCATTTTCAAGTCAATATTTTTATTGTTAATACTATTATTAAAATTGCAATTTCACTTGATGATGTTACAGTTTTAGGGTTTTTTTTTCATTTCCTAAGAAAGAAAATAACTTTAGCAGGAACAAAGGCTGAGAGGCTGAGCAAAAGGCAGCCCTAAGAGTCTTATCAAAGCCCCAACAGAGTGGGAATAATTATTCACACTCTGTTGGGGGTTCTAGAAAGACCATCTGAGGAAAAGGATCACTCAGTCTTTTCAACATGTGAAATTAAAGAAAACCACTAGAAATTCAGCATAAGGTTGGGAGGGGGAAGAAAAACAGGGGCAGCTGAGAAAAAGATGTGGCTAGTCCTCTCACACTTTATTCACACCATTAGCTGACCACAAGCCAAGCAGGCTGTGCCGGACGGTGCTCACAACAGTAGTTTCATAACAAATCTCTACTAATACCTTTAATGAAAGGATAATAGCAGAGATGAAAATATGACTGTATTATAAGACAATTTAACTGATGTGTTCTGTTCACTGCCTCCCACTGGTGTGCTAGTTGTTTACTCTGCACCTGTGTAGAAATTTCTAGGCTTTAACCAATCAACCTAATTGTTCAGTTTCAAACACCTTTGCGCTATTTCCCACACTGGCCTTCATTCTTGAGAGAGGCATCTCTTAAATATTCATGGTAAAACCTTACATTACACCACTGAAAACTTTCAGTTTTAACTATTTGGTTGCTGATTTTTGAAGATCACAACCTGTCCTACTAATTAATAATGCTTCTTTATTTTGCTGGATTCTGCCATCTGTCTGTATCCATTAATTACTTCAAATGGTGGCTCTTATGAGCCAACATCCTTAATTTTCTTATGTTCTGTGTAAAACCTCCCTCTCTGGAATCCTGATGACACATCCTCAACACTACAGTAACACAAAAGACAATCATCCACATAGATTTCTCAGATAAATGTGTTCACTGTGTCCCTAGGAGTTAAACAAGTATTTTTATCTTCATTCAACAAATTGGAAACTGAGGCAGGGAGGTGTGAAATGGCTTACCCAGGGTTACACAAGAGGTCTGGCCAGAGTAGGAATTTGAATAGAACTTCTACATATCCAGGACTAATCTATTGACCACTATGTCAGCTTTGGGGTTATATATAAAAATACTGTGTATAATTAATTAAAACTATTAAAAATCTGTAATTAAGGTTGAAGTTTAAAATGCTAACAAGAATTGAATCAACTCTAGTCTTTTGTAAAACAGGGTCTACCTAACTAAGTAGAGATAGCCTTTGGCATATCACAGCCCTACTCAAACAGTTTGGGAATGTTTCTCCTCCTAAATTGCCTCTCTGAAGTTCACCTCAGGGTAAAGTAACAAAATGCCACATTGGGCAAAGCCTGTGATTTTTTGTGAGCACTCCTGTGGCACTGCATGCTGAAAAAACACCAGTGCCTGTAGCTAACTTCCATTCTGTCAGCAAAGAGAGATGTGGTTGCAGCAATATATCAAAATTATTATTGAAATGGTTTGGTTTATGATCTTCTGAAGAAAACTGCTGTTACAGGCTGGGCTGAATGCTCCACACCAGCCATTCAAACAAGCTCACAGTTTGCTAGCTCAGCATATTAGTTCACTCAGTGTTATGTTCAGGAATTATTAATGAGGGGCTTGTAAGGCTTGCTTTATTTTAATGTGCGATTCAACTCAACACTGGCAGATTAAAATCTCAATTTTGGAAGAAAATCTATTAATGGCTCTTATTTGCTTGGGAGTAGGTTTCTAAAGTAGCTTTGCAGTTGGCATTGTAGTTGACTTTGCATTGGAAATTGGTTACTGCCCTGACAGCACCTCACCTGCAATTACAATCATGCTGAATGCTATCCTTACTCAAATACCTTTCTTTCTGACTGAAGCAGCCTTTGAATAAGCACATATAAAATTAAAGATGATCTGTCTGCACTTTGGATCTCCATTATGAACCTGCTTCTTGAATATGTTAAACAGAAGACATTACAGAGCTTTCTGTGTTGACACATGAGTTAATAAAGTGCACATTGGCTCAATAGATAAAGTACTGTTCAAGTCACTGCTTCATCTCTGACTAGCTTCTGGAGATAAAGGATACTATTTATTCTCAAGCAATAAGAGGATTTCATCTCCCCAGCATGCTTTGGGAGCTCTGCCACAGAACTAAAAGGTTTTTCCAAAATGTGGACACCTTGTTGCCCAGTGAAAAGCCCTTTTTCATCTTCTTTTCAAAATCCTTAGGAATTTTTGAATTCACCATCCCATTTCTTACAGTGCTACAACTGCTGTCTGTCTGCCCTGTAATAACATGGCAGGTATTTAACTGCCACACCTTGGCCAGTAACAGCTGAGCACTTCTGCCTCTCAGGTGTGAGCAGGGCAGAGCACACACCCCACTGATCTTAGACCTCTGACTTCTGTGGGCTGACAGCTGTGGAGGAGGGTTTATTAGGTAAGGTGGAATACAAAGCTCAAGATTCATTTTATGTGGGGGGGAAAAACCCACAAATTTCCAGTTTGAATTCATAAAGAAGCAGCAAGAGCAGAACCTGAAAATGGCCCTACACTGGCCAAACAAATGAACTAGATGATCCCAAGTTACCTACATGTCTAAATTTTGCAGTCCTAAGACAAAACAGAGTCTAAACAGCTCACTGATTTGTGCCTCATGTTACATAGTACTTTACTGGTTTATTATCTGCATTATGCTAGTGTCTAGCTCATATGCCACGGTAGTGACAAATGGCAGGAGACAAAGCAAAACCAGAGATTTGGGAAGTGTTTGCTAGAGGTAGAGGCTAGAGGCAGAACCAGAATTGGAGCCCAGGGTGCCTTGCTAGCTAAATGTCAGTGGGCTAGGGCTTCTTCCACTGTATGGGCTAAATCTTGTTGGGTTTGTGTCAGTAAATTTGCAGATTCCCAGCACAAAATTTTACCCGCAGGGCTAGCTGAGTTGTGTTATAAATGTGCTGTATACCAAGGGAAAAGTATCCTCTGGTGTCAAAAAATTGTTGGTGTTGCTTTGATTATTTTTTAGAAAAAATACTTTCAAAGTGAAAAAGAGGATTTATTTTCATTATTTTTATTTTTAAAAAAAATCTTAAAGGGGAAAAAACCAGCAGGGAGTTGCATATCTCAGTCTATGTGCCCTTTAAAATCCAGCTCAGAATACCCTATTAATTTATTTTTTCTTTCCCAGCATCACATTCTGAAAACTGCCCATCATATTGCAGATCTGTAGCTGACTTATTATTAGACCCAAAGCAATGATGGAGGAATGATGAACATTTTTTCCCCATTCTGCCCAGTAGCAGCAACTGGTGACCACATGGCAAAAGCCCTGCTGATTTTTCCTCCGAGGCGAACTAAAGCAGATAAGGTCTGTCTCTCTCCACTGATACACAATGTAGGGATGTGTCGCTGTTATAACCCCTTTGCCACAGTTATTGTTAGGAGGTCAAAGCACTGAATATCAATAGACTAATTCCTTCACCCCTCCAACCCGTTCTCTGACTGGAATGTACACTTCTATTGCATGGCTTTCACCTTTGGCCCTCAGCATCTTCATGGCTCCGCACTTCAAAGCATTCTGCTCGTGTAGAAAATGCCTTATTGAAGGAATGGTCATAGCTGCACAATTATTTCAAAAACCCCTCGACATTGTATTTCAGCTGAGGACAGGAGAACTGGCAAAAGTCTGAATCACTTTCAAGATTCAGATCTAAATCCTGAGGTTTAGAAATATGAAAGTCAAAACTACAATAGTCCAAACACACAGAGCCTATTCTTTGCGCCTTGAAATGTGGGAAATTAAAGAGCTGCTCTCAGTTTGACTACTCACCTTTCCATTTTCTGAGGCACCCAACAAAGTTCCCTCTGCTAATGAATACAGGTTTTGATTGTTGGATTACACAGATTATTTTCTGTCATCTTCCAGTCCTTTAAACAATTGCTTTCTTTGAAATCCCTTATGCAAGAAGTATATGACCTTACAACACTCCTATTTCTCTTTTGTATTTAACATCACAGTCCTCTCTGTGGTTATATACAATATGGGGAAAGCTATAGGTCAGGGCTGTGAGGTGGTAGCTGAAAACGCAGGGCTCTCAACTATTGAAGTTAACACAAAATACACAGAAGAAAAGAGAGCTACATGGAAAATGATTTAAAGGTAAACATTATTTTTTGTATCCAATTTTGTTAGAGTTCCAAAACCCAAGAAGCGTGTGATTACACACAGGGCAGGGTGTAACTCTAGGGGAAAACAGACTTTCAAATGGACACGAACTCAATCACTGAAACAATCTGCAATTAAAACTTGTTCAAAGCGTGGTCAAGAATATCCATATGTGTTGGAATTTATACTGGAAGAGCATTCCTGCCACCCCCCAGTCTTTCTCCCTCTCTTTCTTAGTGTTTTCTCTGTTCCTGGATATGTTCTCCTGCTAGTGCACCGAAACCAATCTCTCACAAATTTTCCACAAACATTTTCCTTTAACCAACCTTTGTCACCCAATAGCCTTCTCTCTTCCTGACATCCAGCTGCCCTTCAACTCTTATCCCTTCACTCTAGGTGTTATGTCATACAAGGAGGGCCAGACTGCCCAAGACAACAGTGGTACATCTAAATCTAACAAATAGCTTCTCCCTGAATCTAGTGCTAGAAATGTTTCACATTTCCACAAAAACTTCCATTTTAGTGCAATGCTGCAGTTGACAAATAAAATTACCTGTTTTTTTCTGGTATCTTTAGGGAACTGATAAGCAACATTCAGAGAAACTGAGGCATTACTGTTAAACACCAAGAAATGTCAAGTGTCAGTTAAGAAGTGAGGAGTATTTTCAATTCTCTGTGAAGCTACAGATATGATTTAAATACAGGGACATTTTCACATACATTGGGCCATACCTTCTCTTGTGAGTTTTTTTGTGAATGCTTATTATGAGATTTGTTGTGCAGTACAAATCCTAAACTGAAATTTAAACAGGAAAATGCTGTGGGCACAACAGGCTCGAAACAATAAGTTGAACCTAACTTTGTCTAACTCAGCATTTAGAATTTTTATTGGCAGAGGCTTGCAGAAAGGAACCAGAAATCATAATTCAGCAAATTCCTTCTATCACTGCTCAACTTTTTGTCCTCGTAGTAAATTATTCACCTCAGCAATGACTCAGTTAGCAAAAGATTAAAGGCTGGATTCTGGCAGCCTTGCTGATATTGGTTAGCATTATGAAGTGTCCTGTTGAATGCTAGAAAAACATTACTGAAGGTAGTATAACTCTATATGAAGAGAGGGATCAATATTTGTGTGCACAATACAAAAAATCCTTGAAAACTCATTTGACAGTCAACTCACAGATTTATGTCACTGTGGAGAGAGTGACCCACAGGCAGATTCCAGGTACTGGAAAACCATACCTGGCCCTTGAATTTCTCAAGTCAGTGCCTTGGGAGGAGCCTTATAAGGAACAATCTTAACCATCTAACTCTATCTTGCCATTTTCAACGTCTATACAGGTAAATATAAATATATGTGATTTTACAGTGATGTTTCTCTATTGCATAGCATTGCTTTAACCTTTGACTTTATCTTCTGAAATGGTTACAATGATATTAGCAATGCTTGTGTGCCTTGTCATGACAGAAGATGTAGGAATTGTTTCCCAGGGCTTACTGATAAGCACAACTTCTTTTGCAGCCTACATGTTATGCCTTGTTACTCACAGAATCAAAGCTGTCTGCAAAAAAATTTGACCCTTCATATGTCAATATAATGGCAGCAAAAAATGGAACCGGTATAATCAGCCATGTGCAAGTCTGCTATTAAATAAATAAACCTAATGAAACTAAAATGAAACTAAATGTGTCTGACTCCACAAACCTTTCATGAACCTAATTCCAATTTCAACTGATAGTTCTCTGCATGGGAACTTTCAGGAATAAATATTTTTTTCTTTGCAGTTAATGATTCCTGCAAAAATATGCATGAAACTAGTCTTCTGTCACAGGACCTGAATCTGCAAAATTCATCACGTGAACATTTTTATTTGGGCTTTTTATTTGCTTTGTGCTTTCTTTTCCAGCTGTCCTGTAGAGTTCTGTAAAAGGTACAGAACCCTGCCAAATGGCTGACAAAATCCACATCCTGCATAATTATTCTAGCCTAAGGGTTTTTCAGAAAAACTTTAGACTAAAATGGTTAATCAGTAACCAGCTGTGATTTGGCTACTTGCACCATCACCGTTGATTCTCCTTTGCTTTGTACCTTGAGCAATCACCGTGGGCTGTTAGATACCTCCATCCTGATCATTCTAAACATTTTGTATTAACTGTGTCCTGCTGTGTAGAAGGAAAGAAGCAATGAGGGATCACATGTAAAATGTTCAAGATGAGCAATTAGATTCAGTAATTTTAAGGACCAGTACTATTGTTCATAAGTGAAGTATCCCTCAGACGTAGCACAGCAGAGGTTAAGTCAAAGATACTCCCAGAATATTGTAGCACACATCGAGTATCTTTGGTTAGCAGTAGTTCTTGAGAAACACAATGTTTCCATTTCTTCCTTGAAAGTGGAAATGATAAATTTGCCACAGAATATTTTGGAATTCAGGACTGTTTGACAACTCATATAAAGCAACTTACATGCTACATAGACACTAAGGTTTCATCTCTTACTTCTCTCAACTGTCGTGAACTGGGAGTTATCATTTCAGCTTTCTGGAGAGCACTTGATGCAGTCAGTTCCTTTTAGAACATATTTTGTTGGAAGCTGTTAGAAAATTCAATAAAGAGACTTTGATCATGATCCATTCATTGACTTTCTTGGACTAACTTTTATATGGGATTTAAAGTGGATTTGAAGCTTCTATTTCAAAAGCAAAGCATATTTTCCAAATTCCTGCAGTGCCTCATGGCATCAGCTTTGCTTTTGAAATAGAGAATAAGGATACAGAGATATTAAAGCTAAGCTCAGAGAAACATGATTTTTCACCCCCTCTAGAAAAACAGTAACATCCTTACTCTTTCTTTGAATACATAATTAGTGCTAATTGAAGATCTGAGTCAGAAATTTATACAGTGGAACAGGATATAGAATGCACAGTTTTTCCTATAAAAGGCAGAGACAAGCAAATGAAGATCTGCAGTTTTCCTCTTTGTGGGTCCTCATGTCACATGCAAGACCTACAAGTCACAAGTGGCCCTCTAGTCATACATAGTCCTCACAAGTAGCTCCCCAATACTACTGTTTTGGTTCACATTCTTCAAGTAGCACCAGCTGAATCCTGCCATTATACTGTCAGTGTTTTGTGGGGCTCCAAAGACTCCAGGCAATATCTGTTCCAGGCAGATAACCTCAGCCCCCTACTTAAACTGCCTAAACTCTTGACTAATTGGCCTGAAGCTCAATAGGTAACTGTTGTGTCAGCTTAGTGGAGGGGTCAGTTACCTCTGGCAAAGACACAATGACAAACAGAAGGAGCTGGGTCGTATCTGAAGATGTTGTGAGACGTAAAACTTACAGCTACAGCCTGTGTGTGATGAAGATGGAGCTATCCATAACAACCTGCATGGTTTTGTTCATAGGTTAGATTGAATACAGAAAGGCTTTTTTCTCCAGACAAACTCCTTTGCTGCCAGCATCTTATGAAATGGTTCATGTCATAGTAAAGTTAATTGATAAACATTAGGCCAAAATCTCAAAAGAAGTTAAAGTTAACAAGGATGTGTCCACTTTTGAACAAGCAATAGGTGAGCATCCTTACCATGCTATACAGCTTCCCAACTAGAGCTACCCATAATAATAAGCTAACAAATTAAGAGAATGTTCTGGTTGAAAAATTAAGCCTTCAGAAGTTAGAAAGTGTCAGAATAAGGTCATAATTTCTTATTACCTTAGCAATTTTCATCATTTCTCCCCTGTCCTGTTACATAGAAATCAGTCAGGCCTCTGACAAAACACTGAGATATAGAAAGTATTGTCTCCATATTGATTCCTAGTCCCTGCCACCACAGTGGTCCTACTAACTAGGAGAAATTAGTCCCAAAAAATTATTCTCAGTTTCTCTGACAATGTAATGTGAGTATCCATAAGCTCTGTGGAGACCTTAATTTCCAAATTAAATATGTGCACATAAAGGCTTTTTGGACAGCAAAATTTCCATTGAACTGTCAAAAGTGTATTCTTAAAGAAAGAATGATTTTCTTGTAAAAACAGAGGTCCCTCCTTCAAATTTTTATCATTTGAGCTTCTTAGAAAAAAAAAAAGCCCAAACCCCACAGCTCTTTTTTTGAGCAAAACATCTTTTTTTTTTCTCTAAGTTCATCCTTATAAAAGAATCAAACATTTCATCTCTCATAGTGGCCATAAATCAGCCAGTAATGAAGAGTTCAGCTCAAACAATTAGCAGCTAACAGAAGATGCAGTTAAAGGTAGCTTTGTTAAGTGTTGCTACCTATGCTGACTGTAATAAAGAGGTTTTGTTTATTTCTGTTGATGCCTAAATTAAAAGCCTGCTTAAAAATCTTAGACTCTTTCATGAGACTTCATTCCAGTACTGAACCCATTATTGTTTTTGTAGCATACACAGAGAACAAGCTCAGGCTTGCACATATCAAGATCTTGAGGGCGCATTTTCCTTTCCACACATACTAATGCAAGAGTGACTTCCACCAGTACTAACTGAAGTCACATGTCTAACTCCCCCAAATTACATAATGCAAAATTCCCATTCAGCTTCTAAAATTTTCCAGCTGTTAAGCAATTCCCTGGATCCAAATCAAAGTCTGCAGATGCTCTGGGGGTAAAATCTCTACTGAGCTAATAACACAGTCTGGATGGAATTGCATTATTAAGAACATTCATGATGGCTCCATGAATCTGCCTGGATGTGGATCAGCTGCTCCTAATTCAATCATATGCTATATAGTTATGTCCTTATGTCCTTAGTATCTCTATTTTTTCCTGATATCCTATGTTCTTGTTTGCTTCCTTCAAAATCCTTAGGTCTCCTTCCATCCCTCTCAATATGACTGCAAAAAATAACTCGCTGAAGAGGTATTCTGGATTACTGGGACATTCAAATGGAACCAAATGCCACTAGCAGCTTTAGGAATGTCTATGTGCAAAGGCAGCCCCTTGTTTGGTTAAACTAACAAGCAAAAAAGCCCACAACCCACCAGTTTTCAGGGTTTTCCATTTACAGATGTTTGCTGTAGATCCAAATGAGTATATCCTTTACTCTGGAACAGGAAGAATAATGCACAGCACTTGTACATTAAGAATGAAAGGAAGAGAGGTTTAGAATGTCATCTGTCTTTATTCATTTGGGGCCCAGTTCAACAAAGTGCAAAACAAATGCTTAATTTTCAAATAAAATCAAGCATGTTTTTAAATGCATTGCATGTGTTGAGTAAAATTCATCCTAACAGTTAGTAAATGCATAAAGACACCACACATCAGCACTGGTGGGTATTTCATTCACTGAATGAGGTAACTACTGGGACTGGCAAATTTTCTAATCCCAGACAGACACTGGCTGAGGCTTTATGGAAATCATTTAGCCTCTCTGCCTCTGTTTGCCCAAATGGAAAATCAGGATATTAATGTCAAAAGGGCATACCAGGAAAATTTCATTAATGGGGTTTCCTGCTCTACACTAACCATTTCTTTACACAGGGCACTCATGACAAAAACCACTGCAGAAAGAAATGACAGGGTAAAATGTGATCTCTGCTAGAAGAGACCAAAACAGTGAGGAGTTGGGTCCTGAAGGGACAGAAGGGCCGGCAGAGGTGGCTCCTCCTTGCATTCCCTCAGGCCCAGTTTTCATGAGGCTGTATCATGGATTAAGGCTATGCCCAGGCTTTCAGCACCTAAGTCTTTAACTCTGGGAAATTTTTTACATCAGGACTGTGCCAATTCAAGTTCTGAAAATAATTTTAAGCTTGGAAACCTTGGTATATGTCTTGCTTACTATTATAACAGTATTTTTATGGTTAGGCTTTATAGATTCAACTGTTGAAAATCGAGTACAAAAGTCTAAATTCTGGCCAGCATGGAGAAAGTGTTGTTGCAATATTTGCAGTAGTGTTTGTGAATGCATCCCAAAACAAGATAAACTGAACAAGATACACTTGCTTGATTTTGAAATTCAGGAAATAAGAATTATTTGTGTAGAGGGAGCAGTCAGCTTCCCTCTATCAGCATTCCCAGATGTTTATTCTGATGGAGTGGAGCTACAAAAGCCTGACGTGTGGCCCATGGCTGCCTGAACAACATCAGTCTTTTGTCAGCAGCTCTACAATCTAAGGAGCCTGTTCTGCACAAATTCATATAATACTGTAAAGTACATTAGCTGCTTAGGCTCTGCTGACTAATATTCCCTAGGATCAGAAGCATTTTGTTCAGTTTATTTGGGGGAATGGCTATACAGGAGTTATCAATAACAGAAGGAGAATTTCTAAAACAAATGCAATTTTGAAGGGCAGTTGCCCACTGTTCAATGTCCTATTAAGTCTCAGTTGCAGTAGTCCCTTAATAGGAGGGATTCCTTGAACATCTGGGTCTTCCCAAGGTTTTTTTCTCCTAAGGAGCCTTTCACTCAGGTCACTCAGAAAACTCTAAAATGTGTGGTAAAAAAATCTAACCAATTTCGCAAACTTTGCTCAGGTACTGGAAGCTGACTAGCTTCAGCAGCACCAGGCTCCACCTGGGCTAAGTTGTCCTGTTGCAAGGCAGTGAAAATTCAGTTATTTTTTTTTTTACTTTGCTAATTCATGTTGTTAATTTATAAACTTAGAACTGAAATGAAAAATTGTGCATTTTGGACTAATTAAGTGTGATGAGCTTTACAGTGGGTTTTGCTTTATGTTAGTGTACCTGCAAATTCTATCATGATTAAGAAAGTGTGGAATGTAAATTCAAATATTTTTTCCCCTTAATGTATGTTTTACCCCAGCTTTAACTTCATATGTCTAGTTTAGTTATTCTCTCTTACCATTTAAAAGATTTATAATAATTCATAATAATTATGCCATGCCATTAGAAGATAAGCTAGAAATAAACCTTGGATAAAAAATCCCTATGGATTTTGCCAGGGTCACTGTTTTATTTTAGGAATGGTATCCCTGGGAACTGCATATCCTGGTGTCAGTACTTGCAAAGGTTATCCTCCTTCCAAGGCAGAACCTGGGTCTCTGCAAATCCTTGTGATTCAGATGGCTATGCAATATTTGTAATGATTAAAGCTATGTCCTATATTGCAATACCCAAGAGTCTTTTGAGTTTTTCAAGTGTGTTTTATAACTGTTTGTGATAACCAGTCTAAAAAATAAACAAAGCAAAACCAAAAGATGGTACAAGAGACAATTAAATGTCTTAGGTTGAGATGCTCCATAATTTATTGCAGATCTATGAAAGAACATTTGTAGAACCCATTTAATTCATTTAATAGTAATGCAAACATTGATATAAATTAAAACTCCAGAATGCTCTCTCACATCTTTTCTCTCCCCATGAGAGGTGAATGAAAATGATTTATTACTCATAGATTATAATTGCTTAAAATAGGTTATGATGTAAGAAAAAAAAATCTAATCCCTTCTACCAGGCAGGAGCAAAATTCTACAGACAGAGAAATTACATCTAACACCAGTGTGTTAAGGAAGAAACATCCTTCTTCTCCCTTTGGGGAAACTCTAAGAACATCTTTTTAGAACTGTCAAAATTCACAAGCTGTAATAAATTATTCTTTTTCATTACCCCTTTATTAAGTAGGCTGTTTGGTATAATAGCAGGAAAATTCTGTTTAATTTTTACAGTATTACACTACTGTGATTTCTCATTTGAAACAGACAAGTTATCAAGAGCAGTGATGTGTTTTATTTTGTACATTGGGACCATCTTTCCTCTGAATTCTGATGAAGACAACTTTTATAGCATGCAATACTCTGCCTATCAGGATGGTTCCATGACAGGGAGGTAGGCTGGCTCCCTGGAACTGCCAGCCTTAGGGCTAGCTCAGATAGAGAACTTGGATTGCAAACTTAGTTAATCTGTGCACATGATATCCACTACTGCATTTGTGCAACCTATTTGCTAATGTACATTGCAGTGTTTAGTACATCTCCCCCTTCCAAACACTGGATCTCATCCTTTTTCTCTGTCAGACGCTGAAGGACAATTTATGATGGAAGGAGTTCACTCACTGCTTGTAGAAATTGTATTAATGTATTTCAATCACTCTTTTTTGCAATTGCCTGAAAAATTAAGTAGACATCAGATGCAAAATTTAGTACCAGGTTAAACAGGAGATTTGAGGAAAAACAGACCACCAAGGAATTATAGCAAAATTCAGCAATGTTGTAAATATTGGCCATAAGGGATCTTATGCAGGGATCTCATTAACTGTCATGCTAATATGAATTCTGAATGAAACTTTATGCTGGATAAATGGATAAAATCATGTCTTAGGAGATAAGAAATCTGGAATAAGATCCTGGCTCCATCACAGATCTCTGTATGATTCTGAGAGAGTAATTTGTTGAATATAATAATTTAATGCATTATAAATATATAAATATATTATACTGTAATGATATTGTTAGAATTTATGTTATATAAAATACAGATATATTAAAGATCACTCAAAGTAAAGCTGCCTCACCCTTGGTGGTAGAAGTGAACCACTAATGATTTTCTTTCCTAAAACTAAAGTAAAAATATATAGTCTTCTGGCTTGCTTGAGCTGGAGTGAATGTGGACACTCTACCCTAGGTTTATTATGTGTAAAGAGCTTTTGAATACAAGATCTGAAGTTAACCCCCCCCACTGTAAATAGTGATTATAATGGGTTTATTTAGAGCACTATCAGGTATCGCACTTAATTGTCACAGGCCACATCACATTCATCCTGCTGAAGCTCAAAATCTACTGTTGGGGGTATAATACTAAAAATAGCAACTACACTTCCATATTGAATTGCTGCACAAGCTCAGGGGAGGTGTCTAGCCAGATCTTTAGCTAGCAAAATGAAACTCTTGCAGGTCACACAATATTACACCATGCTTCTCCTGAGGTTCGCTGCAGTTTTTATATGGTGTTGCACACAAGGTAACAGGTAACTACACAATGTAGCCCAGGAAATATGAATACAGAAGCACAGGGAATATATGGCTGCAATAATATTTTTAGGATCTATTTGTGAGACCTAAAGAACCCCTCTGCCCCTCAAAAGGGTGGAAACAGAAAGACAAAATAAAGCTACCTCTCTCTTACACCCTCAATGGCAATGAGAAGGCAGGAACTCTGCCTTGTTGGCTTTGGTTGGAGATATATAAATAAATAGTGGCTATAAAACCCACATTGTATCTTCACAGCCAGCAGCGACATAAAGCTGCTTTCTTCACCTAGGAAGTGGATTACATTTTTATAACTAATCCTCAGCTCTTTCACTCAACAGATTTGCTAAGCCCCTCCTCTCTACTTCTTCTTTTAGGTCTCTGTACTCTAAAAGCTTTCTTCCACCTCCCTCCCCCTCCTTCCCTAAAGTATCTGTATGGCTGGTTTTTTGGACTTACAGTACCTAACTTTGTTTGTGCCTTCCATTGTTAAACAGAATTCACAGACGGGGAAAAAAAAACAACACCCAAACAACTCAGTGCTTCACTGATCCATAAAATCATTATAGGCAGCATTTCAGTTTCAACAAGTGCCAAAAATTCTCTCTTCCCACTGCCCCGCCCCCGAATATAGAAAATAAAGCAGAAACAAAAATAACAAGGCTATTAATCTTTCATTAAGTTAAAGGGATGAAAAGGAATCGCTTAAAGTATCATTCTTTACTTGCACCACAAGATTGGATGCCCCCTGCTAACTTCAAAGGCTCTGAAAGAAGCTGGTTAATATTGTTGGCACAGAACCAGATTGTGGTTTACTTTAGTTTTTCTCATTTTTTTTTCCAACAAAAGAAAACATTAAGGCTTGGACACTGATTGCTGAGTAACAGCTATTGAAAGAGGGTGCCTTTTGTGCTGCTACCAGTAAAATGTCAATTTTCAGACATGTAATAGCTGCTGAAAAAATTGTGTCAGTCACTGCACGAGGGCAAAAGTCTGTAACGTTGCTCCTGTTTGTTCTGTGGTTTCAGATCAGATACAAATCACTAGTTTTCCCTCTATGCCAGAACGTTTGGTCTTGCAATAGCTTCAGTGAAATATGGACTTTATCCATCCCAAGAGAAGTAATAGATCCCCTATAAGCCACAAAGTCACTCACCTGCTTCTCTGTTCAATTGCTATTACATTTTAATTCCTCCCCAGCCCCAAAGTTTGTGTATATTGAAAACAAAGCTAATTGCTACTGAGTGACATAATTCTGTGGTTACATCTCTTTGTGAAGGGGTTTCTTTTCAGTGTAGTGCAAGCTGTTAAGCTGCAGATTGTGGTTGCCGCTGCCTGGCAAAGGGTAAATAACAAGAAGCAGGGAAAAGGCAGGCAGGAAGTGTTTGTGATGGTTTGATGATGTGCTGATAGCTTAATGTGCTTGGCTGAGTTGTGCAGTGCAGGCTCATGTAAATCCCTGTTTCTTGGTGTGCGTGTGTGGCAGGGGGAGAAAACAGCCGATGTATTTTGCTCTCTTTTTCAGCTAAAGCCATAGCTCAGTCTCATTGTGCAGTCTGCCTTCAGCCTTTTTCTTTAAGTGGATAGTGAGGACGTACAGGCGTGACCATGCAAAGTGAGGTTTCCTGGGGCTTTGAGCACCTTAATTCCCTGGGTTTCAGTGTGACTCATCTTGGGCAGAGTAATTGGAAGGCCAAAGGAACCTTCCTACTTCCACAGAAAATAGCTGCCGTGCCAGACACTGTGTGTAAGCAGTGCTGTCAGGTTGGTGAGCTGAAAGCAGACAAGATTACCCTCCTGCTGTGGGGACCAGGGAACTGGGGAAGCTTGGCTCTACCTGCTGATAGAGCAACCAGGGTCACTGGCTGTGCACAACTGAGAAGTCAAAAAAACCCACATGTGCTTCTACATAGATCAAGTGGAAAGCCAAACCTTGCAGTTAAAATTTGCAAATGGCCAGTCCTAGAGTAGCTGAAAGCTTTCTATTCCTATAAGGGCAAAGCACTTGGAGGGTAAGATCTGACTAGTGATGCTGACTTCGAACATATTGGCACTGGACTCCAGACTTCTGCTTACCTGTTGTAACTGTCTTGGGTATAAAATGGGATGAGAAAGTACCAGCTGAGAAGTTCAGTGCAGTTTATGGAAATATTCTGCATATAAAAGGAGTAGATATGTTTTAAATACACACTATATAAACATAGGGTAATTGGAAGTGTTTATTTTATGTGGTCTGATGTCATTCATTCCTCTAGGGCAGCACTACTGTATCTGCCCTTTCCCATCCATATTACCAAATAAAGCAGATATATCTCATTTGTCCCTGTGATGTTCTTTTTCTACTCACATCAGGCTTATTAACACATAACAACTGCAAATAAATTTGGCTGCTTCCCCCAAAGTGTATTTCACCCAACATCTCCCTGTCATGCTTATATCCATTATCTCTTCTACCTATTCCCTCTGGGCCAGATGCAGCATTCATCAAAAACCTTACATTTAATCCAACAGTGTTTGCATAAGGCATATATACATTCTTGCATATGCCAAATATGACAGATATCTTAAATTCCTTCTTTAAAACCCTTTTCAGGGAAAGTCTGTTATACTGTTGCTGTGCTGAATAATGTCTCCCTCACTTCTAATAAAGTGTTTTATTTGTCTGAGTTAGCCTATAAATTCTTTGGGGCAGGAAGAAAGGGCATGACCATTATCTTTTATTTCCTTTTTTTTTTTCAAGAGGAAGCATACATTTCCTGCACAAAAGAGCAAATGGAGCCACTTGCAGTGTTTGTGAGACAGGTTGCCAGTGCTTCCTCTTATGATACACCTTTCAGTTGATCCTAGTTCTACCAAACTGTTTGTCCTGAAATGTGTGATCTCAGCTGACTACCTCAGTCATTTCTGGGAGGAAGATGAAGGATAAATGTGTTGTGCTTTTGTGTTAAAAATTTCTGGCAAACACAGTGACAATAATGCTGTTATTTGTCTTCACAGAACCTGAAATCTTAAGCTGTGTTTTTAAAACACTGATACTTCAGTGATAAGTGCTACAGAAAGGTCCTTTAGGAAAATACTAATTCTGTCTCAAAGCCAGTTAGTGTGCTGTACATAAGGTAGGGAGGTACACACCCAACACTGGAGATAAAGGGAAGCATTGAACAGCACCCATCTGTTTCCATGTGCTGAATGAGGCATGGGTTCTCTGGAAAAAAAAATGTAATTAAGTAATTAAGAACTCTGCCATAATGTATAAACAGCAGGAGGCTAATGCTGCTCCATCAGTATCTCAGCTCCTGTCATTTTCTTATTTTTAAGTCTTGAGTTTGACTTAAACAATTTTCGTTTACTTGTTTTCTCTGTGTGTGATATAGAGATTAATGCAAACAACCCAAAATGCAATTATTTCATTTGAGCAGCTGTATCTATTTCAAGTCAAATGTTTCCTAAATAACAAAAGGGATTCTTTCCTTGAAAATTCATTTTCTCCATGTCTCAGATTTTCCGGTGAGGTTCCCCCGTGAACAGGAAGGTAAGTGTCTCTGCAGAAGTGTCTCTGCCAGAAACTGAGGAGAGATCCATAAACAAGAGCATCACCTGAGTGCCCTTCCTGGCTGTGGGATCTCTGCAATCCCCTCAGCAGGGATGTTTTTCTGATTTTTTGCCAGCAGACTTCCCTCTTGCAGATGGACAACTGGTGAACTCTCTTGACTTCAATAGACTTTGGATCAAGCCTTGGGCATGAGTCACAGACACAAGCATGAGGGAAGATGGTATTTTAACACCCTAGATAGCCTGGCTGCATGCTGCATCTTTGTAACTTTTCCTGCATATATACTTCACTTTGTGTAATGTTTATCTTGAAAAGCAGGGGGTTTAAGCTTGGCTAAGCAAAAAGACTTTTCAAGAGGGAGAATGGCTGGTTCACGCTTGAGACGGCTGTCTGTTAAATGTTATATTAATGATAAGATCCTGAAAGAGCTGGTTGGGGGTGAGCAATCTTTTTCTTTCCTTTTTTTTACACTATCTTTGCTGGAGTTTCTTTTCCACTTATAGTGAAGGGGAACAGTTTTCTTTTACTTCCCTTTTTTTTTTTTTTTTATCATCAACTTCAACCACAGGGGCGGCTTTTATTTGTGTAAGGCAGAAACATATTTATCTCTGAAGTTCTCCTTCTGTGCCTGGGAATGAAGTGGTTCTCCTCATCTCAGAAGAAAGAGACAGATTTTAAAAAATAGCAATGCCAAAACCAAACCCCAACCAACTAACCAAAAAAAAACCCCAACAAAAAAAAACACCACAAACCCAAAAAATAATACTAGCTGTTTGGTTTACCTGCTGTATAGTAGGCCTGATTTATAGGTTGCTGGTACATATATGATTTTAAGAGACTTCTTTAGTTTCTCTGTGGCACTGTTTATAGTTTGTTTACAGAAACAGATCTGTGCTCCAGATTTCATTCTAAACTCTGCTCAGCTCAGACAGTTGTTACAGCAGATAGACTTGACCTAGTACTCACCCTGTTTAAGATGTGTTTTATTTTTGCAGGCATTCCATAGTTGCAGGAAGCACTCAAGCCTTAATCTGGACCACTTGTAGGGTAGTGAAAGGAAAAAAAAATCAAGGAGCAATCCTCCTGAAAAACCATACATGGGTTGTAGGGAGAGCTCAGCAGGCCTGCAAATGCTGTAGGCAGCTTTGAAATCCCCAGTTTAAGATGGGCCAACGAGGCTTTGTTGTTGATGCCCCAAGGGAAAAGCCAAATGCTGTGCTCATCACAAAGTGCATGCCTATCAAGAATAAACTGAGATTTTGCATGGTTTGCTCTGTACATCCTTTTCCTGCCTCCTTCTGCAGTTTTCATAGAAACAAAACTGTTTAGAAGCCTGAAAACCCTGGAAACATGTTGGTTCTCAGACTCTACCAGGTATCTCCATGGTCTTCAAGACTCTGAATTCTTTTGTCCTCGTAGCTTATGCCCTTGGGCATAACATGCCATCAGTGCAGCTGCCTATGTGTTCAGAGAGCTGTGCATAGTTAGGAGCAAGCATATGTTATTCTTGGCTATAGTTCTTTGTGTGTATTAGACATCCTGACAAGGGTCTTTGTAATATTCTTGGCTTCTATGATCTTCCCTTGCTGTACCCATAGTAACTGGACTGTAAGTATGCCTGGTATCACCAGTGCCAGGCTCTTTATAGAGGATCTTGCATGGCATACACGGCAGCCTGGCA
Organism: Galbula dea; assembly: GCA_013399015.1. NCBI lineage: Eukaryota > Metazoa > Chordata > Aves > Piciformes > Galbulidae > Galbula > Galbula dea. The sequence goes on from VWZX01010739.1 coordinate 376,011, forward strand.
AGGAACTCATAACATTCTGAGTCTCAGAGCAAGCAGTAATTCCTTCACCTTTCTCTAGCAGTTGAACTGCCAAGTTTTGTTCTTAGGCTATAGTATGGCTAAACTAGAAAGAACAGATTTCAAGGTAAGTATACTTTAGAAACACTTCTGTGGGCTTTAAGTTACTTATTTTAGCCAAATGCACAATCTGGAAGAAGAGTGTTTTGGAACAGATGGAGAACTGTAACATCCATGTGCAGTTGCTCTTTGAATCTTGGACAATCAAACTAGCAACACTGAATACTATCTGGGAAGAGTACACCATTTAGAATAGAATTAACATTTTCTTGTTCTCTTACTCAGCTGCAGATCAGAAGATGATCTGTAGACTACAGCAGCATTTAGCCATGATGAAACTGCACTTCTTCAATACAATTGTTTGTGCCCTTCCAGTAATCATATTTTTCTACAATTTCTATTTTTAGACCCTCGAGGTCTTTATTACCTTAATTTTATTCAGAACAAATGATGATGTGATTAAGGACAAACTGTTTTCTGCACTTTGAATTTTTTGCCTGATTTATTGAGTGAGAAACCAAATTCCAAGGCTATAGATCATTGCAATTTCAGATGAACTCAACTGCAGCTGTTGGTGCTCAAAATCTCTGAGAATTAACCACAAGCATTTTACACTATGTTCATGACAAGGGCCTAGTAAGTACCCTGATAATTCTACAAACACAAGCAAGAAGATTGGATATGTAGTTTTGAATTACTCTGAATTACCTAGCACACAACAAAACTATTCAGATGTAGTTGTGGCAGGTTGGAGAGCTCAATATTACTTTTGTACTGTGTTCAGTTTGGAAGGGGAACTTGCTGCTTCTGTTATTTATCCAGTTGCATCTAGGTACATCAGGGAATTGGTTCTTCTAGTAATTTTTGGAGGGAATTTTTTGCTTGCTTTATTGAAAATCCCAGTTGCAGAGTTGCAATTTTCACTGGATGATCCATTTGGAAAATGAACCTATGGGAAGGAATTAAGTTGAACAAAACAAAGAAGCAGTGGACAAATAATTCATATGCATGCAACCGTGGGGAAAAACTATTGTGTATACAAACCTATTATTCTGTGCAAGCAGTAATCTAAAGTGTACAAATTCTGAGCCAGTTTTTCCTTTAAAGAATTCATTCTTTGTTACTTGTAAAATTGGATATCATATGTATTCTGTCCAGTAAGGGAGCATCATCAAACTAGAATTCCCTTCTGGTAGGAAGACATACTGTGTTGATAGCTTGATTTAAGTAGGTCCACTTCTGAATAGCTTGGGGTGAATGCAGATGTGTAGTATATCCACATAAACTTGAATTATCTAGATGAATGTTTTTGTACTGACAGTGTATAATTATAACTTCTTTTTTTTTGTCACTGAGAATTAATGGATTTGCTGCAAGTGACCCAACATTTATGTCACTTGAAAAAAATTTCACATACCTATAGCTATGTATCCTAAAAAAATCTAATTAAAATGGTAGTCATAGTCTATGTTGGCTTGTAGGAGAAATATTGCTATTTGATTCTTAAAAGAAATCTGCACCAGTAGAGACATCCATGGCTAAATACAGAAGGCAAGGTATCCAGCAGAGGCAAACTGCTGTCATTTATTTCCACTGAACTATTACAATTTACACCAATGCAGAAAACCACTCTAATGGACCACTTCTGCCCTCACACTGAATGCTGCCTGAATAAACAACTAGTTTTACTAATTTGATGGAAACTCTTTGCATGTTTTCCCATGTGCACTAACCTCAGTTTCAAGATAAGAAAAGCACACAGTGGAGACCAGTGCTAGCACAGAGAACATTATCCAGGCTGAAGTCAAAGGGTGACAGTAGTAGCTGCTACTTACAAAATTCCTGACTCTCCTTGGATGGGAAATTTGGACAATGGGACAGGAAATTCCACAGCACTGGAAAAAAAATAATTTAAAGAACTTTGATGCTGTCAAGCATAACTTCACCTTGCAACAGCATTGCTTTTTGCTGTCTGTGATGAGAGTGGTTCCACCTCTGACTTGTCAGGTGTTGCAGAGGATGTTGCTCCAATTGCACTCCAGTCTCTTGTAAGGTTGTCAGTGATTTTGTGCTTCTGAAAGTTTCAAGGCTTTTTCTCTCTCAGATCCTGTTGCTTCTGCAGAAGATCCATTTCTCTGCTCTTCTGGAGTACCTTTCAAACTACATACATGTGAAATGGAGTATGGGGAAAAAAAGTGAGTTCATTTAGAAGTGGAAGGATTAGTATGACAAATAATAACCTGTGTACTGTGCAATTTCCAGTGAAACTGATGGGGAGAAAAAGACTGAAGATTTGAGAATTAATTCTTTATCCTTCTCTTAGACTTTTTTTCTGCCCTCTCAGATTGGATCTGTACAATTTAGCTGATATCTTCTTTTTGTGCTTTCCTTCCATTTGACCATCCTGTGTTCAAATATGCTTACAGAAGCACATAGCCCTGAACATAGAACATACAGAAAATGAGACTTAGCTTCCTAGCTGTCTTTGGATGATATTTAATGGATTAATGAGTCAAAGAAAGGGATGGAAGAAGTAGAAATAGTTTATCTTTTGATATTTTGTGTACTATGTGTACACACCCTATTCTTATCAACATGGGAAAACAAATAGAAAGTTCATGAAGCAAACCACTCAGCCTCACATGAAGATCACCAGCCACCCTGAAAAAAATGATATACATGAATAAACAGGCTTCCTGTTCCTTCTTCTAGCAACTCTCCCCTCACATGGACCTGAGACCAAATCCAGTGTAATGAGTCATTCATGCTAATACTGAACATTGCAAAAGGTTAAATATAGAATTGAATGGGAATCTTGTCAGATCATTTTCTTTCCTTAGTTGCAGCACACATACCATGATGCATTCCTCAACTGTTGTTAATTTAAGGAGTTTGAGGCTGAAAAGAGGAGATTCTGGAAATGTCATGCTGGTCCATGTGGGTTAACTTAGTCTGAGGTGTCTGCATTTTCATTTTGAGGATTCAAACTGACTTGGTAGAAGACTCATTTGCTTTTTCCTCTCTACTATTTCTCTTTAACCTGAAAGTCCAAAGTACCAAGATTTAATATGAGAATTCTGTGCAGCAGATTATTATCAGTATTATGAATACTGATCATAAATAAAGAAGTCATACCTTAGATCATAATAAATGGAGGACTTTTGAGGGGCATGTTGATAGAAAATAAAATATTTTCTGTTTGGGAGATTGTAAGAACCCTGTAATTTGCATTTCATTAGGAATAACATTAAATTGTGCTAAGAAGAAATCATGCAGATTTCAAATTTGCCATGTGTCACAGGAAAATATCTATATCCAGATAGCTAAGGTTTTAGAAATATTATTTTGCCTTTTGCTTTTGTAATAGAAACCTCAGACCCACATTATTGTCTGCCCAACTCTCTAGACTCATTATCTTCAAGCTTTCAATGTATGTCCTTAACTATGTTTTCAAGAGTCAGTGTAAACATCTTTTTTTTTCAGAAATATGTTTCCTCTTATTGCTTTGTCCATTTGGGAGCCACACAATTCTGCCTGAACATCCCTATAGAGAAAGAATATCCAACTGCTCAAAAGTTTTTGACTCTGCTGAGTTCTGTTTTCATTTAGACACATAGTCAAAATTCCATACTTGATCAGACTAGTGGTATAGTTAGCTCAGTATCCTGTCTGTGAGAAAAGCTACTAACAGATGCTGCATAGGAAGGGGAAAGGAATGCTTCAGTTAGTAACCCAGGGGTAACCTGCCTGTGGGGAATGGTTTCTTCCCAAGCTGCAACAGTTTGAGACCAAATTATGCCCTGAAGTATAAAGTTTTATATCCCTTCAAAAAGGGCAGTTTTAAAAAATAGCTATCATAGTGTCACAAAACTTTTTGTGGAGTATCTGCTTCCTCACAGAGCCCCATTAAGATCTTGCCTCCACAGTTTGTCCAATGGCAAGGAGTTCAATAAGGCAATTATGCACAGTTATGAAATAGATTTCCTTTCTGTCACTTTTCTGTTTGATCCATTTCAATTTAATTCAATGGTCAAAATTTAAAGTATATTTTTTCCATCTTGAAAAATAATTCCTTTGTTGTAAGTTCTCAGAAAATAGCTTATGTAGTTCTTTATTTCTCATCTGGAACAATCCTGAGTTTTTGCACTGGTGAGAGATTGTTTAACCAACCATCTCACTTATCTGCTGTGAAAACACTATTTTAAAGATGCAGTTTTCTGTGAAAGAAGCTAGTTCAACATGTACTTCTTTTCTGTCTTTGATGGATCATTTGCTCAGACATAATGAATCCTGCTGAATCTGATAACTTTAGTTTTTGTAAAGTAATCACAGTATAATGATGATTTACTGTTATCATTTTTACTTTGTTTCTCATTGCTTGCTTTTTCCCTTGAAAAAAAGTCCTTGAGTTTTTGATTAGCCTTCTTGGCTTAAAGGACTTGTCTTTTGCCAGGCTGAAAGAAAGCAAATATTCAGATTCTTCACTTTTTATTCACCATTGCTCTGAAATAATGAATGCTATCCTTTCTTATAATGACCCAAAACATCAAGGGTGGTTTCCTACTCCCTATGAAAAGACAGGCCCAGCTTTTTCATTGGGATAAAAACTTGTTAATAAAATCAGCACAGTGGTTCAGGTATGTTAGCCTCTTAGACCTCCAACAGGAAAGTCACAGATCTTAAGCAGAAGAAGAAGAAAGGGAAGGAGAAATAGAGATTCACAGGATTAATAAAAGGAGGGGGAAAATGTGATTTCAGAGAGTATCAAAAGAAAAGAATGTTGTCATCAGTTCTCTCCCACCAAATTTGCCTCTGCTCACTTCAATGCTGGTACCACTGCTCAGGTCAGAGATTTATTAAAATGCAATACAGTGACAATATTTCTGAAAGCCTGGAACCATCCTGGAACTACTTGAAGGATTCTTCTTAAAGGAACTGATCCAAACCCCACAGAAGTAAATAGGGTCCTTTGCATTGATTTCAGGAGGCTTTCAATTATCCCATAATCCTGCATTGCTGAAACAAATGCTGAACTGGCTGTTGGCTTGGTATTTGAGGGGAAGCCACTACTAGTGTCATTAACACAATTTATCATTAGTAGAAGCAACATATCACACTGTATCCAGATGTGGTAACAATACCTCTCCATCTAAAAACTTTATGCAATGAAAACCATCACAAAAGAGGTTTTGGAAATGTTTGAAGAGTTAAAATTCATCAAAAGTTTGAAACCTGTTGTACTAAACCTATCAGAAAGGGCTTATATTTACTTCTCAACCAGTAGATTGTGAAAGTATGTGCACTTTTTCAAATGCTCTTCCGTGTCCTATTCCCAGTGATGACCTTCCTTGTGCTGGAATTAGGTATAATTTTTTGCTGAAATCAGATCTCTTTAATCAACTTTAAAAACATTGTGAACTGCAACTGCTCTTATTTAAAAGTTTAACTTTACTTTCATCAATTTATAATCAGAGTTCCTCTGGTATGTTTGATTCCTGACAAACAAGGATAAAAGTCTTGTGCCCCCATTGCTAATGAGATGATAAAACAGCAGGGATCAAGTTTTTAATTACTACAGGCTATGCACTGGAGAGGTACCAGTGATATTTTCTATTGCATGTCTAAGTTGTAACTTCAGGCTTATGACAGTCATGCTGTGTTCCTCTGCCTTTGATGATCACTCATCTTTGTCTCCTGAGAACATACAAAAATTTCTGAGCTTGGATCCTGGGGGGCTTGCAATTATTGCTGTAACCTGGCACAGGTTCCAGTGTAGTACCATTGCTGCTCAGCAAGGATCTGATGGCTGAATGGAGGACAGGACATGCAAAACATCTATGAACTTTTTCTTCTCAGACAAGCTGGATTCTCAATCTAGTTGTCCCTTTAATTATGCTTTTAATTAAGCTGGAGAATCATTTCATATTATTTCATTTTTTTCCTATTAGAAACATAATCTCTTACCTTCTTATGCATTAAGATTACAGCCAGAGGCACAGAGCAATACACAGTTTTGGCACTAGGGGACTCAGACCTTGGAAAACTGACAATACAGGAGGACTTTTGGAAACCATCATCATTCCTAATCCACGTTTATAAGCTTGTTGAGTAAGTTTTGCTTCTTTGAATAACATTAACTCTGATGAGAGAGTTTGAAATGCACTTTCTAGTAATAAATAGCTCCATTATTAGGGAGAGTTGAAGCTGATTGTTTTGCAGACCTATCACTCCCTTCCACAGTTTTCCAGACCCCCACCACACTGATGTACCTGCATATATTTGGCCATTATTCTAGTTACTCAAATGCTTCTTTTTCCTTTTGCTACATACCACTGTCTTAGATAAGAATATTTTCTTTGGCTCCAGTGCAAGGCAAACAAAAGCAGAGCCATCAGTTGTGTTAATATAGACAAAGCACAGATGAGACCAGAGCAAGGATGTTTGTAGGTCACTTGAAAAGTCACCTCTCTCAGTTGCCTCAGGACTGGATCGCTACTTAGATCACCAGAAATTTGTGGGGAGGCAAAAACCAGAGGTAAACCGCTGAAAGTATCTTCTCACTGAGCTTCTTTGAGTTTTTTCTCTGAATATAAGGTTTATCTTCTCATGAAAGAGTTTGTGAAACCTAAACATGAACCCACCAGATTTTTCAAATCAAGAAGCTGCCTCTGTACAGGCTGTGTACCCACCAAAATTTGCTTTGAAGCCATTGCTGCTTTTTTCTGCCACAGCTGCACAGCTCTCCCACTGTTCCACGAATCCTACAGACATGATTTCCTTTAAATTCCTTTATGCTGAGAGAGCACTCTGTGAGAAAATCATTTCATCCCTATTTCTTGTTGCCTTTTCTGTTTAATCTTTGCTTGATGGGAGAGATAGGTATGTCTCAACCATTTTTCCAACCAAAATCAAGCTGCTGTTCCTTTCCTGAGTTCCTTCAGTTTGTATTTCCTCTGTGCAGCTAAATCTTCACCCAGGAGGGAGTTTTCCATCTGGGGAAGGAGTTAAGACCACAGCAATAGTGATGTCTCCAGCATGATGTGAAGTCAGCAAGGAGGAAAAGATAATCTTGATCCAGGAGCAGGAGGTCCTCCTTGAGTGCTGAAATACAAAACATAAGAAAGAACTTTTTCTGTGTCTAAACCTGAAGACTTCACAGGAAGATCATTTGTGTAGGAGAAAAGTATGGAAGGATGTGCCTGCATGCAGAGATATTCCCAAACACTGCATGAAAGCAAACTTCAATTCACATATTCATTGTAGCAAGAATTGAGTGTTCTGATCTGACTTGGATTCTCCAGGGACTGCATGTCAGGCAAATGCTACAGAAATCAAGAGACCAGATGACCCACTTCTCACTAGCTTGAGGATAAACCCCCACTGCTTTGGTAGCTCAATTCAAACAGGCCGTAAATAATAATTCTTGAGAAAAACAGGGTGGTGACACTAACTTCAAAAAGTACTTCACAAATTTGAAAACTTTTATTAATAACCAGCCATGATTAATGTACTTGGCTGTGGAATCCAATTACATTTTGAAAGCAAATCATGAAGGAGACTTCATACTTCTTTTCTTTTACAACTGACATGACAGATCAAAAATGTTAATGCTACAAATACTGTACTGACTGCAACCCAAATATAACTTAAATGCACTGATTTGTTTTACAAAAGTAGGACATCCAAGTAATAGCCTATTGTTCTGTAGAGGCAATCAATGGCACTTAAAAACCATACAGCTTATACCAACTCAAACAAATACATGCACAGAATCAAGAGACATTTAATATGCTGCATAATGCAACTTGAAATAAAGTTAAGCATAAAATGTGTATCATCTAAACTGCAGAAATCACTCCATTTTAATGATCTATTCCCTAAAAAGAAAATGTAAAGTGTTTAAAAGATTTAGCAAAATGTGTGCATAGATTGAATAAATCACCATGGGTATCAATTATATCTGAAAACAGTGTACAGCTCTTACAACATCAAGGACTGGTTTTAACTACAGCTGCAGTGTAACTAACATTTTCTTAATTTCAATGAGTGTTGTTCCATTATAGGATTAACTTGTGCTGAAGCTGAAGAAGCCAAAAGAATTTTGAGTTATAGAATTCCAAAGACATTTGAGAGGTACACAGAACAGCAGATTGTTTTGAAATATGTTGGATTTTGGCTGAAATGTTGTTCTAATTTCTCCCCCAGTGAGACATCTCATGGGAGCAGAGCAAACAAGATTTGGCTTTTCTTCCAGAATTGTAAAAAGTAAATATTGCAATGGGCTACAAGTGCAAAACTGTGGAAAATTCCTGTCTAGAAAAGAGAAATTTACATAACTAAAATGAGTAGGTTCCCTCATTAAAATCCTTAATACAGAGGTACATCAGCAACATTTAAGTCCCTGTGTTTCATTCTAAAACATTGATATACTGTATCTATATTGAGTAGGTACCATTATAACAGCACTGATACAGCAGCAGAATTTCATCAGGTCAGCAAGCTATTAAGTGAAATCCTGTAGAAAGGTCAAAAAAACACTTGGAAGACTCCTGAATCAAAAACAAAACAAAAAAAAACCCCAATGACTCTGCATTTGTCATGAGCATTTCAAAGCATTTGAAAATGTTACTACTGAAGAATGACAGAACTTCATTTACTACAGACCAGGGTAGAGAACTAGTGATTTGAGAGGTGCCAGCAGTCCATTCTGTAGGTGCTCTAATTTTTGCCTGGCTTACCCAAAGGGTGGTCATGGTCACTTACTTGCTATCTATGTTCAGGATGTTTTAATTTTTGTCCATTCTTAGGCTACTAGTCATGAATGAAGCCTAATGTGGGATGTAAAAAAGACTGAATTTATGATCCACAAGCAATTTATGGGAAGCAACTGGTTTTGTGTAAACATGTGGAGTGTTAGTATAGAGAGTAAAAGCCATCATTCAGCCTTGAAAGCAGGCTCTTGAACACAGGAGCAGAAGGAACATTATATATCTGTTAGGCTAAATCTATGCCTCTACTAAATTCAAGTCAGAGTTCCAAACTGAAATACTGCTATTCACAGAAAAGTGAACACAGTTCTTGAAGCTTCTGCCATACCTTGAGCCTAAGATTTCTGTATGCTGAGGACAGAAACATTTGCATTTGGCATTTCGTTTTTCTTCAGCAGAATTCTTTGCACTGACTTTTTCATTGAAAGAGCTGTAGTGTCTATTGAGAGCATTATTTTGCTTATACAAAAGGAAAACTAGATAATAGGTGCTTTTTATGTCAAAAGGTTGTATTGCTTTTCTCCTACTGCTGGGTGGCCAAAATATTTAAGTCATAAATGGGCAAATGTCAAAGCAGGTCTCCTGCTGTGCCTGACTCCCTCTAATAATTAGGTGCTGGTTTATTATTCTGTGGCTTGGTTGTGAGTACAGCTGTCAGCTGACATAACTGGGAATGGAAGGACCACATTCCTTATAGCTAGACAACTCCCTTCAAAATTCATGGCATATTTACAGCTGTCATGATTTGTAGTATCAGGTTCCAGGCTAGAGCTGTGCACAGCAGAGTAATAACTGGACATATGTGACTGCACTGTTAAACTCATGTATTTAACATCAGAGAATGTATATTGACACAAAATGAGGAGGATCAGACCTTCCATCCAGGTATGAGTATGCTTTGTGCTCTCTCACAAGAGCAAAGCAGCTTCGCTGCCCAGCTGGGAACTCTCTCTTCCCTGGAGTCATCCCACAGTGTAAAACTGCTGCACTGGCCCCAGCTCCCTTCCCTCCTGTCCTAGCTAGCACAAGACAAGGAAAGAAGCCCTGTGGAAAAGAGTACCTCTGTGGTACCTGGCCACCACAGCAGACATTTGGAGCAGTAAACTACTAACACAATATAGCTACTTGCTAAAAAATATATTTAAAAAATGAAACAAAACAAAACAAAACCAAAAACAACTGTAAAGGTTGCTGGGAGCATATCCATATGTAGCCAGAGGGCTCCAATTCCTGTCTGCCTACAGAAAAACACAATGGCCATTTATGTCTTCCCTGTCTTGCTGCTGTTTGAAAGGTGTTTTACTATCCTGCCATCCTTTTTCAGACTCTCTAGACCCCTGTAACACCTTGAAGGGCAAGAGACTTCTGTTAGGTCTGATAACTGGTAATGGACAACCTTCCTGTCCTGACACACCTCTTCTTTAAAGGCTCCAAGTAGCACACCTCTACTTAAAAGGCTCCAGGTAGCAACACCAGTTCAGTGCCAAAAGCTTTCTCTGCAAAAGTTATTTCCTGGGTGAGGGAATCTCAGAGAATGAGGACTCACTGACAGAGTGGTGCCATGGCATGGGCTGCACCAGTAGCTGACCAGCTCAAGCTGACTGTTCACAAGGTGTATCGTAAGGACACAGGTCTGTGTTCTCTCTATGCATAGGGTGGCAGAGAGTGATGATCATTCTAGGCATCTCTTGTAGCCTGAGCCATCTTGGATAGCCACAAGAAGGCAGCATAGATGAGGATAGAGGAGCTGTTGTTCCTTCTGACACTAGTGGGAGATTTCCTCCTTGCTGTGAAAGCCTTGGGTGAAATGTGGTAAGGGTGGGCTCTCAGAAGCAGCCCACTAAAAGAGGTGTTCTTGAAAAGGAAGAAGTCACAGCTTCTTACTGCTCCAGCCCAAGGCACAAAAGTTTAATGCTGCAGGATTATTAGCTCTTTTTGTACTTAACAAAACATGTCAGTAATGTTCTGTACAAAAACTTTCCTGTGGCAGCTGTCAGACTTGTTATAGCTGTAGTTGAGCAACCAGTCAGGACATGTGGTTTTCTTGGGGAGAGGATTGTTATGAGGATTGCTGTGTTTCTTTATTCCAGAAAATCAAATTAGCTCCTTGCTATTCCATATTCTAGCAATAGCTTCCTACCAAAAAGGCATCCTCCTTCAGCATGGAGGTAGAAAAGCAGGGCAAAAATGTTCAGGAAGAACATTTAGGAAACACTGGGTCCTTAACATCTCAGTCCCTAGCCTTTATGTAAGGAAACCTTCTCTGGTGTAAGTGGCACTTTTTTCCTGGGCAGAATCTATAAGGGCAGTCCATACTGCCAGAAGAAAGGTAAGAGACCAGAATTTTGGATAGAGAATTTATTTGCCACAGCATAATACTGGACATAGAAATTATAAGAAAAAGTTTACTGAGAAAAACCAACTAATATATCAGTAACCATTAGGGTTTTACCAGCAGCCACATACTGACCCTGCTGAAGATGTTAATTCACTTTAAAGTTTGAAAAAGCCAGAGTGAAAAAAAAAAGGAAAAATAGTGCAAACATATATTTTTCTGCTTTTTCTAAACACTGGCAAATCATTCACCCAACCTCTTGCCAGATAAGAAAGTTCTAGTGGTGACTATTTGTGAGATACTTAATGAAGTGAGACTTTTTTTTAAATTCTTTTTGCCCAGGAGACAAATGTGTAGCCATATGATTTTTTGCCCTGCTATGTTAAAAATGTATTTATATTTTTTCAAGTACACCCCGATTAAAGAGGGCACATCTGTTTTAAGTCCTTCTTTATGAAAATTACTGAGCTTCCTCTGAAAGCTTATCTTTTAATTTCAAAATTCTTTGTAGCAATAACTTAGATAATAACCAACCATATTTCTGTCTTCTTTAGGAAAAAAAAAATAGAAGAGTGAGAGAGAGAGAAAGAAAGAAAGAAAGAAAACCATTTTGAGCTTTGAACTCCCCCTCCCTCCCCTCTTTGGGTCTCCTTTGAAAAGGCCCCCTTCATTTGCGTTTAAAATGGATGTTTCATACTGGTTGATTAGTGTTAGTATGGGATACCAGCCGCTCTGAGCCCAAGGCTCAGCTTGAGATCTGCGGATTATTCATCAACTTCCCCGGCAGGGGGGACCGTTTCTCACTTTCCCTGCACAGCAGCAAAGTGTTCAGCTTTGCTTTTTAAGATTTTTTTTTTTTCCCTTTTCACAAAGTTAGGATTTTTGGGTGTTTTTTATTTCCCCCCCACCCCCCTTCTTTCCCATGAAGGGGTTACTTGAGTGTACATAACACCAGATCACTTTTAAGACCAACCCTCCCCCTTCCCGAGCAGCTTTCTTGGCCTGAATAGCAGATAATGGATCGGGAGGTATTTACCATATGTCTGTCTGGTTACAACCATTGTTTAAGGCAAAGATCATTTAAATAAGTAAATTGAGACTTGGAGAGGCACTCGATCTTATCAGCATATTCTGGCCATATTACACCATGTCTTTTTCTTTTATTTTTTCTGAGGTCTGATTGATGTTTTATTTATCATATATTAAGTTAGAAAAGATGCAGAGGACATATGTTAGGATGTGTTCATATTAACAATATTTGAGTAGCTTTTATTATCATTGTTAGCATTCTGAATACCAAGTCTGAACAGGCTTTTACAAAATTGTTATTCAACATTAGCTACCTGTGTGTGTTTGTAACATTTGATTGTTATTCTTAATCAGAGACAATGTTTCAGAACCAATGGAAAGGAGTTCTCCTTGTGCAGAACAAAAATAAATAGCAGACAATTTTGTGTTCTTGAAATCTAGGCCACATTGGTGTCATCTGATCTCACAAAAGAGGAGTTCTCTACAAACCAAGGGTCTCTCAGTCCCACAAGCCATTATCTGTACAGGAATACATTTGCAACAGGAAGAGTTTTTCTAGACATTAGTGAGTATACATATTTCTCTTTGCTCCTTTGTCTCCAGCTGCCTAAAGGCATTCATCCTTCCTTGAAGGTAGCAACTACACACAAAATTATGATGTCTACAATTACTTTCTTTTAACTTTAGCCATCTAAAATAGGCATGAATCTTGATAATTAGTTTGGAAGAATCTATTGCTGATAGAAGGAAACCAGCACCTGCAGAAAACCACCATCTCATCACTACATATTATGGAAATGAATATCCTCTAGATATGACATAGACTATCCACACTGGTGGAGTCCAGAGAACTAGTTCAGATCAAACTCCTAACTTTCAGATAGCAGAGACTGGGTAAGATGATTCACACTTACTAAGACACAGGATGATTTGGTGGAATTCTCTCAATCCTTAATTCTTCTTAAAATGAACAGCTATCATGAGCTGAATTTTATTTCCCACTCTCATCCCTGAAAACTTTTGGGAAAAAAAAAAAAGGTTTCTCCTCTTTGGTACTTTTAGTGAACTATGTTTTCCTTTGGGCTATCTTTAATCTGCTTACAAGGTGATTAGTAGGAGTAAGAGACACAGCACAGCACTACACAGACTTTGAAAACAAGGACTTCTTTACACTCACATGGGCACCCACAGTTCCCCCTTCCTAGTAAATATAAACCAGTGACACATTTTCTCTCTGTTACCTTATTTTTTGGTTTTGAACCTAAACCTCCTGGCTGAGCTCTCTCACTATGAAACCACTGTATGTAAAAGTCAGATATTTCACTTTAAAATACAAATGGCCATAATAATGTGCATTGTGCCAAGCTCAGGGCTACTGATATGTATCTGGCATGCTGCTCTGGGAACAGGCACTTTGGTACCTTCTCTAGGTCCTGCATTCCAGGAGGGCTCAGACAGCATTTATACCCAGCTGTTCAACCACCTATGTCCAGAAGATAGAACTGTGAGGATCCGGAAAGTAAGTGGTCAAAGAATGATTTTAGGCCTATCCAGGGTTAGATATATGCTAAAGAAATTATGCAGGCTGAAGCTGAGGATTTAGGTGCCTAAATTTCTCTAAAATGTGTTTGGGGCACAGGAATGTTTCTTTTGACAGCTGTTAATGTTTCCTTACTCTTCTCAATTTTGTGTCTGCTGCAGCCATAACCACAGCAGTATCTGAGTGGCATTCAGAACTGCCTCATGTGAATTCTGTCTCTTTTCTTCTTTTTCCCAGGAGGAATCCATGTAATAACTAGAAAAATGTAAATACATACATAGATATATATATATATACATATATGCTTCTATATACATATATATGGACCAGTGAAACTAGTAACTATGATATTTGACTCCTGCAGCCAGGAGATGGGTGTTTTCATCACAGACATCAAAAGAAATAGCTGAAGGAGGTGGGGATGACAATGAAGCTGATAAGTCAAAGGATATTGTGAAAGATGTTGCAAGAGATGGAAAGACATGTTTTACATACCCTGCTGCATTACAAATGATGCAGTCCACTACAATACTCCAGAGAGAACTCAGAGAATACACAATGTGGCTGGATTTCTTAGGGCCACTTCAGCAGGATAGTGCAAATTGGCACAGCTTCACTGACTTGAATTGATTTGGGCAAATAAATTGAAATAAAAGAGACACCAAAAGAAAACCAAATGTTCTCTCAGTCATTTTATTTCATTGTTTCTAGGGGCATGGGGGTTTTTTTAGCTCACAAAGCATTAGTGATAGGGGTAAAGCCATTTCTAGACTGATTTAACATGTATCTGCCCAGCTCAATTCAAGTCAATGAAGCCATACATGTGAGTTCATTGCCTGCTGGATGGGTATTAAATATAATTGATAGTATATCTATATTTGGTACAAGAGAGAGCAATGCAATGGATAGCAGCATGGGTCAGAATTCATTTCAAACCAGATTTCAAATCCTATGGAGTTACTACATCTTCAAATTACTGTTACTGAGGTCAGGATCTTTACAACCATATTGATCATCATGCTTTCTCACAGAAGTCCATGTGGAAATCCATTCAGCAGGATCACTTGTAACAAGGTCCACCAGGCATTTGACATTTTAAAAGTTCACCAAAACATCAATTTATAAAGTTATTATCTGCAAATATTCCAAGGGAAGGGAGTGAAATGTTGACAGATGTTTTGCATGTAGGTAGATACAAACTTTAACATTGCATAAAATGTGTGAGAACCATTTAAACTCAATTGCAAAATTAATTATTGGGGGTTTAAAATTGTAACACACCATTTGGGCTTTAAAGAATCTTCAAAATAAAGAAAATAACTCAGGTATTTATTGTTTTCCTTCAATTTACATTGGTGCTATAAATAGCTGACAAGAAATGATGACAAATAAGGTATTGTAACCCTTTGGGAGTTTATTAGGTCATTTGTGAGAGCGTTGAATAGAGTCATTTGTTGCCCTCAGGTGTTTGAGAGTCTCTTTACCCTTGGGAAAGGAATTTAACAAAGGAGTGTATTTCAAAGAAGGCACTCTGTGTTTTCCACCCTTTTTCTGAAGTGTTTTCAAACACACTCCAAGCTAAAAATTCTCAGAAGTGAGAAAAGGAGATATATATCAGATGACCCCTGAAGCAGCTGACAATCCCAGGGAGCAGAAGATAGGGTCAGATTCTAGATGCTTGAATCCTAAATACATTTTCACCATAGGAGGCCTTGATTTATTTTTGCCCCACCCACTGGGTGCAAACTTTGAAATGCACAATACAAAAGTGTTGGACTAATGCCCTGCTTGCATTTTTTTTATTTGGCTGAAATGTGACATGGCTTATTTTTTTGTCTGCTTGCAAAAACAGGGGGCAGGTCCTTTGTTACAAAAAAAATATTGCATCTGCCTTAGTCTATACAGCTTCTTAATTAAATAAAGAATTAGCATCTGTTTAGGTTATAACAAAATAGATTTTCAGGCAATATCAACACAGCCATCATAATGCATCCACTAGAGAAAAGCTTTAAAGCTTAAAAAAAACCCCAAAACAAAACAAAAAACCCTCCCCAAACCTATACCTGTAACTGTCTATGTAGCATCTAGGTAGATATCTATTCCAAAAGCAATGGTCTATATCATCTTTCCACTGGAAAGAAGGGTAAAAAGGAAGCCAAGGAGGAAGGAAAATGTCAATCTGTGTGTATATGTTTTTCTTTTTTAACTTCCTGAACAGAAGCAGTGACACTTAGCTCCTGATTCCTATCTAAAATGCATGGAGTAAGCAGTTTTAGCATCACCTGTCTTGTATTTAGTTCAGGAGGTGCTATCAGGTGAATTCACTAGCTCATTATTTCTGCTTAATTAAAATATTTAGAGATGAAAATCTGTGGAAGTTTAGTTGTGACTATGAAGAAATAACAGCACAATCTAAGTAAGCAGAGCAATTTTGCAGTATGCAAGTCCTGAATGCAACAACAGCAATTGTTGGAGAGCAGGTAATAAACAAGATTGTTGTCTTATTTTTCCTTGATGGATATTGCTGATAGGTCCAAGGGAAGGTTAATCAATTTTGTTTCAGGAAAAACATTCTTCCTGTGCAAATTTTGCTTAAAATAACTTTATTTGTAGCATCAAACAAACTTTTATTTGTAATGAGCCAGGCAGAAATAAGAAAACCACAGACTAAAGACATAGTGCAAACCCCTTGTTTTGGTCAGGGAGCTGTCCCAGGGACAATAGTTTAGTGTCACAGGCATCTTTGGCTGAAACAGGGGCAAATGCACTCATGACATTCATTGACTGGAACAGGAGTATGAAAAATTATATGAAGTAAAATTCAGCATGAATTTTTCTTCATTAATCATAAAGGATAAATCTTAATAATTAGTTTTACAGTTAATTTCAAATGAATGCTGCTCAATCTTCCAGCATCTCTGCTCTTTCCTTCCCTCTCTGTTTGCCACTAGCAGTGCAGAAAAACTACAAATGGCTCAGAGGTTTTTACATTCAGATACTAGTGTTGATTTGTATTTCTGGCTCTGTACATCCAATGCTCTACTTGTCACTAAAAGACCATAAACTTAGATTTGGTGAGAATCATTAAAAAGTCTTGAAGTTTAGGAAAGAATTGTGCCCCAAAAAAAAGAACTCCTGTAAAAACATACTTTATGACATCTAAGGGCTGAAGGCTTGTGCTTTTTAACACACTGGAAGCCTGGAAGATAGCACTGTTTTTATAGCATCTGCCAGACTCCTTTCCACAGCACAGTGTCAGGCAGGAGTTAACTGTATGTTTGAGAATGAGAAAAGCAGAACAAAGCAGAACCTGTTTTCAAAACATCTTTCCATGTTCTGGATGGGTTTTTGTTTCCCTTGACAGAAGACTGAATGTAGTGGGCATTTCTGACCTACATTTTTGGGAGCTGACTATTGCCTGTGTGTACGTAACACATAGCAAAGCGCTGTGCTCTCACTGCGAGCTGCTGGGCAGGGATTTGCACATTCCCAGCATCCATCAGAGGTGGTTACAAAGGTTCCCAGAGCATCTCAGAGATGGTCCTGCAGATTGAGTTGCTGTATAATTCTTCTGTCACTGAAAAGACCCACTTCAAGCAGTTTATAGCTACAATAGAAACTACCAAAGTACTACAAACTTTGTACCTGAGTCTTGGGGTCTCGATACAATAAAGATATCTAGCTGTTGGCCAGAGCTCCCCTGCAGAGTCAGTAAAGCTCAGGAGGAGTCCCTAATGGCCAGCCTGCACACTGGACTTCAATCCCTCTGTCCCCTTCTCCGTGTTTATAGATGGATGCAGGCTTGTTTCAGGAGTGAAAGCTCTGCAGAGTAACAATAGTTGCCCCACCTGAAGTGCAAGCACAGAACATGCCATGAAGGAAGCTACAGTCCTGTTATCCACCACTCTCAAAAATTATTTCCTGGCCTTATTCACATGTTCAGGGGTGTGCTGTCATCTACTTAGACTCCACTTGAACCCTCCCTCTCTCAAGTGAATGCCCTCCAGCCCTTGTCTTCAAACACTGGTGTCCATCCTTTTTGATCATACAACTCATGTACATTTTTCAAAGGCAAAGCTGATGCTTATGACCCCTCTTCTCTCTTGTTTTCTCATTTCTTGACTGAACTCACTGTGCATTCAGTTCAGAGGTAATTCATGCAAATAAGCCATTGCATTCTCAAAAGATGTCCAAGATGAAGAATGGCTGAGATTAGGCTGCCCTTATGGGAATAATTCATGTAGCCCACATATCATTTGCTTAGGCTGAATTTGAGAGCACACAGAAATTAGCTTCTCAGTCAGTGAATGTTCTGACTGTGACTGTTGCTCATTCCTGTTTACTCTTTTAGGGGCTTTTCACTTTCTTGCCTATATTGTCATGGATGTAGTCCACAGACCGCATGGATCTGACTTGGAGAAACTTGTTTTCCCCTAAAGCTGACTTTTGAGTTCAAAGAACCCAATCAGTTTTGTCAAGACAGTTTTGTGCTGGGAAGGTACAAGAGAATAACTTGGAATGCCTGAGGAAATCTGTAATCAAAAAAGTTCAGTGCTTATGAAATTAGGCACTTTCAAGAGTAGACAGTATCTAAGCAGGAGATCCCACTATCAGCTTGGTATTCAAGTTCTATATTGTACACTATAAGCACACAGTGTGTTCCTCCACGTGCCTCCATGGAAAGTTTGTCACAGAAGTAATTTAGGTAATTAAAATCCATGTGTTTATTTCTGGAGTCCTTAGAATAAATTAGGAGCAACCTGCCACTGTCCCACTAGAAGAAGCCCTGACCAAAATGACCCAACTATGAAGGTAGGGAAATTGAAAAGTAATTGCTCATGCTATCTACATCAAAGTTAGTTCAGTTGTGTGATTCCTGTCAGAGTTCAGATAATAACCCCTGGTAGTTCCCCTGCTACTGCCATCTGTGTCAGCAATTCAGGCACAGAAGAAAGACTGGACTAGTATGAAAACCAAACTAGTGATGTAGTAAGCAGTACTGTATATGAGGATACATCCATACTTTGGAAACGCCTAAAAATAAGCCATTTCAATTCTTTCTCATTCTCCTAATCACCACTAACTTCCCAGCACAGCCACAGCAAGGGAAATCAGGGAGGAATCAGCACACCAGTGCAGCCTCTGTTAACATGTTTTCCCACCTTGTGCTCCCAGTTCCTTAACAGCTCTGGTTTAGCGTATTGCCTCACTCGTGTGCCCCGAGAGGAAGGTTGAGGCTGAAACATGTCATAACAAAACAATGCACTCATTTTTCTTTCTCATGCAATCTTTGCATCACTTTATTATGTGGGGTTTGTTTTTAATTCATTTTACATCTAGAAGGAATATTATTCCTCAGTGACAAATGTGCTTCCTTTAAATATGTGGTAATAGACATTGAGTCCTATTAATTTTAACTTACTGTATTACATATCAGTTCATTTTGATTGATTACTTCTAAATGAGAGATGCCACAAGAAGATTTAAGGCAAAGGTTTAAAACTGAGATTAAGCCTTCATTATTTCACTGTTCAATAATTGAAAATGACAACCTTACACATGGAGCAATGTGTTTAATTTTGAAGGTACTTATTAGACTGTATCTGGAGCAAAGTGCTAAGGCACAATTGGAATATTCATGTTGTCATAGAGAGGGTTCAATACAACATGATAATCACATATAGGAGGAAAAACCAAGAAACTCTTACTAATGTCTTTGATGCAATCTAGCAAAGTTCCTGAAAACTATGAATCCTTGACAAAAGTCTACAACTGCTGCCCAGGATCTTAAAGCATCCATCTATATGGAATCTCAGAATTGAGGGTGGGTCAGTAGAGGCTTAATGTTCATCCATGCTCTGATATCACTGCAACACTGAAATCACAAGCACCTTAAGACCTATTGCCTTTATAAGCAGCTTGTGATAGATTCACTGGAACTGGGAGAACATATGTGTCTTTGCTTATGATCTGCAGTCTCGGTCATGATACTTTGCCCATGATTCCTGTTTGTGCAAGTGCTATAGGGAGCATACCTTCTATACCTGTTATATAAAGTTCCTAAGAAAGCCAAGTTTTCAAGAGTGAAGCTGTCAATCCTAAGAATTACATTTTATCTGGATCAGTTACATGTATGAAGAAGCAGAATAGGAGTAAATGCTGCCACTGGAGGAAAGAAGTACATGTTTAAATGCAATATCCTTTGACAAAGGTCAGGGAGCACCATATGTTCATATTTTATTTTCCTTGTAAATACAATAAGGACAGTTGCCTTCATGTAACAAAATGTTCAGATTAAATAAGCTGCTATGGAAACAGAATATAGGGTGTGTGGTTTGGTTGATGCAGCTACCCAGGTGTAGAAGACATGTAGAAACGTGTTTGATATTTAGCTGTGCTCAGCCCTGCAGACCAGATTCCGTACCTGCAGGGAGCCAGAAGCAAAGTGTTTTTTCTAATACCTTACTGCTATACTGAGGAATTTACTCTGCACTATTGTAACTAAAGATATCACTTGTAGATTTGTGTTCTTGGTTCTCATGAAAGCGTATTTGCTAGATAACCAAGAACTTGAGGGAATTACTGGGATAGTGTACTGAAATTGTAAATGCACTTGCTGAGATAGTCCTCTAGACTGTGACTGCAGGTCTGATATCATGCACAAAGGAGTAGCCACACTGTCCCCTGTCTCTGTATCAGTGATAATAACACAACACACAAATTCAGTGTTTGTGGTCATGCACAATTGCTGAGCTGCAAGTCCCCTCATTCTCATGCACGGCACTTAGAGAGGTTTCAATGAAAACCTTTCAAAAATGATTTTGCAACTTAAGAAAACATACTTCAGCAATTACCATTTCCTTTACCATGAAACCAAATTCACTGTACATTACAGCTTTAAAGCTGAGATCTAAGGTTCAGATCAACTCTTTAATCCTGACTGTGGCTTCGGGTACTTCCTGATATTTATGAGAAATGCTCCAGGCCTGCAGCTGGGCTTTGAACAAAAAAATAATGAACTTCGTTGACTGTGAACAAAGTTCTACACTATTTTGAAGAAAGTTAAGCTGTGACATTTTTTAATCCAACATTAAATAACATAACCCAAATTCACTGCATAATTCAGGAATGTTCAGAGCAATAAAAAGACAATTAGATCAAACAGAGTTGCTAAATGAGCTGAAATCAATCTATCTAAACTTGGGGATTTTTGCTTGTCTCCCTTCTGAAATAGATCTCACTGCTTCTTGGAGTCATACAATATTTTACTATATTTTAAAAATATTTTATTATCTTACCTGAGTCAAAATACTGTTTCAGCTCTATTTTAATATACCCCATACACTAATTCTCCATCTCCTCTGATTAGTTAAAAAATACAGATAATAAAGGCTGAGGCCACATTTTACAGAATTTCATACTTATTTATATAGTATGCTTTGCAAATCTAATTATAGTATTAACTTCTGGAGGCTTTGTTCCTCTCTGTTTAATATGACCTCTCCCTTTAATATGGGTATTTATTGAGAACTTATGTCAAATCACTTCTTGCTCACTTTGCTCAGGATTTGGATACAAATTAAATGTCAGCAAGGAGTGATGTGAATTTGTAATGGGCAGAAATTAGCAGAAAATAGAGTTAAGTTGATACAGTATGGAGAATGTTGGCAGGGATATGATGGTTTGTAAATAAGAGGCCATTTTCTCTTCAGGAAAAGAGGGATCAGGGCACAGTCTGAGAAAACAGGGCTTGGAATGAGCAGTGGTGATAACTGCAGTGATTAGATACCCTGGTAAACAGGGAACACATGAAACAGAAAAACAGTTTGTGCCTGTTGAAACAAAACACATTGTTGTCAGGAGGAACATGAGACAGTCCTGAACAGATTCCAAGAATAGAGGGAGTGATGTTTCAAGAGAAGTTACAAAGAATAAGGGCTCAGAAAAAAAAAAAAAAGTAAGGATCTAAAGGAAAAACAGAAATTAGGGATGAAAAAAATAGACAGGAGAACAGCAGAGGAAACACAAAGTTGAAAAAGATATTTTCCCTTTTCCTGAGAGAAAATGCTTGTGTTGTATTTGTTATGCAGTGAGTTGGATATTATCTCTGTAGTAGCAATTTTTTCCCATAAGATGTTTTTTTGCTTTCTGTATGTAAATACTAGTTTCCCTGCCCCCCATACTCTACCCAAGGTACTAAGTAAACCAGGCTCCACTGGGTAGGCAGTTCAGTTCTTCTATCCCAAGCTTACTTGTAGTAAATCAAATGTGACATTAAAAACTTGCATTGGGAAGAAGCAAGACTGGTAACTCAGGAGATATTATTTTGGATAGTAAGCCAGCCTTAAAAACCTTGTCTCCCTCACTTTAGAAAACACCTAATTAAGAATGTGAACCCACTGTGGTCCAGATTCGTGAATACTTAATACCTACCACGGGAACTTGAATCTTAAGGTTTATTTTTGAGCAGCTCCCATTTGAATTTTTTAAACAAATATTTAACAAGATTCAGGAGCAACATGTTGGGCTTTTTAAAATCCAGCCCCATGTATGAATTGCTGATTTCTGTTGTGAAGCATTCCTTGTTTTTACTGGCTTCATCATGGCAGACAATACTTTTTATTCTGTTATCTTGAGATATTGCCTTATCTGGGGCTAGAACCAAAGGAGCTATTGATACCTGGACTTGGTGTTAGAACAAAGATATGAAAGTAAGAGTTCACCTTACATTGCAGTTTGCACTGAAGGGAACATATTCTTCTCTGTGTGTTGGAATAACTTATTTTTTTATCATTCAGAATCCCAAAGTGCTGCTAACTACACAAGTTAACTGCTGTCTGCTAATACAGTTCCTGGCTCCTACGTCCTCAGGCATCTTTTTCCTGTTTATACTTGTACATCAAATGGGGCCTTTGGAAAAATCCCTGATTTTCTTTTGTTCTGTTTTCTTTGTTCTGTTTCCATGCAGTCTTTTCCCCTTTGGAGATGACATGTATGGGAAATAGCTTATTGTAGCAACAGGAGACAGAAGGCAAAAACAATTGCATCATGGGTAAAACAAAGATCAAAGCAATGTGCAAGCCAAGTAGCTGTGAAAAATTATTTCATATGTAATATTTTGGCATGTTGATGTCCAGGACTGGCAGCTTTTTTGGCAACACAGAAAAAACCAAAAAAGGCTGAGTTACCATTTGCAACATCTTGTTTTCCTGTGTGTTTCTGAGAAACTAGCCAGGATGGAGGACATGATGCACCTGTTGCAACTGCTGCTTTGCCATTTCCACATGCCCTCTGACTCTGAAAATTGATTAAGCCTTCCTGCAGAGTCACACTTTTAACTGGGCTTGAATTGCTAAAAAAAATAATTAAAGAAAAGCAAGTTTGAAAGGCTGTGAAAACCACATTGGAACCTCTCTTTCATTAAGTACTAATTAACTGTCTGACAACCCACGTATAAAAATGAAGGTGCTTATTGTTGATGTTTATTTTCACTTTATAAGGGATTGCTGTAGGTAGCCAACCTGATTAAGTACTTCTAACAACTCCCATCTAAAGATAATTAAGTTCTGCAGTGAAATGTAAGGAATTTGGCATAAAAAAATATAAACACTAGTACAGCAGATATTGTAAATGAATAAACAAAGGTAACTATTTCCAACACACACATTCTGCTTTCTCATGATTTAATAATGTAAATGAGTTTAACAAGATCTTTCTATTCTGTTTATCTTTAAATACTGCTCAGCCAAGAAAATCTGCATGTTGTGTTTCTGCAGCTTTAACCCTCTGACCCACTGGAGACTTCTGCAGGCTACAGAGCAGTAACAGTTGCCACTGTGGCTGAAGACCCCATGGCAAGCAGTAATCAGTCCTCTTAAAAGCACTGAACAAGCCCCACCTAGGTGGATGTTTTGAGTTTGTTAAGTATTTATCCAGATTTATATGTGGATAATAAAAATCACATGCTAAAAGTACTTCAGCTCTCTTTAAGTAGCAATATCCACACTTTTATAGTTTGAAAGTTCTTCTTTTTAACTTGTAAAAGAGAATCTGTCTTCCCAAGTGGGTTGCTATGCTGACATTAATAAGCACAACAAAACTGGCTTTAGGGACAAACTGATAATCAAACAGGAGGAGACATTTGTATTATTTAAGTGTTAATATTAACAGTGTCACCCTCTTCTACCTAGGATAACAAAGAACAAGGAAAAGGAACCTTGTCCTCTGTTCATGATGTTTACCTGAAAAATTGTAAATGACAACATGAGATCAGACTGGTTTTTTATAAAGGTAAGGCTTTAATTAGATATTTATTGTCCCTTGAATTTAGTGGCTCCAGATGCATTGCAGCCTCTTAATCTTTAAGCAAAGGCACATTTAAACCCGACAGAAATGTGCACTTGGTTCTCAAGAAAAACATCCTGGCTGTCCACGCAAGTGTGGAAACCCTTCCTAGAGTTATTTCCCACTAAAGGTTGCTTACTTCCAACCTAAGATTTGCTAGTTATGAAATACCTAAAATACCAGTTGTGATTCTCTGTAACAATCATATCAACTGAATCAGTCCTGGTACTTAGAAAAAGGTACTTTTTTTCTTCTCTTTGATTGTTAGTCTGCTGAGTTTCTCAAAGGAAGTATGGTTGCTCATGTCTTTTGAACTGATGATATTTAACAGGATAGCAAAGTCATTCCTGCCGACAGTGCCCATGCTGTGCACCTTGACTCCACTGCCAACAACGTCTATCCCTATTCTGCACTAGAAAAGAGCAAGCAGTGTGAGCAGCCCTGGTGACAAACGCAGTCAGGCCCTCACTGAAACAACCTAAGTGGTTTATTTCTTGTTTTATAGCTCCACCTTATGGTTAACTTAAAATTATTTTTCAAGCAAGAAGTGGGATGAGGAGGAAATAATTTTTGGCGGGAGGATCCTCCTCTCACGAAGCCGACAGCCATCACCCGAAGCAGCCCGGCCTCCAGCGGGCGCGACACCAGGCTGCAAGAGGCTGTGGGGTGGCGGTGCCCGAAAGGTACCCCTCGCCGCAGGCTGCCCGGAGCCGGCGGGAGTTCCCAGGGCGGGGAACCCCCCGAGCCTGTCCCTGCGGAGAATAGCGTGTCAGCATGATTAGCTAAAGACCCGAGCGCTTGAACCGCAGCCAGGCCTCGCCCGAGCTGATGCGCTTAAGCCACGTTCGGCTCCGTTCGCCGCGGGAGGTTGGGTTTTTCGGGATTTTTCGGTGGTGCTCGGGCGTCGGGAGCCAATCAAAGGGCAGCACGCGTTCTCGCCTCCCAGCGCTAGCGCCTGCCGCCGTGGAGGTGCGCGTCTGAGCGGCTGGGCTGAGAGGACGGTAAGTGGGGAGGGTTCAGGGGTGGCAGGGGGCTTCTGTTTCCGGGGGACCTGTTAGTGGGTACCGACGTTTGTTTGCCTTAGCAGGAACAAAGTCGTGTGTTGTCGTGAAGAGGAGGGGTTCCTGTGTATCGCTGGGGTGGCAGCAGAGTCCCTTTCGCGGCTCAGGGCCTGGCAGGGCTGACGAGGAAGGGAGGCGGCTCTGAGTTGCATCCCTGCAAACTGCTTGAAGCTGGCGGAGGAGTTTGGGCCGAGGAAAGGAAGAGTCGCTGAGGTCGGGGAGGGCAAGGCTGGGGGAGGTCTTCAGAGCAGGTTTTACTGGGGCAGTAAGGGTTAGTATATGCTTTGGGTGAAGTACACGCTACTCCTACACTGCTGCAATAAATTAGGATGAATTGAGGCTCAAGTGTAACGGGAAAGTAGTATCAGGAGGCCCTGAGTTAGGCTTGGCTGAAGTCCTATATCTGCCTTGCTCTCCAACATAGTTGACTTTCTTCACTGCTTCAAAGGTTGTGGTGGGCTGTGCCAGGTGGCTCAGAGTTGACTATGAGAAAGTGTAGTTTTCCCACACTAGCTGTTGTGGCTGTGTCAGAGACACAGGAGCAAGGAGTTTTATGGAGGAGAGTACATTTTGCAATGTACCAGTTGAAATTAAGCAAGGGAAAATCAGTAATGCTGTTCATAATACTTATTGGAATAAGGTTGGGTGAAGGAAATGATTGAACACTAATGCTGTAGGTGGCTTGTCCTACAAGATGTCTGGAAGAGCTAGAGCCAGAGCAAGAGGAAGACCTCCAGGACAGGAGACTGCTCTTCCTTCTGTTGGACCTGCGCCTGTAAGTTGGTTCTTTTTTTAATGAGTACAGCTTGGCTTTGAAATGTCATAACTCATCTACTTCCTATTTTATATATATATATATAATGTTAGATGATATATGTGTGTATGTATATATTATGTCAGGTGTATAGTTATATTAACTCATTTTTATTAGGGCAATTTGTGTTTACAAACAAGTACTCTGTTATAGTACAGCTCTCAAAATAGAGCTAGTGGAAGCGGGTGGGCATTTTCATAGCCTGCTTTGTCTACCATGATACCCTGCAGAGAAGCAGGCTGCTGCTGCTTTTGATATATATTTGGGCAGAACCTGAGTCTGGCAAGTGTTCCTGCTATTGCAGGTTCAACAGAGTTTGCCAAGTCAGCCACCCAGCCATCAGCAACCTCAGCAGCCATCAAGACCAAAAGAAGCTGGTGGCCGTGGACAACAGAGGGGCCCTCAGAGTCTTCTACAAGCCCAGAGG
The DNA here is from genome assembly GCA_013399015.1 of Galbula dea. Lineage (NCBI taxonomy): Eukaryota > Metazoa > Chordata > Aves > Piciformes > Galbulidae > Galbula > Galbula dea. Next base: position 402,386 of record VWZX01010739.1, read on the forward strand.
GGGAGAAGGCCAGAAGGTCAGAAAGGGTGAAAAAGTTCATTGCCCACAAGAACAAGTGTTTCAAAGAGAATGCAATAAGGACATTTTTTTAGACTGTATTTGTAATATGTTTTTGAAAATGAGATTTATCACTAGCATTTGGAAAAGTCCACTGTACATACCTTGTGATTTTAATATTGTCATTCTAAGGTGCATATAACCAAAGCAGGAATTTTAAAAAGGAGAAAGCAATTGGCACAAGTAACTGCATCATTAGTAATGGAAAATTAAATTTTGATGCTTTATTATTTTTCTTAAATCTTAATAAGGAAGTTAAGTTTTCTTGCCTATTTCACATCACAGTGTATTTAAACGTTTTGGTGCCAGCAGAAGCTGAAAGGAAAGATCCGTTCTCCGTGTACTTGTAGAAGAGATTACTGATCTGGAGGGTTTGCATTTTCTTTTCATTTGGCTAGTGAGAGTTTCTATTTAATTACTAGTTAACTGTCTGTAAATCTTGGGAAGTTAGTGTGTTACCCGGATGCTCTTTTACTACATAGTAAAAGGTGAATCTTAACATTTCATGGGGTTTTAAAAAATTTCATATATACATTACTTTCAAAACTGAATTGTATTTAATTTTTACTTATATATAAGACTTAATTGTAATTCTTCCTCCTCCTTATTTCAAAAAAAATAGGATTACAGATTACTGCAGAGTTTCAGGAACTGTCTTTAGCAGATAGGGGTGAACGTCGCAGAGATTTCCATGACCGTGGGGCAACTGCTCAGCAAGCTGTAGAACATGTTCAAGAATCAAGAACTGGTATGTTTAGTGGCAGACTGCTTGAGACAGAATCATAGACTGTCCTGAATTGGAAGGGACCCACAAAGATCATCAAGTCCAACTCCTGTCTATGCACAGGACAACCCCAAAATCACACCATGTGTCTAAGAGTGTTGTCCAAATGCTTCTTGAATTCTATCAGGCTTGCTACCGTGACTGCTTCCCTGGGGAGCCTGTTCACCCTCCGGGTGAAGAACCTTTTCCTAATACCTAACCTAAACCTCCCCTGGCACAGCTGTGCCAATTGTGCCAGAAGCTGTGTAGCATTTTAAATTGCAGATATTTAGGTGTAAGTGATAATTCCTGTATGTTCCTGATATCCACTCCTTCAAGGAGGACTCTAGGTTTGCTTCTAGATGTTCTGGTTTCTAACACATTGGCCTAACTAAATTCATAGAGATCACTTAGTAAATGTGGAATTTGAAGACCTCTTTTAAAGAAACTTTTTAGTTTAAGGTAGTATGCTGCTTTCTTTGGTATGAAATCATGCCTATGGATAGGAGTTAAAAGCAGGCTGTCATGATGGTCCTGCCTTCTTGCTAGAACACAGACCTTTATAACGTTCAACAGTGCAGGCTCTGTGCTGATAATAACTTTGTGTTGCACGTGGTTCTGTGAGACTTAACAACCGTAACTGTAGTCCACCTTTGCATAACTGAATGATAACTGAAGCATGCCACAGGTCCAGGAATGGTAGAGCTTGGTTCTGCTCAGGTCACTTTGGGCCAGAAGCAGTATAGCTGTTTTCTTTCTCACCTAGATTTTCTGTTTAGGGCTATGCTGTTGCTAAATCATGGTTCATTATGCTTTGTAGTCTGTTGCATTACTGGCATTTTGTTTTCTCTTCATAGCTTTATATGGTTTTCTAGCATAATACACATGCTTTGTAGGTGGTAGGAATTTTTTGGTTTTCATCTGAGGTGTTGTATTTCAGATAGGAAAAAGTGGATAATAAAAACCAAAATAAAATGGATAATCCATAATTGTCTGCAGTCTATTTTTATATTAGACTTGTGTCTTAATGTCTAAAAGAGATCAAAATTAGACATGACAAAATGGGAAGAAATACTTCAAATAAGTAAGTGATCAGAAGCTAATTCATACTGTTCTGGGATTTTTTTATTTGTTTGCTTGCTTGTTTGTTTGCAAAATCTTGAAATAGTGAAAGAAACTTTGTTGTCACATGTGAATGGGAGTGTGGATATCTTTGTGTTGATACTTTCTTAGTTTTTGTCCTGTATTGGTGATTCATGTAAAGAAAAATCATTTGTCCACAAAGGAGGTTTGTTTGGGTGGAAACTGATCTCTCTAGTGCCTAGTACTAATCCTTTGGTAGACAGGTCTAAATGCTTAACCTCATTTGATGCAAGAGTTTTTCTGACAAGTGAAAGAATTACAGAAAGCTCCAAGTGGGTGAGTGTCTGTGATAACACTATGCCTGTGTGAGCATTTCCGAGAGCTTACTGAGCTAGAGCGGTTGCAGAACACAACTGTTCTCTAATCTTTGCCTGAATGTCTTAGGTTTTTAAAATTTCTTAAAAGCTGTTGAATTACTATAAACTAGTAAAATTTTGTAACTACTCAGGTGTTTGCCTCTCATTTTAGGTTCTTCAGGTAGTGTGATAAAACTGACAGCAAATTACTTTTGTTTGACGTCTCGACCCCAGTGGTCTTTATATCAGTACCATGTTGACTATAGTCCTGTGATGGAAGCACGCCGGCTTCGAACAGCTTTGCTCTATCAGCATGAAAAGCTAATTGGAAAGACACGTGCATTTGATGGTTCAATATTACTCTTGCCAAAAAAACTAGAGAAAAAGGTATGACACCAGAATGCTGTTTTATTTTGTATTTTGACTTGCATTTTATGATGCTTCTTGTTTCTTGGTGATCTGGATGAACTTAGAGAATTGGTGTCCCACGAGCAACATTTAGTTGGATTGAATATATTAGTATAAACGAATTTACGCATATAGAGAAATTTAGTAATAAACTTCTGATTCTAATGCATAGGTTCTGCAGGCTAGAATAATCCTCTGCATAGAAGTGGGTATTACAGGAAGTATTTTTCCTTTTTGTTTTCTTTCTGGTTATATTGTTTCATAACTTCTGTATTTTAACATCCAAGATAACTGAAAGGGAAGATGTATTGGGTGTATGTGGCAAGGTTCTGGTAGCTGGGGGGATTCTGGGGTGGCTCCTATGACAAGAGGTTAGGGGCTGAACACAACCATTTCCAGCTGGTTTCACAACAGACCCACCACAGACCAAAGCTGGGCCCATCAGCAAAGTTGATGGCACTTCTGTGTGTTTAAAAAGAGGGAAAAATGCCAGATTTTGAGAAGAAAGGAGCAGTAGCAGCATGTACTGATGGTAACCTCTGAACCTCCCCTAGTCCCTTGTGCCGCTTGTCTCACTGACGGGACTGAGTGCAACCAGTGATGTTAACAGAGGGGGGCAGAGGAGCCCAAAGTGAATTTGAGCCTGGAAAAAAGAAGAGTGGAAGCTGTTTTAATGTTTATGTAATACCTGAATCAGTAATTAAATGTATATTAATTGGTGATATCTTAAGTTTTTTTCCTCAAGCTGAGACTTTTTCCTGTGGTGGTAATTGGTAAGTGATCTCCCTGCTTTCATCTTGACTTCAGCTGCTTTGGGGATAGCCTCCATTTCACTCCGTTATCACCCAGATGAATGAAGCATTTTAGGTTGTAGTTTACAGTTATAATAGGAAATGAAATTCCTGTTTCAGCTAAGTCTTGAATTATTACTTAGAATCTTTAATGTAAAAGTCCTATTTGATATTAATGGAGCAAAGTCCACCTGTAATTCTGTTTGCCTGTAGTTTTATTAACCCAGCTTCAATTTCTCAGGTTACTGTTGTGTTAAGTAAGACTCGAAATGGAGAGGATGTGAAGATAACAATCACGTTGACTAATGAGTTGCCACCTACTTCACCTAGCTGTCTACAGTTCTACAACATCATTTTTAGAAGGTTTGCTGTTCAAGTTTTTTTCTTATAAAAAGTAACTTAAAAAACCCCATAGTTTTTCCTTTCCAAAGTGCACTACACATCAGTATTGTAAATTTTTAAGCCTTTGCTGTGGCCAACCACATCAGGTGACATTTTAATGTGAAGTTATATGCATGTTTCTGGCAGATGTTTGTGTGAAATGATTTGTTTCTTTTCCATGAGCAAGCAGACTTGCACTAGAGCACTAACTATTGTTGGCAAATAGTCCTATCTCTGCCCTCCTTTTGTGTCTGTGGATTTGCTTCTTAAAGCAAGTAGTAGTCCAGGACCTTGAACTGACAAATTGCTGGGTTTTTACTGTAGTCTTTCCACCTAACCTTGGTACATGGACTGCCAGGTTTATCTGAAATCTATCTTGTTTATGCTAGCTTCAGCTGGTTGGTGAAGGGTTGGATTGTATGCGAACTTATTCTCAACTGATTAATTGTCATTAAGTGTCCATGGCCTTTCTAAATTGAAGTTTAATGCAAAGTCCGCATTCTTGACTGTTTGATCTAGTCAGATGAACCAAAAATGAGATTGTGCAGAGGGATGGGACTGTGCATAGTTTGATAAACTGAATAAAAATGGTAAATTATATCCATATTTCAATTTCTAGGCTTTTGAAGATCCTGAATTTGCAGCAGATTGGACGTAATTATTACAATCCCAATGACCGGATCAGCATCCCTAATCACAGGTCTGGCAAAAAGGATACTCGAGTTTAGGAGAAAGGGTGATACTTTGATACTGCTCTGGTGGTTTGTCTTGTAATAAAACCATGAACTTAAAAACTGGTTTTCCTGGAAGTATAAGGTCTCGCTCTCCTAACTTAGTTTGTTCTGTGTGTAAGATCTCATTACTTCTCAGTGTGTGTTCTGCTAATACATTTTGCTCCAATGCCAGAAATCTTGCTGAAATGTCTGTAAGGCTGAGAGCTCTTAATACCTTGATTCTAAAGCTCAGGAGTGTCCAGCCTTTATTCTCAAGTCCCCTCTGATCTGCCATGTATGCTCATATCTGGCCATACCCTGCTGGATGGCTAGTTCTGGAGCTCAGCTGTTGCTAGCTGTCGTGTCCTTGTTCCCTGGCAGAATCCCATATGAAGTGCCTGTTGCCTCAAGCCTGTTGTACAAGTTAGGAAGCACGAGGTTGAGTGGGGCCCCATCATTTAGCTGTGGTGTACTCTTTGCCACTAACCTAGCCTGCACAACCTGGTTGATGAAAAAAAAGTGGACAGCCTTATATTAGTTCAGCTATTGGTCCTTTAAAAGTGTCTTGAACGTTCATACATAAGATATTTAAAGACTAGTAGCATGTAATGAATTTCTTAGGTTTTGAGGCATCCTTTCACTTCAGTTAACATTGCTACATCATTCAGTTAATCTTTTATCTTAAGTTGACTAAAGCTATCTGTGTGTTTAAATAATTTTCATTTTGTTAACTTTTAGGAGCTTGTTTATATTTGGGTAATGTATTCTTTGTCTTGACTGCTTTCTGGTGCCTGGCAAAGTGGAGGTGAGAATAGAGATGCTTTAAAGCACATATGTTTTGACAGGTTGATGGTTTGGCCAGGCTTTGCAGCTTCAATCCTCCAGTGTGACGAAGGCATTATGTTATGTGCAGATGTGAGCTATAAGATTCTTCGCAGTGAAACGGTGTTGGATTTTATGCACAGTGTGTATCACCAGGTTGGAGAGCAGAGATTTAGAGGTGCCTGTGCTAAAGAGCTGATAGGTTTAACTGTTCTTACAAGGTAAGTCTCTTTGGACTCTTGTTGTCTTAGAGATCTGTTTAGTTTTTTGGATGTTCCATGTCTTGAGGTATACAATGAAGCATCAGAAAGCATGAAAGTGATACTGTTTTTCAAGCTAGCAAACTAATCAAGGTGATAGCACTTACAAAAGCAGGATGTATGTACTGGATTAGTTCTGTTTTCATTTGGTTTTATTACAGTTTAGCTTCTAGTAGAATTGATAGCCTCTTAAAATTGAATTTCTTGCTGATAAATTTGAAGTTCTTGCTGATAAGAGGAGCAAAACTTTAAGCTTAAGTGAATATTGCTATTAACTTTTTCATCCTGCAGTTCTATTTCTTTTCTACTTGAGTTAAGAGTATTTAAAAACACCCAACCAACCAACCAACAAAAAGCTGATTGAATTGTTTCTTTAGGTACAATAACAGAACATACAGAGTTGATGGCATTGACTGGGATGCCAATCCAAAATGTAGCTTTAGAAAATCCGATGGTACTGAGATCAGCTTTGTGGACTACTACAAAGGGGTATGGAAACTTAACTGTCAGTGTGCACATTATGCTTTAACTTAAAATGTTACAGCTTGTTAGAGGTTTGCTTATGATGTGTGGGTTTGTAATTAATAATTTTATGTAATGGAACTTTATTTTTAATAGGTACTATGTAATCTGATAGTAGTAAGTAATGTACTCAGCTTGATTTGGTATGAGTAGTCCATCCCAGGGAGTAGTCAGACGGGTGGGACTGCCAGGAGGCCTGCATGGATGAACAGGGAGCTCCTGCAAAAACACAGAAAGGAAGCATACAGAAGGTGGAAGCAAGGACAGGTAGTCTGGGAGGAATACATTGTCCTAGCATGCAGGAATGAAGTTAAGAAAGCCAAATCCCTACTGGAATTGTTGATGAAATGATTGGCTTGGTAGTTGAGGGGAGAGCAGTGAATATTGTCTACCTGGGCTTCAGTAATTTTTTGACGCTGTCTCAAGTAAGGCCCTCGTAGAGAGGCTGATGAGCATAGGCTGGATGAGCAGGCAGTAAAATGGATTGAGAACTGGCTGAATGGCCAGGCCCAGAGGGTGGTGGCTGGTGTCACGATGTGTTAGTTGGAGTCCAGTAGCTAGCAGTGTACCCTAGGGGTCAGTACTGGGTCCAGTCCTGTGTAATGTCTTTATTAATGATCTGGATGATAGGGCAGAGTACACCAACAGCAACTTTGCTGATAATTTACTGGAAGTAGACTGTATGGAGAAAAAGTTAAACTGTGAAGTATGTTTGTTGACTATCAGCTTGTGTTGCCTTTTTATGTTTGTTTTGTTTTTGTTAAATAAATTAGTGACTGTTAGACCAGCTCTTGCCAAATGCAGGGAAAGGTTGTGGGAGGGTTGAAATTCAGAAACTTCTCTTGGAATCTTCTTTGATTCTTGTCATATCTTAAATTAAGTTGCTATATAAGGCGGAAATCTTGTCCATTACTGAGCTGGAATGAGCATCCTAATCTTGAGTTAGGTACTGTGGGTGATAATGCCTCAAGCAAGGTAGAGGCATTGTGTCTGTTGGCCATAACTGGATGACAGAGTAGAAAGAATAGTGCTTCCCTATTTGGCCTTTTCTGATAAAACCAGTTCCTCTCAAGTTAGATGTGAAAAAAGTTGCTGATGGTTTTTGTTTTGGTTTTGCTTGTTTTAGGAAATTTAAGAAAAATACTCATTAAGGAAACTTGAGTGTTTGTTTATTAATAACCTAACATACAGTGTATATTTCTAATACAGCAATATAACCAAGAAATTACTGACTTGAACCAACCTGTTTTGGTCAGTCGGTGTATGAGAAAAAGCATCAACAGAGTAGGATCTCTGATCCTAATTCCAGAGTTGTGCTTCCTAACAGGTACTGTAGCATTTTTTTCGTGTCAAAGCATCTGTCAAACCATAATGCCTACTGAAACTGGTATTTGGCAGCAACCTCTTAATGGGTTAAGTGGGAATGTTTTGTTTGTATAAAAGTGAAACAAGTTTTGTAGCTAAAGATTAGATTAAATTTAAATGAGGCTGAAAAATTTGAGGGGTTTTGTTGTTGCATGGTTTTTACAAACAATGTTCAACACTGGCCCATTGATAACTTGTGGAGTTATTTGATGGGAGAACTTCAGTTGAAAAAAGAGAAATTTGCTTTAAATTGATAATTTTGTAAGATACATAAATACATATTTTCCTTTGAGACACTGGCATTGCACCAGCTGTATCTGCCTCTCTCAGCCCTGTTCTGTTTTGCTTTGGAGATGTAAATAAACAGCTGCATGTCTTGTGTGGCTTGCTCTCAACTGCAAAAATCCAGAACTTTTTTTCTGTGCTGAGGGGAATCTATGTACAGGGAGCAGCTGAAACCTTGAGTATTGCTGACGCCACTCTCCATCTCTGCAGTACATGCATAGTTAATCTCTGTGACTTGTAAGTTTATTTTTCTCAGTCCTTTGTCTTACTTGTACTCAGAAAAAGATTTTGCTGTTAACAGGATTGACAGAGAAGATGCGTAATGACTTTAATATGATGAAAGACTTGGCTGTTCATACACGACTGCAACCTCGGCACAGGCAACGTGAAATAAGAAGACTCTGTGACTACATCCAAAAGTATGCTGCCTTAGTAACTTCTGTACTTCTTTGTCATGAAGAACGTGTGTGATAAACTTCTTTCTTGCCACAAAACTTTGGAAATCATGCTGTCTTTAAAAAAGAAAAGTCTGAGGAAGAACACATACCTGTTTTAATTTAAATCTTCTTTTTTCAACAGAAATGACAGCTCTCAGCAGGAACTCCAAGACTGGGGTTTAAGATTTGCTTCTGATTTATTATCCATTTCGGGAAGAGTTGTTCAAGGAGAAAAAATCTATCAGTCAGGAAATGTGGTAAATAAAACAACTTCTAAAATCTTCTGGATCTCTCACTGGTGAAGCAAGTTCTTAAGGGAGGGAATACTACTTGTTGGTTTATAAATGAAGGATTATGAGTGAAAAATGTTACATGCAAATCTTTGTCCAAACAGGGAACGCACAAACTTCTTAAGTTGTTCACAAGTTGTGTTCAGAAATCTCAGAAGATTTTCCTGGTTTTGCTTTACAGTAGTGCCTTCCTTGCAAAACAGTCCCTCTGTGTATAAAGTCATTTCAGATACACAAACAAGGAGATATTTCTAAATACTTAAAGTTGGTTTAACTTGTTTGGTAGGGTGTTGATTTTCTTTCTCTGCCATCTCTTATTTACAGTTTCATTACAATCCTCAGTTTGCTGATTGGTCAAAGGAAAGTAGGGGAGCTCCTTTACTCTGTTCAAAGGCTCTGGACAACTGGTTATTAATATACCCACAGCGCAACCATGAGAGTGCTAATACGTTACTTCAGAATCTCTTTAAAGTCACAGCCCCTATGGGGATGAAAATGAACAAGCCGACCATGTAAGTATCTTCAGAAAGCTGAAGGAAAAATCATTTTATACTAATTAAGATGTATCTTTTAGCATTCTTAGGCTGTTAAATGAGGGCATACATAGTGTGTCACAGTACAGACTTCTGTGAGATTTTTTTAATGAAACCAAGTTGCTTTCAGTAGGCGAACTGTTCAGTTTTCTCTAGTTACTGACTTTCTTACTCATGCTTGTATACGTGAGAGCTTTCACTGGGTGTCAAAACATGCCAAAACCAAGCAGTGCAGTCATTGAGCGAAACCTTCTCAAGTGGAGCTGCATTTAATACAAGAAGAAATACATATTTTCTTGCTGACTTTGGATGTATTCTGATTTGTTTTCATTGCAAATATCTTCCTGTAAGTACTTGTACTGGCTTTTAGTTTTGCATTTCATTGCTCTTGGAAGCCTGAGCTGGGGATGATTCCTCTTAATCTTCAAAATGTGTGAATATTGTACATTAATTAATAACTGTACATGTGACGCTTCATACAGTACTGATGCATAATGAGCATTTGTTTTTGATGAAGCACCAATAGCTGTTAGCTGTTTGTTGGTTTGGTTTTCTGTAAGCATTTTTTCCTCTTCCTTTTCAGGATTGCAGTAGATGATAGAACTGAATCTTATCTAAGGGCTTTACAGCAAAGTGTTACCCCTGACACAAATATAGTACGTATTTGAATCCAGGATTTTAAATCATGTGTATCTCTCTAATTGGTGGGATTCATTCTCAGAAATCAACCTCTTGGCTCCTGAGTATCTAGTACATGCCTACTCTTACTCCTGTTCAAACCCCAGGATCACTATGAGTATCCTGGGGAAGAGTCTGTACTTGGCTCTGAAGTATGGACAGTGAAAGTTTACAGGTATTTCTTTCACTGTGAACACTTGAATATTTCTCTTGAGTGTTAAGAAGCTTTTCCTAAAGAACTACAACTGAGAATGCACTATCTTAAAAGCTTTTTTTTTTCCTTCAAAGGCAGTTTGTATTTTGTCTGCTTCCCGAAAGGATAAATACGATGCTATCAAGAAATACTTATGTACAGATTGTCCCATTCCAAGTCAGTGTGTGCTTGCTCGCACTTTAGCCAAGCCCCAGACTGCTATGAGTGTAGTAACAAAAATTGCCTTACAAATGAACTGTAAAATGGGTGGAGAACTTTGGACTGTTGAGATCCCAGTAAGTAGGTTGTTCTTGGGTTTTTTTGTTTATTTGGTTTGGGGGATTTTTTTGGTTGTTTCTTTGTTTTGGTGGGGGTTTTTTGTTTGTATTTTTTGGGTTTTTTTTAAAATAGTAGCTGATTTCTTTATTGAGCTTTATTGAAAAAGCAAGCCTTTTCCCCCCAAAAAGAAAACTGAGCATTCTTCATGTAGTGGGTTTTTCTGCATCTGTGAGAAGCACCATGAAGTTAAATATGACATAAAGAGGCTTTTAATTCAATTCGATGCTTGTGGTTTACTTAAGTGTCTTGAAACCATACAGCTATGTCAAGATCTTGTTACACTATAGGATGGAGATGATGGGTGCTTTGGGATGTTTGCATGTACTAATATGTGTTCTGTATTGATTTCTTTTAAGCTGGAACGGGTAATGATTGTGGGAATTGATTGTTACCATGACACTGTATCTGGAAAGCGGTCAATTGCAGGATTTGTTGCTAGCATGAATAAAGTGATGACAAGGTAAAATTTAAATGCCTAAATAAATGAGTAATCTTTCCTTTCCCTTAACTGAAAAGTATCTTGAATGTGGTTGGCCACCATGAAAGTGTCCTAATTGATTTATTGTACATTGTTAATAATAACAGTATATTGTCAATTATTTTTTCCACTGCATCTCTTAAAGAATAGCTTTGTCCTCCTCCCACAGTGCTGAGGAGAAAGGGCAAATGGTGGGGCAAGGGCTAAGATGAATAGAGGGTGTCAGGATGACAGGCTCTTTTACCTTTTCAGCTGACTTGTGTGAAAGTTGTTTGAGAGGAATTGCAAATGGTGGTAAAGCATTTATCTGCCACAGGGGCTTTGCCAGGGAAATGTTCTCACAGTATACAAACTCTTGCTTGGCTGCCTTGACCCACAGTAGCCATAAAGACTAAGTGGTCATAGCCATTTAAAAAAATAACTTCATTGATGTAAGCCTGGAAAGTACTTTGAAGGTCATCTTTTATTTTGTTCTTCACAGATGGTTCTCCCGCTGTGCTGTTCAAAGTCCTGGGCAAGAAATTGTGGATGGGCTCAAAGCCTGCTTGCAATGTAAGGGAAGGTTTTCTGCTCTTCTGGAGTCAGATCTAAGGAAGGAATAACAGTTTAGCTTCCCCAAAACACACCTCCTCTGCTGCCTGGAGGGGAGGCATCACCAAGTTGCACTTAGATAGAAAAGCATCAAAAATACAGCTGTAAATATTGCTGAAAATTGATAGCACTGGGTGTATGCTCTTTCATTAATTCCCATGTTTCCTAAAAAAATTAAATAACCACTTCTTAGTGTGCTTCAAAGAATACTTTAAAGGAGACTGATTTAAAGGATGACAGCTCCTTGCTGTGAGAGAGGCCAGCAGAGTAGATAATCTTCTTTGGTTCTGTCTCTTTTGTGGGTACACAGGAAAACCAGAATTCTTTTTGCTGGTAATGTTTGTGTGTCATGAGGCATACCTGTTTCGGGTTACTGAAAGATCAAGGGCCTTCAATTTCAAAACTTATTGCTGTTTTTCCAGTAATAAAACTCTGGTTTTGTTTTGGGGTTTTTTTGGTATGAATTATTATTATAGTTAACAACTTTTACTATTTCTGTTGTTTTCAAGCTGCTCTAAGAGAATGGCTTACATGGAATAAGTATTTGCCCTGTCGTATTATTGTGTATCGTGATGGTGTGGGAGATGGACAACTGGGTACATTGGTGAATTATGAAGTGCCTCAATTTCTGGATTGCCTCAAGAGTTTTGGTGAAGACTACAAGTAAGTCTGTTTCCACCAACTTCCTTTTTATGCTGCAAGAGAAATACACACTGGGATACAAAAAGTGGTGACAGATGATGATTGTGTCATCTTTTCATCTTTATTTATTTTCACTTGAGCTCAAATAGCTGCTTTTCTGAGGATTATTTAGATGATTTTCAGATGATTGTTTATGTGATTTGAGATACCTAATCTGTAATATTAATAGGTAAATATTAATTAGGTAAATTAATATTAGGAAAAGGTTTTAGTGCATGCACCACGTGAGTATTCAAGACACACATACACACATGTACTCTTTAGGCATTCTTGATGCATTTGGTAATTATTACTGTCTTCCAACTGGTTGATCGTAGCTTGACCATGTGTCTGGCAGGTCCATTGTTTTCTTTCCCCTTCTGAAAGGTCTGTCTGTTGTCCAGTCACTTCTGTTAAACATTTTTCAACATTTTGCTTTAAAACTTAACAGCTGCAGTGACTTGGTTTCTTAATCTGCTCTGAAAGGCAGAGCTATTTCCTGACATGGCAGGCAAGCAGAATAAATTACAGCTGGTAGGAATTGCAGTGCTTGCTCACTTCTGTTTAGCTTCTGTTAATGGCTTGCTCTTTACCAAAAACACAGTTAAAACACAGTGTTTCCTATAGGAAAAGGTGAGAGATAGGAGAAATCAGATACATATTTAGAAGATCCCTTTTTGGTCTGATTTGTATCTCTCTATGAAAATAAACAAACATATAAGCTGGATTGGTGAGAGGTAGTATCAAAGTTGCACCTGAAACCAAAGATCTGAAGTTATGAATAATGTCTTATGTAATTTAAATCAATGAATTAGTGAAGACTTACATGTAAAATTAATGTCCTGGAGAACTCTCTCTAAAACTGCTTTAGCTTTGAAGCTCTGGAGAATCTGCTATGGAAATACTCTCACTACAGTTTTTTCAGGCTAGTTTTGTTTTGTTTTGTTTTTTTCTTTTATTTTCACTTACTTTAGACCAAGACTTACTGTGGTAGTTGTGAAGAAACGAATAAATACCAGGTTCTTTGCACAGTGTGGTGACAGGTTTGAAAACCCACCCCCTGGTACTGTAGTTGATGTAAAGGTTACCAGAAAAGAATGGTAAGTTGGTATAAAAGTAACCCTTTTCTGTTTGCTGGCAAGATCATAGTAAAGAAAATATATCCAACATTAAATTGACTGTGAGATCAAGTGGAAGAACACTTGCAAGTTGCAAGTTCTCTGGGGGTTGGGAAGTCGCTAGAAAGTGACTTGGAATTGTAGTTCTGTGGGTAGGTTAAACGTGGACCCAGGTCACATTGAAGGTGTTTGGAAGTCACAGTCCATGGCACTCAGCTCAGGTGTGTGGGAAGCACTAAGCTTGTCAAGTACATGATGAAAGGTTGGACTTTGGTCAAGGGGTGCTGGAGCATGTGGGGAACAGCGCAGTCGTCAGCAGTAACACATGGTTCTGATAGGCAGTTCTGCCTTTCTGCTGTTGTATTTTACCAACTTGCTGCAGGTTTTTCAAGTGTTGTGATAGGTGACAAACATCCAAACATGGATGTTTGGGCTGCTAGAGTAAATGAGGAGCATAACCTATATGCAAGGTGCTTATCAGGAGGAAAACTATAATTGATGAATGGTAAAGATCTTCATGGTCTTAAGACCTGTTCTATATAACAAGATAATTTACATTCTTTCAGATCTCCTGGCCTTTCAGAAATAGAGGAAACTGCTTATTTTGTGACCAAAGTATAGGCATACTTTTGGGGTTTACTCAATATATGTAAAATGACCTGAAGAAAACAAGTAAGACAAACTTGTGGGGATTTGCATTTTTCTAAGAAAATCAGCCATTTCCATATCAGTCTTCTGGGGTTTTGTTTTTTCTGTTACAGGTATGATTTCTTTATTGTGAGTCAGGCAGTGAGAAATGGTTGTGTTTCACCCACTCACTACAATGTAGTTTATGACTCTAGCAAGCTGAAACCAGATCATGTACAACGTTTAACCTACAAACTTTGCCACATGTACTATAACTGGTCGGTAAGTATTTAGCCTGGGAAATGGTAATATTTTTCTTCTAAGATTGCAGATCTCTCTGCAGTGACAATAAGAAGGTAGAAAAGGGTATCCTTAAAACATCCCTGCAGATCCAAAAAGCCTGCCAGTATGTATGCCTTAAGCTAGAGAACTGGACATTTTATAATTACATGATCTCTTTGAAGTCTGAAGATTGAAATCATCTTTGTTCTCACTAGAAAATACTTGTTTTGAGTATTATTCCCACATTCTATGTCAAAAGCAAAGCTGAAATGATTATTTCTTACCTGCAGAAACATTTACTACTTTGTGTGGAGATGAACATGTTCCTCCATTTCACTTGAGGCTGCTTCTGTTGCTTACTAAGATCAGCACACAGCCTATGCCTGAGGTGTGCTGTAGATTTGTCAGTTTAGTAATCACAGATATTTCACATGACTGAACCCATGTCCTGCCTTCTTTGAGATCCAGCATCAAATGTAAACCTGCATAAGAGGCATTTTTGGAGTGGGGAGCAGAACAGAACTGGGAAGTTTTTTGCATCTGTTCCTAAAGCACTGGTTTTAGTGTCTTCTGTGTATGTAATGTTATTTTCACAAATCAGCATAAACTACAGGAAATATAAATTGTACATGTATCTATAAACTTCTGAATTCCAGGACTCCCCTTGTTACAGGGAATGATGCTTATTGGAATGATTTGAAAATAATTCCTTTTTTCCTTTTTTTTTTTTTAATCCTTGTCTGTTGCAGGGTGTTATCAGAGTACCTGCTCCTTGCCAATATGCCCATAAACTGGCCTTCCTCGTTGGTCAGAGCATTCACAGAGAACCACACCTCTTGCTCTCAGACAGACTTTACTATCTTTGAAGTTGTTAACACTTAAAAAGATATAATGTAGTTGCTTCCTAAGGAATGTAGAATTGTCAAGGGTTTTGTGTATTGTTCTGTTTTGTTTTGTTCTTAAGAGTCGTGCATGGGCTAATGAATATGTGCAGTTGTGGAACTTTATTTTCATTGTAGCAGGAAAAATCTTGAGATCTGCATTGGAAGAGGTCTCTGCTTGCTGTAAAGACTAGACAATTTAAAATTATTTTTTAACACTTATTTACTGAAGTGTTTCTGTTCTTGTTCACAAAAGATTATCAGCTGTTCTTATTTTTATTTATGTTTTGGGAAAGTCTTACACAGAATTATTTTTAGCATACAAGATACAGAGTTGTACAGACCAAAATCCCAACTTCTCCAGCTAGCACATTACACTTTGTTTTCAAAATGCAGTTGTTGCTTCCTTGTTTCTCTTGGCTGTTAAATGAGGGCAAAATGTTGTTTCCTAAACTATTTCATAGTCTAAGAAGAGGCTATCAGACATTCTTGCTTACCAATGCTTTGTTTTATGATTGCATAGTGCTGCAGAACCTAGGGAAGGGTTTGCAATATTTGCCCCAGTAAGTGATTTTCAGGAAACTATCTTGTGCTTATTTGTGCCTCCTTAGGAGTAGAGGGAAGTGAAGAGGGATTTTATCTAACTGACAGAGCTGAGGAGGAAGGTCTGTGTATGCCTGAGTTTCAGGAAGGAGCATCAGAGGCAAAATCATTTCTGTATCTTAGTGCAGGAACACCATTTTTATCTAAGGCTACAGTCTTGCCTTCACAACAAGGGATGGCTTTGACTATGCCCAAGTGCTGTTACAGGGCTGTGGGACTGGCATGGACTGTCCCAGTGACATGCTTTTCCTTAGTCTTGGAACTTCATATTTACTACATAGTGGGAGTTAATTGTTGCTCTAGACAACTCCAAATTCATAACTGGAATAAACTAAATTTCTTGGTTGATAGTATTTAACTTCAGGCTTGATAAATGAGAAAAGTAACTTCCATCAAAGACTTATCAGTGCACTGATGTTCTGCTGTTCAGAGTTGTTTTATTTGGTTATGCAGTTCTGAGCAATGGGAAGTGGTTAGGCCTTACTTTGTATTGTACTTTGAAGATTTTCATTGGTAACGGCTCAGCAGGAGTAGCTTAGTTTGTAAAGCAAATAACAGTTGTATTGATGCAAGTTAATTTCAGATACTGGCATGACCAGATGCACAGTCAAACGAGTGCATGTGGAAGAATTTGGATTAGTGCTTTTTCACTAACTTGTTGTGGACCTCGTTTCTTTTCCTTGTGAGATTTAAATAAAGTTGCTACAATCCTTGCTCATTTCATTGTGTTAGATGTATTTGCATACATCAAGACTGGGCTTTGGGCATACTTTGTGACAAATGCTAGAGCAACTTCCTAACTGTTCTTTACCTCTGGAAAACTCCTGGAGTCTTGCATTCAGGTGAGCTTTTATTCTGCAGTGAACTTAGATGCTGTTGACAGTTATAAAAATGAGGGAGCTTTATAACTTGTGTTCAGTTCAGGTTTTTTTCTTTCCTAGCCCAAGAGAACTGTACCAACCTCTTCCTTCCACATGAAACTGGTAATGGAGAGAGGCCTAAGGGTTTTTGGGAAATATTTTGTTTGTTCTGATGTCAAAGAGTAGTGACTTTTCTTATTTACTACTTAGTGTTTTGTATTTCTTGCTAGTTACAAATCACTTATTCATACCTGTCACAGGTATTCATACTAACCTGGTTTCTTATCACTTGAGGGCAATAGAGAAGGAGCTAGTGCAGCTGCTTCCTCAGTCAGCTACAGAAAGGTAGGAAATGTGGGCTGTATCCCTGTGGCTGTTCCCTTCTCCATGTGGGTGCAGTGGCTGAAAGTGGAGCTTGCACCATGGCTGCGTGCTGAATGATCGCTCCCGGGGCATATGTCTTACTGTTTGGGTCTGAGCCCTTAGGGAGGGAGGGAAGGCTAAGGCCATGATACAGGAGATTCATGAAACATACTGCACTCTACAAAATATCAAATTATTTATTTATAGAAAATATAATACACAACAGTTGTACACATGCACACACCCACACAGGACTTTACCACAAATGTAGGCCAGTTATTTTCTTTAATTAAATGTTATAATCTAGCACACGGTATCTTACAGTAATTTACATTATCATCTGAAGACACAATGGGGAAGCTTTGAGCATTCATTTATAAACCTTCCATCAATTACAAAAAGAAAGGCAGTCTGAAAAGTATGTATAAACAGTAAAAACAATGTACAAATGGACAAGAATTACAAAATAGTAACAGCCAATGACTGCCATCAATGTGTAAGATTGTTTTTCTTGAGATGCCAATATTGCAATTAATATTTGATTATCATCTCTTGCAGCCTTTTTACTGGCTACAGCTTGCTTATCTAACAGGTTTTTCACTTTTTACTGTAGACATGCACTTTATCTTGAATCTGACATCAGCAATAAGAAAATGCCTTTTAATTTAGAACTGTACCTCCACAGGAAAAAAAGTTGTGGAGTAAAGGTTTTTTGTTGTAGAGTTTTTGGTTGGTCTGTTTGTTTCCCTGGTGATTTAGAACAGTGACCCAGGAACTCCAAAACTGGAGATTGTGTGGTTGAAACTGAGTGAGTCTCTGAATAACTTACACTGTATCTGATAGTGAAAATATTGACAAAATAAATCAATACAAGGAGTTTGGCTGGGGCGGTGGGGGGGAGAGAAAAAAAGAAAAAAAAAAAAAGAGCATTTTGCACAGCACTTTCAAATTCCCAGGAGTCACATCAGACATTGAATGGAGTCAGTAACATAGTATTTGATCTTAAATTACCATGTTTTAGGGAAGATGAAGACAGTTGAATACACAGTACCTACAAAGTATACGTTGTATATTTATTAGACAGTACAAATCATTGTGCATTAATAAGGCAAAACATCAAGGCTGATTAAACTAGGAGTTTCAAGACCATTTTTGTGAATGATAAAGACTAGATACAGTGGGGTGATCTCTCTGAACCAGGAAACAATGAATAGTTTTCTTCCCCCCCACTTGTGATTAAAGGAGATTAAAGGCTGAGATTTATCCAGTAGAGTTGCAGGTGTTGAGCTGACTTCAAATAAAACCATGTTCTTCTGGTCTTAATCCCCCAAGATTTTATTTTTGTTTTTAAAGAAAAACATGTTTGCAACAACAAATCCACTTTTTTTTTTTTTTTTTTGTTTCTTGCTGTTGTGATTAAGGAATTCACATGATTCTATTGATGTCAGAGTTAAAAATGCCAAGGTTTGGTAAAGTTGTACTGCATAGTCATGAAAGCCCTAGTTTGGATATTTAAAAAAATAAAATAAAATAAATAATTACACAGACTGGAAGCTTTACAAGTTGTCCAGGAGTACATGAATCATTTCACTGCACCAAGCTTTTTCAGCAGTTTCTTGCCTTTGGAAAGCAGCCCCTTTTTCTTTTTCGAGGACATATCCCTGCCTCTCCCGGGACTACCAGAACCCATAGGTGACGTAGGTGACCCAGAATGGAGATGAACTGTGGGGGATGGTGCTCTCCGTGATGTACCTGTATTCTCAGGAGGAACCTATTAGGTACATTGTTATAATTTATTGAATGTTTGAAAGCTTAAAAGCTATTATCATCAAGAAAGTTGGTAAAATCACTTGTCCCATTACCCACTTAAACAAAAGGGCAGGTTCCTTTCTTCTTTGTGGTTTAAAATACCATATGGGCTTACAGAAAATACATGCATCTTGAGAAGAAGTACAGACAAGAGAGAACACTCCAATAGAACCCTAGTTTGGTTATACTTGGCTTCTTTTGCTGTAGTTCTGGCCATAAAAGCCACAAAACTGGTTTTGGGTTTGCATTTCAGTACTCTGATAGTACAAAAATGGTACTTTTATAATTGTAGCTATAGCTTTAAGAAATAGTGTTAATTGCTGTAAATCAGCAATCTAGAGAAGCCAAACAGTTTTCAGAAGTAATTAAAGTGCTACATGATCACTTATTTTTTAATGTCATTTAAATGCTTTTTCTTTAAAATTGGCTAGCAGACTTTACATACATATTTGAGGAGATGGCACACTGGCTTAAAAAAAAGAAAAAAGGAAAAAGAAAAAGCTAAAATGAACCTTAATTGCAATCAAAGAAAGCTTAAAGACCCTGCCTGCTTGATGTGTATGCTGCAGCTATGAGGTTGCTGGATGATGGTGAGTACTCGTACGATAGTTAGATGACAGCATCCCTAAATATTTTAAACAGCTTGGTTTTTTTTTAATCATCTAAAGCACTTAAATGCAAATGCTAGAACTACTGATACTCAGCCTACCCTAACTACAGTGCCCAGCTGACAAAATGTGATACTGTCAATTAAGATGATATTGTCATAGTAGAATCCATGCCTTAGGGAGCCCTGTTAGCTTTTAGGTCGAGTTAAAACATTAGCAATTACAGGCTGGTTGTGCAACAGTGCGTTAAGCAAAGGGGCTTCAAGCCTACTTTGATTTTAAATCAAGGTCTAATTCTAATGAAAAAACAAAAAACAAAACCAAAAACCAAACAAAACCAACTTGGTAAAGCACCCCAACGTACACCTGAAGATACCACGGATTTAGTCTAATGCATTCATTCAGTGAGCTGCATGGTTCATATTGAGACTTTTATTGCATTGGTAAACCAAACAGTTGCTAGTATTTCCAATGTGCACTTTGTAGGAAAGTCAGAGTAAATTGTACCATCTGAAGGGATTCTTTTCAGAATTGAATAGTTGGTCTGAGGCAACCTGGGGTATAATTGATTATGGAAAACACATTTTAAGGCAGGCAATTTGTAGCTGTATTTGAGTGTAATGAGTTTCAAAACCAACTATACCCTTGTAAACTACCATAGGTATCAGCTTGTGTTTCATTTGTACCTTCTGTAAGGGTTGGGGGTGTTGTGCTTTTCTCTTGATACCAGAGTTTGGAATTTTTACATCTGAGGTTGGCTAACAATGCAATATGCAGCTTTTGGGTGTAGGGTAGTTAGACATCAGACTCTCCTTTCTATGTAAACATAAACATTTAGCTCATGAAGAAATATGTTCCAAACATTGACCGTCATAAAGTGAAATTGAATTGATTTATTTCAAAGGATTCCTTTTTAAAGGATTTTTCTGCTGAAAAGCTAAATAGACTTGACTAGGTACAGTAAAAGCATACAGCCTAATCTGTGGCCAAGGATTCTGGAGACATATTTCTTTTTTTTTTTTTTCCCCCACAGTTAAGTTTCAAGACTTGCATTAGATAGCCAGGTAGCTTTAATTGAAACCTCTACTGGTATCTTCAGTTGCTCACTTACGTGAAGGCTACATTGCCTTATTAAGGTGTGAAATGAACACTCTTCTTCTGTTTCCAAGCAGATGAGCAAAGAAATAAAAATATATATAAAATATATAATATATAAAAGTATTGCAGTGATGAAACAAAACAAAAAAATGAGATACTCTAAACATGACTAGTCTTTCATAAAAGAGAAGTCTCTGGGCAATTAACTAATACCAGTTGGGCAAGGAAGTCATAAGGATTAAAAGGTCACCACTGTCAATCAGCTGCATTTACAATTTGTATTTAAAGGAATGCTCATACCAGGCTTTTGTCCACAAGAACTTTTGCTTTCATCGAGATACTGCATGTTGTAAGAGTAGTTTAGAAGCATTAGGAAGTAACTGCTTTGAGCAGGGAAAAGCTGCTTAAACTCAAATTGTAATTGAAAGTACTGTAATGACTGCAATCAAAGGACAAGTTTAGTTTCTTCATTTACAAATGTAACGAGCTAGCAGAAGGCTCAGTAAAGTCATTTTACTTTCTGTTTTATTTTATCTATTTGAAAGTTAATTTTAAATGGATAAATGGATTAAAAATGTTAAAAGTAATGTCTAAATTATATATGAGACAGAATGGAATGGAAAATAAAAAGTTAAGTTTTTCTAATGCGGTTGCTTACCCTTTTTGCTTTCGTACGCATCGGTGTGTCGTGAGCGTAGCGCGAGGGTGCATCGGATAGATAGACTTCAACATCGTCAGGCACTTCTTCAAGGAAGTTGGAAGGAACCAGCCCCTTTTGTCCATTAAGTTCACCCTGCAACATGAGGAACATTTTGGTGAATAATGGAGGTTCCCAAGAAGGTCAGGAGGTATTTTTGACCATTTCAAATAGCCATCACTTAGAACCTTAAGAGCTTATACACTACTGAAGAATCACAAGAGCTATTGCACATAACAGAGGGGAAATGAACTTGGGTTCTTTGTCTAGGCACAGTGTAGAATGGGCACCTTTTCTAGATGTGGGAAGCCTTAGGCACGTGGTGCTAGTCTGCACAGCATGAAGGCACTGCTCAGGCAAAATATTCCTTTGCGTCACACCTGCTAAAATGTATCTGACAGAGCCAGCTGGGCTTGTTTCGTGTGGAGGAAACACTGTGGAAATGGGAAATACAAGTTCAAGATGGAGACCAGCAGCTCCTATCAACTTGAAGACACTTCTGCTGGGCAATCAGTGCTAGAGGACTGGCTCCCAGGGTTAAATACCTGCTCTTAAAGAAATGGCAGAACCGTAGGATCAGTTAACTACTGCTTAAAAGACTACTCAATTATTTTATTGATTTAATTTGATCAAATAACCCTTTATTGTGAGACAGACTGTGTCTGTGTTGTTCTCCCCCATGAAATACCTTATACATCACATGTATAATCAAAATACATACTTTCCAGCAAACTAAATGAGGCAAATAGTACTTAGAAAATGCCTGAGGCAGTGCTGAGCTGCGTGAACAATCGTCCCTAAAAACATGCTGAGTGAACCTTCTTCAGTCCCACACAATCTCCTCCAGCTGAGAGAGTGCCTCAGGCTCTGCTACAGCCCATGCAGCAGTGAGAGCTGGGGGCGTGGGTGGTGGTGGTGTTCACACCACATACTCAGTCTGCCATGGGAGTGGTGACACTAACCCTGTTGTGACAGTGCTTCCAGACATGTTTTTGTCAAAGTGGGATCACAGCTTTTCCCAAAACACAATGAGCTCGAATTGTAACCTGACGTCCCCCCCAGGCTCTCATTTAATCACTTGTGCTAGTGAAGATTGCTCTTACAGTTTGTAGCAGGTTGAAGTGACCAAACAGAAGTGAACTTACATAGTAAAAGCCATCTTCATCAATTTCACCAAAGACAGTGATGATGTCCCCGGTGCAGAATGTCAGCTCAGCCTGCAGGAAAAGGAACATGGGACAATGATGAGTATTTTTTCCCATTATTGATTTCAAATTTCCTTTGTATGCTTCCACATAAGACCATGATGGTTTTTTTTGGAGAACCTAATTAAGTTACATTTAAAGACTGGCAATTAAAAAGAGCTCAATAAACTCTTTGCAGCTCAGAGACTGGAGATACTTGGTACAAAGCCTTTATTGAACAGAATTCCTTATGGCTCTACAACTTTAGTCCAGAAACTCTGTGTTTCAGGAAAAGCAGTCTCACAGGTGCCTGTACCCATTAGTCTCAGTGCTGAGTATGGGCCTGCACCATGTCCCATACCTATGCCTTGTTTCCCCCTCACAGTTTTTCCATATAGCCTTTGTTATGCACATACGTACACATATATAGCACACCATCTATCCATAGCTGAGGCTGTAAGGTAGTGAGCCATAGTAAATAAATCCTACAAAGGCTATTCCTTGATTTTGTTTGAACAAGAACCATAAAACTGCTTGTACAAAAGTCATAACCTTGTCCTGTACAGCTGCCTGAAACCACTTGACCAATGCTTGCAATTCTGAGCTGGTTTGGTTTTTGCACATCCACTGGACATGTGTAATAGCAACTCTGTTATGGCTCCATAAATGGTAAACACAGGAAACAGTTGTGTCAATACCTCTACATCAACGTTAGGAGAACTTTCCCTGGGATCATAATCATACAGTGCCACCATCCTTCTTGTAGACACCGAATGCTGTCTGCCACTCCGTCTGTTCCTTTCTGTTCCAGTCACAAGGAGAGGAAGGGAAGGAAAGCTATCAAAGTCATTTTGAAAAGAAAAACAAGGTGCAACTTTTCCCCACATCATTTTCACCACAGTGCAGTAACAATGGTGACAGTTCTCTAGCAGATTACCAAACCTACTAATGAAGATTTCAAACCAGCACGTACAGGTCAAAAATGTTTTTTTAACCAATGGCTTGCCCTTGTTTTAGTCTAAGCCACTGAAGTCTCAGAACAGTCTTTAGCTGCAAAACTCATGTTCTGAGGTTACCAGAATATACAAAGCCAAACAGTCAAAAGTCATGGGTGTTTTGTTGTATTCAAACTTCCACATTTACTGTCTATTCCCTTCCCCCATCCTAATCACAAGGAATTCTGTGCCTGGGATTATTCTTCCACTTTCTGCTGGGAGACTGGAAGGATGAACAGACACACTCAGCTGCCCCAAGACAAAAGAGGCTACCCATGGCTATCCATGATACAAGTGCTTTACAGTACTTTTAAGACTGACTACAAAAACACATTCTCAAATACTGTTTAATTTTACAAGTTTCCTTTGTGGGGAACAGAAGGAAAGGAGTAAAATCTGTAGTTTCCAGTGAACCACATGAAATGTTTATTGATTGATAGTAAACATTTACAGAGAAGTCCAAAATGGGCTTCATTTTCAATTTGAATGCTATTAGCATGGTTCTTGTGGATGATTGCTGCAGCAAGAAAAACATGCTTGTTAGTGCTTCTTACAGACAGGCATGAGGGCAGATCTGATGAGTGTTATGCAGTGTGACAAAGGAAACCTGGGGTTAGGAGGCACCCTATGATTGTTCTGGCAGGAGGGTGAGCATTAACATTTCGGCTAATGTAGGAGCAAATCCTGAGTGTGGCATGTACTCACGGCTGTCACATCACCCACCAGCTGACACTGAGGCATTCAGTCAGAGATCACTTACTTTTGCAGTGGGAGGTTTTATTTTCCCAGCTACCACTGCAAGGACTTTGCACAGAAGACAAGGAGAGATCCTAAAGGAAGGCACCAACTGTAATAGATGTAGATCCCCCTGACTTCCCAAAGGCTGGATCAACTGATATACCTAAATGAGTGTGATACTTTCCCCTTTGAAGTACTTCTCTGGGGCAAGACATTGCCACTGCTCAGGGTCAAGGGCCCCTCTATGACCAAGAAAAGAATCCTGAAATGACCCTATTTGTAATTGCTATGTGACAATATTTTCCAACTTCTGGTTTCCAAAAGTTCAAAGGCATAAAAAAAATAAACCTAGACAGCTCACATCATCTCAGCTAATTTACAGCTTGAATCAAGTTATTGGTTCTTAGCACAGACCTCTTTTAGACTTTCTGGATCTGCGGTGTACAGAGTGTGTGCTCTCTTTGAAACGGTCACAGTTGACTTCAGGAAAGGAATGCATACAAATAAAAGAAGAAAAGATATGAAGCTGTTCAAAGTTCTGTTCTTAAGGATTTCATGTGGGCAAAGGATTAAGAAAAATATCGTCATGTGAATACAGCACATAAAGTGTCTGATAGGACATTAAAAATATGAGTAACACAAGACAGACTGGCAGTTAGAGCCTGCTTCTGCTAACAATCCACGTGGCAGCCTCTGTGACAGCCAGAGGCTGAGCATGTGGATCTCTGCTATTCAGAATTTGTATTTTATTTAAAATTGAGTCAAACTAACTATTCTTTGCAAATCCATTAGTAAGAGGATTTGTTCTTTTTGTGTTTCTTAAATGGCTAAGAATTTAAACCCATATAATATAAAGACAAAATACATGATGCTTTTAAAGTGCTATAATATTTAAAGGTGAACTGCTGGGGGTAGGTTGCTAACAGCTTGCTCAGAAACATCCCAGAATAAATAAAATCGCTTGAAAATGTAAGGCAGGGCAACACTTCTGTCACAAACTGCCTCTCCCTCTTTCCAAGGTAAAGACTTCCTGATTTCTCAGCTACTTCAGAAGACACTGCCCATTGAGCATAATTAAAAAAAAATCAATTATATTTGCAAAACATGACTGCTAGACAGCCAAAATATTCAAATTATGGGGAGCAATGTAGATTAGTGGTTTCATTTTCACAAGTATTCTGTTTCCACAACTTACTGACTTTGGTAAGAACTGATTGCTCTGAGCAGGACTTAAAGCCGTGAGATTCAACCATAGCTGGTCAGGAGGATACTATCTGTACCCACATGAGACCTCTCTGCTAGAAGCAGAAACATATTTGGACACTGAATCCCACCAGGCCCCAGTCATGTTTGCAGATGTACCTAGAGCAGGCCGGGTATCTCATTCTAACAGACTTCACAGGATGCAGACTCATGCTATAACAACTAGTTGTGCTGTAGGCAGCCAACCTATTCAGGCACAGGTGTAGGTCTCACTGAGTGCCTGGCCCAAGCTTTTGCCCTATAAATGTACATGTGCTCTACCTAGAGGAGCAGATGAGCAGTGGGGTTAGAAATGCATGTGAGTGAGAGGACTTGTATTTATGTGGCATAAGGAAATAAATACACAGATTTGAATTAAGAGCTCACTTAACCACTTAAGACCTTAATTCATCTCTCCCTTTCACAGACAATAGAGAATTTAAAAATATCTCAACATCTTTAAAACAAACAAACAAACAAAAACCCCACCAAAAATATTCTTGCCTCACATTTACTACTACAAGTTTGGAAATGATAAGGTTTTATTCAATCTAACAAAACAATTGTGGCAGGTTTCTTTGGTTTTTGGGGTTTTTTTTAGCAACCACTTTTACAGTTCACTTTTAAACAGGACTGAACCAATTCCAGCCCTTTATACTCTCTGAATCATGTTGAAAATTTTAAAACATATTGAGATAGTTGAATGAAATTAATTTTTAGAAAGAAATCTGAATTAAGATAATTGCACTATGTATCTGTGTACAGCACTGAACCAATGATGTAAGACAAGTGGTTCACAACACAGAACTGTTTGGCTGGACTCTGCTTTTTAAAGGATTTGTTACTGCAACATCCATAAGATCTCATAATATCTAGTGCTACCTCAAATGACATTACACATAACCCTTTGCCACCATCCCTTTAAATTATTGGTACAGTAGGAAAATGTAGAAGAGTAAAAAAGAACAACAAATAGGTGATTCTTTTTATGCTTTGCAGCCGTGAACATATCACAAAGCACCTCAGCACAGCACACTCCAAAGCACAGGGATCATGTTCTGTGTCTAGAAATCTTTCAGGTGACAAAACCCCTTCTGTTTTTTTAAATAAGAAATGATGAGTGAAGTGGTGAAGATACAATTCCTCATTTGCAGAGAAAGATGTGACCAAGATTAGGTATTAGCTGAATAGTCATCCCAGATACTGACACAGAATGTATCCCATGGTGTAGTAAATCGCTGTTAAGATTTAGATGCATCTGCATATAGTAAAAACAAAAGGCAAAGCAGATCCAGCCAAGTTAATAGCACCCAAAAGTTAGGAGAAGTGTATATATTTTCCCTTACCAATTTTCTCAACTGGTGTGCTCAAAGGAAGAAAGCCTTGTTTTAGAAGCTGATCCATCATCTCTTCATCATCTGCTTGGATCTCGGAGACCATATTACACGGGATAAGGCCAATTCTTGTACAGGTTTCTCCCCGATAGAATCCATCAGCATCTTTGTCCCCATAAACCTGTTATCCAGAGAGTGACAATGTTGATTAATAAAGGTTTTAGCATTTAGGATTTTAATGTAGGCTAAATGGTTACTAAAGTATAGACAGATGACTACAGTTTGGATGTAGAATTACATTAATTTTTGACTACTCTGACATAAAACTGGAATTGTTATGCTCATTTGATTTATGAATTCAGATACATAAGCAGAATGTTGACTTTTTTTGTTAGCACTGAAATGTAAAACGAGAGGCATCATTAAAAGTCAGCAGTTTCTCCCTTTGTTAAGCCAACATAATGCATACATAATAGTTTACACTGATGTTTATGGAGTTATTCAAAATCAAGCATTTGCAAAACTGTGCCAAAGTGGTGTTATTTTTAACAGAACAACACATACGTGATAAAAAATGCCTGTCCAGCACTTCATGTACTTGATATATGTATGTACTTAAACTCTGCTGTTGTCTTTCACAGAATCACACTTTCCAGAAAACATGAACTAAGTTATAAAAATAACATGAATTTCATCAATGAGAACATGTAAATCCAAACTTTCTCAAGATCTGAAAACACAGTCAATTCATAAATGTTATTAATGATACAAAGGCCTAGGTCAAGGACAGTGCTGAGCAAAATGACATTCTTAAGGCCTAACTGATGACAGAGTTCAGATTCTTCCTTGGTTAGGCTCAAAAAATTGTTTTCTTTCTTTTCTTGAAAAACAAAGAGAAAACCTGAAGCTAATCCCTTCCCTTCAAATCTGGGTTCATTACAAAGGACTGTTGAATGGCCTCAACTTTCCAGAGCAGGAATGTTTTCCAATTTCAGTCACTATCCATCCATGACTTTCCTGGCAGCACTAGTACTTCACACACAGCAGAGCATATGTGACCATAACACACGGGGGTAGACTTCATCCAGCTGATGGTGGAACTGACCCTCCACATCCCACTGCTCAGGTAACATACAGAAAGAGTTTTGAAAATGCAAACTAATTTATCTTCCAAACAATTTCAGAAGCAATTTGAAGCAGCAGATCACATAGTAATCACCAGGGCCCCAAATATAAAATAAACATAACTGAGACTAAATATTGCATGTGGGATCTCTCTAGGCATTTCAGTGCCAAATACATATATTTGTGAAGAAATAATTAAAATACCTGAGTGAAATTAACATTCTTGCAAACCAAAATAAGCTCTTAAACAAGTTCCATATTGCTGGCATGAATCTTATATCACGTGAAGAGGTAAGCAAAATATCTATCAAAGTATTTAAAAAAGTGATTTAGGATAGAGAATGTGTTGGGCTCCAACCCACCACAGAGGAAAGCAGTCAGTATCTTAACAGCTAAGTCACAGTTTGATCTTTGAAATGGGGAGTGTAACAAATGAATCTGTATTTTGTCAGGTTCTGTTTCAGATCACATTTAAATCTCAATTGCCCTTGGACTACCAGCAGCTGTTCCTTCTGCCTCTCTTCTTTCTGCCCATTTTGCACCAGATTGATTAGATACAAGGCTGCAGGAGATGCTTACATTTGCTGATTCAACAGAAAAATTTGCTAAACTGAACAAATGTGCCTTGCAGCTGCACAACCATAAGATGAGGCAAGCTGGAATAGAGGGTAGGACAAAACCCTGACATTGTTCCTGTCATCTGGAACAGGGCTGATTTGTCTGCTGTGCCCTGTTCAAAGGCAGCTTGTGTATTTTGCACCAAAGAGCCAGAAGAGGGAGTGAGTTTTCTAAATCTCTAGGTTTTGCACCTGAATCTCTAACTGAGTCTGGCCCTAATTATCTTTAGCAACTCTGAGATTTTTAAAAACCCAGTACCTAATTATTTTTAAGCCATTAACACTAGATATTAGGTTCACTCAACTTCAATGAGTTTTACAGCCTCACCCTCTGAAACTAAAAACCAACCTTCTGACTCTTAAGTCACACAAGTTGCTTTCTCCACAGAACAAGAGAGACTCTGTTTGTAAAACTAGGTCCTTCATTCATTACCTTTGGTTTTAGATCCCACCTTAATGATCTGTCCTTCTTTAAATGGCAGCTCTTCTTCTGCAGCATCAGGATTTGGGGACATTGTCAGCGGATCATAGTCAAAGAGTGCAACAAATATTCGAGTAGAAATATCTTCTGTGCCAGGATCTGTTTCTGATTCTTCATAAATATCTGGAGAAAGATGGTCATGACCACCATAGCCATCTAGGAAAGTAAAATTCAGAAAGGAACAGTTCAGTAATACAAGTTGGCTTCATCCTTCAACTATTCCAGTTAAGATTTGAAAAGTGTTTGGCATTTCAGTGGGAAAAACCCCAATAGCTTAATGCATGTCCTGTCAAGTTGTTTGCAAAGGCACATACAGTCTGCATGCACTGACTGTGGTGTTGATCTCCTACACCCCCTGACATTTACGCACATGAAAACAGCCCAAGTAAGAAGACAGTTTTTGTTAGGTTTACTAGAGCTTGCCATAAATTAATGAAGCATGTTAAGAGTGACACAATGATGAGTCTTATAGGCTTTATCATAGCTGCAGAAATAACCATGCTTTGGATCCACCTGTTTTCCAGCACAGCTGCTTCTGCTCTTCATGGACACAAGAAAGAACATCCCAGCTGTGTTGATATACCATGCTATAAGTACCAGGTTTAAAACATGGTTATAACCTCTTCTCTTCAGACAGGCAAGAAAAAATGTATTTCAGAACTGGTAATTATGCCACTACCCTGCCTATAATTTTGTTTAAACACAGTCAATAGTTAACATAGCCAGCAGTGCCCCAAACCAACCCAAACAGTAACAAGATGTGTTAAAATCTAGGAAAAATGGTTAGCTATGACTGCATTTAACCACAAGCTCATTAGGATAGATCATCCACAAGTGTCACAGCTCTTGACACTGAACTGAACTCTGTCCACTGCAGAGTACCACATCAATTAGGCCATGAACAATGAGAACTGATGGTTTGTCTCACATCTCTTTCAGACTTTTCAAATGACCTGAAGAATGCCTTCAGTCCATGATCAACAACATACTTAGGGATGGACTTCAGTAAGAGTCAATTAGAAAATTAGGCCAAAATGGCTAACAAGTGTTTCAATTGATGGGTTTAAAAGGCTTTTAATTTTGTTTTGAAAGAGCATGTGGCAGCACTTTCCCCCCAAAAAATAGGCTCTTCCAAGACATACCAAGTTGAAGTCTCCAAAAATAAAGCCCTCAAAATCACAAGACACTTCTGAGAAACTTGGCTTATTGTGCAAGTCCCACTAACTTCAGAGGGAGTCATGTACTTTTGTTCTCTGCTGAATCAACACTTATCATCCAGTTTCTAAGATCCTTCACAATGAACAAATTAAGAAAGTCATGTTACAAATTATGATGAAAATGTAGTTAACTAGATCAAAAACTTCCCAAGCAATTTTCATATTAATACAATTTTCACTGTAATCACCTCTTACAAATGAAAGACTCCAATATTGGTAACAGTTTGAACATTCACTGTGGAAAATTTTAGAGAAAATTCCTCTTTTTGACTTTACATCAGATGCTTTTTATTCAACACTGCTATTTTTAGAACTACCAGAAAAAATGTTCAAAGGGTCACAGCTTTACTAACTCTTTGGTCCAGAGTGCAAGAAAAAACACGAATAGGGGAAAAATGCAGAACAGCAAAAGGGCAGGGAAAAATTCCAGCCAAGAAGCTTCAGGCAGGCACCAAGCACAGAAAGGAAATGTGGGAGAAGGGCACATGTGGGACAGAAAGCAATGGGACACAAAGGATAGGTTTCTTTTCTCTTCTGTTCTCCTGCTCTGGTTGCAGGCATTCTCTGGTTCATATCCAGGCCCACCAGGCAATGTAAAACAGGTGGGTTAAGGGGTGTATTGGTTTGGTTTTGAAATTAAAAATCCAACTCCAACTGCAGTCAATGAGGGTTAGGTGCAAATGAATTATAGCCAAATGTCTCTGTTAAAAGCACCGGCCTGGAACAATCTGAGTCATGTTTGCTTCAGTGAACAAGAAAGCAAATATCTCTATTAGCTCATTAGCCACTTATCTTCTTTCAAGAGGTATATATGTACATATACACACACACAGAGAATT
This sequence comes from Galbula dea, assembly GCA_013399015.1. Classification (NCBI taxonomy): domain Eukaryota; kingdom Metazoa; phylum Chordata; class Aves; order Piciformes; family Galbulidae; genus Galbula; species Galbula dea. Next base: position 433,130 of record VWZX01010739.1, read on the forward strand.
GTGTACACAGAAGAGTCCCTGGATGCAGCCAGTCAGGACTCTCAATTGACATGTAGTTGCAACCACAGTTGCACCGAATTCACTGGACATACACTGATAGACAGAAGCTGATGATCTGGTTATCAGTCAGTCAGGTATCTTTGCTTTGAAACTCAACATGAACTAACAATTTATCTAAACTATAAGGGCCTCTTTTGTTTAATTACAGATATTAACAAAACCTTAATGTGTTTCTTAGCTCTATCTATGGTGCTAGGTGCTCTTAGGTGTTAGGTGTTCGACACTTCAATTTACTGTCTTATGAACTATGAAAACTGAGTGGTTGGTCATGTAATGGTTTCTATGTCGATGAAGAAACAAATACTCTCAGTAGTGGGTATAATCACTTTACTCATCTAAATCAAGTCATTATGATGTAACTATTCCTAAAAAATGATTTTATCTTCACCAAGTGACACAGCCTTTCCCGTGCAGTCACTGAAAAGACTCCAAATCATTTAGCCCAAGCCATAAAACAGAGTAATATTTGGAAACTGCTTCCCACTATAGGATGCTGGGTTGTGATATACCAGCTACTGTTTGTCCCTGAATCATGAGGAAATGTGGTTATTTTGATGAATGGTTGCTCAGGTGTATACAGTAAATACTGACTGGCATTAGTAGCAGCATAGCTTCACAGAGGTTCATGCAATGCAGTGTGCTGGGACTCAGTCAAGGATGGAAAGGTGGCTGCACGGCAGTTTCAGGACAGAGGACTAAGGGCTGGTTGTCCCTTACAGCTGAGCTGGAGAAACTTACCTGAGAGCAGACAGGACTTAAGAGCTAGTTCCCCTGGCATTCTGCATTGCATGCAATGTTGTCATACAGAAACCGCACGTGTTAACAGGCAGCTCTACACCGTGTCTGTCACAAAGGAGGAACAATGTTCGGCATACCGTATCTACAGCCAGAGGCCATCGTACGCTGCTGAGGCCATTTCTTGTGTCCACCAATGCTGCGATAATAAGCTTCTTCTTTTAGAGGTGAAATATTTCCCTCACTACCTGACCGAGACCGACCGCCTTCACTGTTACTGTCCATTGTAATTTCTATGGAGAAAAAGGGAATGATCTATTAAAACATATTGTATCGTTGCCTTTGTGAAGGCTCCTGTGGGCAGGCTCTGCCTACCTTTTTTTCTCACTTGCATACAGGAGGAAGGCTACACACTGCATAAGCTTTGATGGACATCTCAGCCTCTAGAAATCCTTCTCCAGCAGGGGAATCAGAGAAATGTGTACCTCCTTTCTTTAAAGCATCTAAAATTCTGTGCGTTTGAAAACTCACACAGTGCAAATATATTTGTTGGCTCTTTGGAAAGGAATCATCTTTTATTATGAGGTTTAAACAATCCTACCTGCCACATCTGCAAGGTCAAGAGCACTGTAAACTGTGTTTCACCTTCTAAAGTATCAACCTAAAACCAAAAATTAATCAATCTACTTAAGCCCTCCCTGCAAGAAGATACTAATCTAAAGTATTTATAGCTTAATGGAGAAAATACCTTCAATAATTTAAATTCAGGAATGCTTTGGAGAAAGGTTTTATCACTGGAGTCCTAAGGACATTACAATTATGAAGGTCTTTCCCACCAATTTAAATGCCCAGAGCTGCCTTAAGACCTTTCCACCACTAAAGTGACCACCACTAAAGTGAATAATTTATTCTTAATGGAACTTCCCCAAAGTGCATTTGTGTATTGTATATAACACAAAATACACTAATTCTTCAAGTTACACTGAAAGAAATAGAATCTATTGAATTATCTGAGCACAGACTATCAGAAATTAATTTCTTTATCTGATTCCTAAGCTGTTGCTGTTGAACTACTGAACAGTGAAGTCATTACATATTGGTTTCTGTGTCCTAACCTTGTTGACAGAAGGTGAGCTTTGATAAATCTTATCACTTCTCAATTTTTAACTTAAATGAAAATTAAAAGGAAACTCAAAGGATTAATGCAAACAAACCTGCCTATTCTCTCACTAGTCATAAAAAATTGTTTTGGCAGATTATATAAAAGAAAGAACTTAGATACAAAACTTGCTTTAAGTAGTCCAAACATAAACCAGAAAAAAAAAAGGGCTGCTTTCAGAGAAAAGGTAAAAAGGACATGAACATCTAACAGTCTCACACCTTCATCCGAAAGCCACTTGGTTCAGCTAACAACAACCTGTCAATGGAAGCACAGGAGCCTCCCTGGAGCCAATTCTCCCCCATATTGTTGCCATACCAGTGTAATTCCATTGACACCTGTGAAGATTAGCCTGGTTTACACCAGGATGTGGGACAAGAATCAGCCTCTGACAAGTTATGCTATATTGAAGACACTAAAGCTTCATGCATTACAGCTGTGTTTTCTGACCTATGGTTTCAACAACATTACTATCAACTAGATATCAAAATAATTGTGCCCATTAGGGAGCTTTTGCTTTTAATTACAGTACAGGCATTTTAGTTTGATTCTATGAAAAAGGAAAATTAATATTTAAAAATAAAAAGCACTGCTTAATGGTCAGTCTCTTTCCTTCTGATAATCCCCATTTGCAACATCTCTTGTTCACACATATCACAGGTTGGAACTGCCTGACACTGCTTGCTTCTCCTCCTGAAGATGCCTACAGCATTCACAAATTAAAGTCCAGGTTAGGGACAGAAACCAGACTGACTTTACATCTTCAGAAAAGAAAGTCCTGCTAATAGCTCACAGAACTTTTTATGCATTTGCTTTGCATGTGCTTCCTGATTTTCAGTGTGAATGTTTCTTATTAGCCAGTCTAGAGTGCAGGATTTAACAGATATGTATTTGTCCACAGTGTCTTGATTCCTTTATCTTTTCTGCACTACTTTTTGGATTTTCTGGTATACACCAGCATACAGTGTAAGTCAGAAGTAAACCAGAATAGGGATGATTGTGTAAGAAGTATGAAATCTAGTAAATATACAGAAGTTCTACTAACTTTGTATATTTAACAGCTTCCATTTTCCCTGCTAAATTCCAAAAAGTAGTCAAGAAAATGGAAAGTGAATGCAAAATGGTGGTTGATGAATGGAAAGATGGATGGTGGAATGGATGGCTGAATAGGTACATCTGTTTTACTGATCAGATAGTAGCCTGCCTGCAAATTATTTCTTAGGTAAGATCTAGGAGTATCCAAGCTTAACCAAGCTTAGAAAAGCTCCAATACCCACGAAATTCAATGAAAAGACTCCCAGTGATGTCAATGACTACTGATTCATCCCCCTGTGAGAACCTAGCACACTCATATTTACATGGAGATGGTTTAAGTTCCATTTCATCTCATTAAAACTAAGAGTAACCATGGTTCAAGACAGGTGTCTTGTTTGTTTTTAAGGACCACCTTCCCAACTCAGGCTGCAAAGAACAGAAATGCACCAATCTCTCCAACTAACCAATGGAAGGGACCAACATTGGTCGAGACCTTTGTGGCACTGCACTGCCATGAGCGGACCTTCGCCCTGTATGCTCCACCCTTTCAGGCCGTCCTGCAGATGATGGATTACCTAAAAGCTAAAAAACAACAACAGAAAAAAACAGATTTGTAAGTTACATGCATGATAACATTATGGTTATATGGTTGGACATTAATCAGATCAATCACATTTGGAAGCATAAGCTCTAAAGGCAACTAAACTTAGTTTTTAACTGAAAGGTTAGCTGAAGAGTAAATACTCTTGCCTGGCAAACCTGCAAAAGAAAAAAAATGGTTCCCTGATTTATGGCAGAGTTTTGTAACCAGCAGTCACACATCAGAACAAAAAGAAAAGAAAAGAAGAATTTTTGAAATATTCTTTTGCCTTTGTTGTTGCTGCTAAGATGACGTTAGAATCTTCTGAATAGTACAGCCAGTCAAGAGAGCTGTGGAGATTGGCCTGCACTGAAAAGGCAAGGCTGTTTTGTATTCAGCTACAGAGCTTTGTCCAGTTTGCAGCATGTGAACAAGTGTAGGTCCTTCTGTCTTTGAGCACACAGCTTGTCTATAATGGCCTTCGTGGTTAAAGCCTTTTAAAGGTCATTGAGACACGTAGAAGGGAATGTAGACACACTTCATCTCACATCACAGCTGTCTCTTTCTGTTCACTACCCTGGCAGAAAAACTTGCTATTTTAATAACTAAATGGTACTATTTTAATTCTTTCCAGAGTTTATGATGCAGTCATTGAGATAAATACAGCTTGGGCACTAATTTTAATGGGAGAGATTTTTGAGGATCATTTCAGCATAAACTGCTAGGCTAGAAGAGCTGCCAGCTGATTTCTACTCTTACATGAAACACATTGGATTTGAGGTTTCCACTCTGGACTGTTGCAGACTGAGAGTGTAAAGAACTTGCTTTGGTCTTTAGGGAGCAGGGAAGCCTATGGATGCATCTATCAAAGCGTGGATGCTCTGCTATAGATTAATGGACAGAAATGCAAATAGACAAGATCACGCAGAGGCATCTTTGAAAGATATGGAATGGCCCTGGCCTCTCCCCTTGGAAGAAGCTGTTTGCCTGCATTCTCATGCAGAGATGCAGTCTGCAACTTCAAAGGCAAGAAGAGATCATCTAAAAAGGAAGGCAAAGTAGTGACAGTGCAGAGGTAAGGTAGAAAATGGAAATATGATGAAACCTGTGACTCCATAAACTGGGGTCAATGTCACACTGGGAGAGAATCTTGGTTGTTGTCCAGAGATGTTTCATGACAAAGAGCATATCCTGACAATTCTGGGAATGAGTTGAACAAAAACAAGACGATGAAATGAATTTCTTGGCATTAAAAAAAAAAAAAATACTGATGAAATATTCTTCCAGCTACAATGCAGCAGTTTCATAAAGCAACATTTAGATGGGTAAAATAAAGAAAAATGATCTTTTGGAAAAACCATAGTTCAGCTAACCCTTAATTAAAATTTAGATTCAGTTGTCCTTTAATAAAAGCAGCCATTATTGTAATTTGTTCTGTGGGAGAATCATTGTAAAGCAAATTAAACTGATTTCAGCATGGCACAAAAGAGGACTGTAAAAGAAAATGCAGAATAACAAACAAAAATGAATGAGAAGAAAAAAAAAAAGGAAAGATGTAGCAGATAGGTCCAAAGGATGGACTCTAAAAATTAATTCAGGAAAAAACCCAAACCAAAACAACAACCCCCCAAAAAAAGGAAGAAAAGAAAGAAAACAGACTGATTCGGCAAGCAGATGTTAGAAGGAAGATTTATTTCACACACCAGAGAGTCTTCTGCATCTCTGTGGGATGGCTTTGCAAGTAGACCAGCTGCCCTAGAGTCAGCCAGTTTTAAGTCGGTCTTCCAGCCTCCCTGAACATCTTCATTAGACAAATTATCTGTTCTATTACATTTCTGAGTCTCATACTTTTTCTCATAACTGGACTTGACCTGTTCACTCCTGGGCTCTACAAAGGAAGGACCCAGGTCACCAAAATCTTCTTCGATGCTGGATTGTCTGGTTAAAGTTTTCCTGCGAGCAAGCAAAGGCCTCATGCTTTTCCTACAGGAACAGTTAGTCTCTGCACAACAGCTAGATGCAAGGTTGGCAGAAACTGAATCACAAGTATATCTGAAATTAAAACGAGATTCTTCTTCTTCACTTCCACAGTCTAGTCCACTGTCAGGGCTCCTCGATAAGGACCGGCTATATTTACATCCTTTGTCGTCTGCAGCAAAATCCTCCATGCCTGAAATTCTGTGCTTGGCTGGGTACCAGAAGTTGTGCTGCTGGTCTTGATTGTAGGGCCTAGGTGGTCTAGAGTCTCTAGCTATTGTGGGATTCTTTTTATAGGGCATACCTAAACCCTGCTTGTACAGCAGTTCAGAGTATTCACCATCCTCTTCAGCTACTTCTGGAATACTGAAAAGCTTTTTACTGTGATGTATCTGCTGTGAAAAGTCAGGCTGCTCCAAAAAAGTGGCTTCAGTGGTCTTAGCGCACTCCTTAAGATTATGTAATGTTAAAAACCAGATAGGGAACAAATAGTGTGTGACAAAAATAAAATGGGAGGGAAAAGGGAGAAGAAAAGAAAAATAAAGACAGAATTAGTTTTAGAGCAATGGCAAACATAAGACATGCAGCTTATTTAGTGAAAAGAATGTCATGCTTCGAATGGGAATCTGTGAAAAATAAAGACATGATTAAGAAGTTGCTGGATGTCAGATACAACATGAGAGGTCAGTACAAACAACTGAGTGATGCTCTTAACAAGGATAAACCCATGCATTTAAAGCAAAGCAATAAAAGCTGCATACAGGTTCCAGCATGGTGAATGACAATGGCACTAAAACACAGCAACAATGCTTAGTATGTTCCTTGCCCCATGCCAAATTGCTATTTCATTTTTCTAGGTATCCAGAACCCGTATTTGAAAATGAAAATTCTGTCCTAGCAAGCTTTGTTGCTTTGCATCTGTTAAAGCATCCTACATGAATAGCAAATACTCCTAAATCTCTTGCCAGAGGACAGCTATTCTGCAGACACCATTAAAGGATTTCTAGTTTCTTTGGTAGAATTGTAGAAAAGTGGCACCATTTTTAAAGCCTGGCTTCCACTGAAAGAACCCTGAGAAGCAGGCTGCTCTCTGATGTCACTCAAACTGCACTGTCATCAAATCTCTCATCATACTCTCCTACCTGCTCGATAAAACCAGTATTTGAAAATCACTCTATTGGCAGAGGATAGTAAAAGCCTCTGTTCATACCAGAAGTAGGTAAAAACTATCCCAGCCTGGAAAAAATAAACATTCTGAACATGATAGATAACACTTTCTGATTTTTCTATTACATTTACACAAAACACAGATTGGTGTGAGAGGATAAACCTATGCAGTATCTTTGTTGGACTCTGAGAGGAGAAAAGAGAACAATGTTGCAGGAGGTGTTCCTTTTGATTGACGTGGTTTATAGATTCTACATCATGGAGATCATTTCTCCTTGTACTTTACTCAATGCCCAGATCAAGTAGATCTCTGAACACAACAGCACCCATAAAAAATGACAGGATCATCTTGGAGACTTCAGCAACATCTCTGAGGATGTTAAATTTAACTGGGTTTTGGGTGTCTTCCCCTTTCAGGCATTAGGAATTTTCTAAGTTACTCTATATTTGTTTCACTTGTTTTCATTACCTTTAAAAATGTGTATTACACTTGTGAAACTTTTGAGACAAACTGCCATCAAAAGGAAATGAACATAAATAAATACAAATAAAGATAGTTTGACTGGAGCTCAACTATTCCCATTTTGGAATGCTCAGGTCAGGTAAGTGAGTTGATCACCTGTGTCAGCCTTTGTTTTAGGGAATCATCTTAATAATCTCCTTTTTTGCATCTCCCAATGCAAATTGTTTTGCTGTTACTTGTGGGTATCTATTAAGGCAGGAGAGAATACTTAATTACAGCTGCAAGGGTATGGATGGCATACTTCCAGATGCAAGAGGAATAGGAATCTGATTATGTTATGGAAAGTTCAGTAAACATGTTTTTCATTTTTTTATTAACTACTGATGTTGCAAAGTGAAATTTGATCTAGTGAAAGAGAGGGAAATTATCAAGCACTTTGGGATCAGAATCTGACCTGCATTTTATATCAGAAAAGACATTAGGGGCCATATTGTCCAGAGAAGACTCACTCATCCATGAGTCCTTCTCCAGAAAGAACTTTCATACTGCATTCGCCTTCTGCAGAATGAGTCAACCAGCCATAGCCTTCACATACACTACTACAAGAGAAGTATGTGGGCAGAATTTAACAGGTCTGAAATGATTTACTACACCAATTAAGGGTCTGGACCTTTCTTTTTAAGTATCAACATTGGCAATACTATTTTAAAACCAAGAAGTAAACATACTTTCTGATGCATAAAGAACATGAACAGTCTAGGGATAATTCACTTTTTCCCAGAGGAAAGGAACAGAAGCAGCATGCAGAAGGATTTATTTTCAACCTTTATGTTAGCAGAGTAATAGAAATGCTGATTATTTTTTCTTTTGAAAAGGTACCTGTCTCATTCCAGATAGTATCAGAATAAAAGGATTGAATTTATAGCACATAAAAGCAGATACAAGAATGATCAAAATTCTTGTATGCATGAGAAAACAGTACTGTTTTTTAGTTAAACAGCAGAATATTGGAAGAAAAATCAACCTGTGGGTTTCCCTGTCAAGTTCAAAGTTATTCAAGTTATCAAACTTCCTATGAAAACACAATTTAGTGTAATTGCTAGACAGACAAAAAGCAAATACAATTTACACATACAAATATACTATGGAAAACATATATTTGTGTATTGAGGAAGTTCAACATTCTACATGTTTTAATTGTTTATACTAAAGTTGTCTTTCACGAGCAATATTCCTGTGTAGTGTTAAAGCAGTATTTATGACAGGTATTTCCTACTGTCTCTGGTGATTCCTTAACAACCAGAACACAAGGATTTCTGATAATGCATTTACCACACACATCTGACCCAACTCCCTTTCTTACAAGGAAACTTTAAAGCCTGTGGAAGAGATAGCACTGGAAACAGGGACAAATTATTCAAAATGAAAACCTTTTTTTTATCCTAGTCAGTTAGTTAAAAGATCAGCTACCAAATAATGCAAAAAAAATCCCAAAACAAAACAAAACCCCCCTAATAAATGTATTAAAATGGCCTTGACATCATAACCAATGTTCACTCCAGTTCTAGCACTGTATGACAGTGTGAGTTTTAACAGTCTGCAAAATCCACAGCTGACCAATAGAAATGCTTTGAAGGAAGAATCAATATATGAAGATAATCCTAAAGTTTCCCTGCAGTCACTTACCTTAAGTGCACTGTGCGAAGTCACACTGACTCGTCGCCTTCCTCCGTCCTCCAGCTGCATTTCAGAGTACAGCTCTTCCTCATCTTCCTCCATAATATCAGACAAGTCAGAGCCTCTGCTGCTCTCTGTATGGTACTCTTCACCATGGCAGTAGTGAGGCTAATTGACAGGGTGAGAGAGAAAAGTCTTTACTGACTGTAAAGCTGAAAATCTCTGTGTTACACCAATGAGGACTAGAGCATCTCCTAGGTTTAAATATCACACTAATAACCACATACAAATTCCATCAGGTGGCTCACTGCTCTATTGTAGTATAAATCTTTTCTGCTCATTTATGCTCCTAGTTCACAAAATCCAATCTTAATCCCATAGGTGATACAAAAAAGATGTCTGCATTCAGAGCACCAAATCTAGTTTTAGTCTTGATTAAACTCCCTTGATTTAAAGAGGTCCTTCATGCATCAATGGACTTGCTGACCAAATTGTAAAAGCCCCAGGATATCATCTGTTCTTCACAGCTGTTTGTTACATCACATTGTAATTTAACAGTGATCAGCATTTAATTCTTGCAGGATATTACCATCATTAAATCTTATAGCTAGCTGATGGAATTTCAAGCTTTCATTCTCCTTAACATTGCAGGAACAGACTGGCAGACTTTAATGTCTTTTAAAATTAGTCCAAATATTTCAAGTTCCTACAAGTTTCCAGTTATTTGGAAGACAAGGATGAAGAAGTATGTCCTACTGAACTGCTAATGTTACAGAGGAGTGGCCTCTGTCAAACATTACATCTAACAAATCAGATCATAAACAAAACTTATTGTATTTCCAAGGAGAAATTTTCAAATTGAGTCATCTGACTGTCAGATGGCAGTAGAATGCTTGAAGTACTAGAATGCTAGAAATTATTTCATTTCTTACCCAGCAATACTAACAAAGAAATCACTTCTGTGGTACCAGATCAATCCCCATAGCTATGTAACACTCTGATGTCAATCAACTCCAGCAATGAGAAGAAAATGCCTACAATAATAAATGTCTCCAAAGTGAATATGGATTTGCCCTCCAAACACAGGAGACCATTTCTCTTCTTTCAATTCTTTGTTCTGGAGCTAAAGAGATTGGAGGGTGATGCCTTTGGTAGTAATTCTTGGTGCCAAGCCCACAAATGCTTTCAGATGCTTAAGATGCATTGTAAAGCCACTGCAGTTCCACAATGGTTTTAGTTTCTTTTTGAAGTTAAAAGATCAGAGAACATTCTAATGCTTTCTTTTCCACTTCTAAACTTTCTGGCTCTCACACTGAATTTTATTTCATCAGTACCATTCCACAGAATCTTGGTCCTGTTTTTCACAGGAAATAACTCCTGTTCTCAGCTGTGTTCCAATAGACTTGGGGGTTGCACTGGCACATTACTACAAAAATTGCCCAACTGAGTGCACGATGCCTTGTAAAGTGTCAAGGGCCAATACTGCTGGAATAAAGCCCTGATTGCTTGGGTAATCAGACTACAGAGAGCTAGCAAACTGTCTCCAAGGCTTATTCATTGTGGTTCTCATAATAGGAATGCCTGGCTAAACCACCATTCAATTATTTAAATAAATCTTCTCATCTAAGCAATACATTAATTGAGGTATAAAACTGAACTGGGAGTATTATATAAGCAATAATTATGCAATTTGGTTTGCAATTAATTAACTCTGTACATAATAAGGCATGCATACCCTGTGTCCAGTGACTTGGTACATTTACACATGCAGATTTCCAGTGAGTCCTCTAAGGCCATATCTTCCATGTACTAGTTGTTACTATTTGACATCTTTTCTAGCATTGTTCCTCCTTCAAATGTCCCAGGTTGTCTCTGAATTCTATGTCTAGTTCCAGCACTTACTTCCCTCATCCATTAGCAGCCATAAATTATTTATTAGCCATGTTAATAAAAAGCTGTTTTTTCTAATGTTAATATTGCCTTGTTGTTGTTTACTCTTATCTGTGGAGTAAGGCAAGTTAACTGATAGAAAGCCAAAGACCTTTGATATGGAATCAGCATACAGAATAGCAGTTGCTTCTGGAAGGTAACAGCAGCACATGAGCATTGTAATGAAATTAACAAATTAATCATTTCTTAGGGATAAAACCACCACAGATTAGGTTTCTCCAATTTTCTCCAATTATTTCTTCACCATCAAACCAAGTGGTGAAAATGATCATCTTTCATAAGCAATGCAAATGAGCAATTAAAGTACAAATAGGTATATCTCTGAAGATACAAAATAAACATTTAAAAATCAGTTTACACTTAAGACACTGCAGCTGTTTTGTCAGGTGTAATTTAACCACTATTACTCAAAGTGCATTTTTTGACATAGTGTTTTAAAGCACTAAGGAATTTTCAGCCTTACATGAAAACTAAATTTGAAACCTAATCAGATCTGAGAATACCTGTAGTCAGAGAAATTTGAAATCTAGCTTTGAGGATATTCCTAGCAGACAACAGACCTTAATCTTTTTAGGCTTCAAGGAATATGACTTTAAGGCTTCCCAGCCTTCCAATGTTCATATTGAAACCTTCTATTTTGTAGAGCTTGGTAAAGCAGATGTAAATCACCCTTTAATGATCTGAGGTCCATGTGGAGCAGCAACTTTATACTCACATGGTAGATACCTCAAAGTTTATTTACTAAGCTTAAATATGAAGTATGGTTATCAGAAAAATGGCAGCTGATCTTGGTCCCTTACAAACCCTCTTAAATTTTTTACAGTGGGCTTTCTTAAAAAGATCCCAGATCTTGTTAGAAAATCTTGGCCTCTCTGTGTCCAGAATGTTAACTGTTTACAGAGGTACAGATGCATCTCACTCACAAGCACAGCTTATAAGCACAACATGACCGCATGCATTCTAAAAAAGGAGCCACATTTTCTATTCCAATCTCTTAAGCTTCAGCTTTTTCAGTTTCCAGTGCTCAAGTCTACTGCATGGAATAATGATCTATAGATGTGTGGTGCCTAGCATTCAGTTCCCATTAGACAGTGTCATGCTCCTGTAACAGGACATTCATCTACCTCCCCATAATTTAGCTGCCTGTCTGAGTAGTTTACCAATATGGTTACGATAATCAGAGAGTGACCTGGATAGTCTGTTGTGCTTCTTAAAACACTGGTTTGATGTCAGACACCTGAGACAATAACAAGACCAAGGTACTTACTTGTTTGCCAAGTTCTGACCCTTTCAGGAAATCATCAACTGAAGCCCCCCTTCTTTTGACATTAGGAGAATCATAGCCATCTTCCTCATCATCCGAGTTAGCATAATGGGCTGCATTACTTCTTTCACTAAAAACACTCCTCCTCTCCATCTAGCAAAGCAATAAATAAAGGAAAATTGTGAAGCAGACTTGTCCCTGCAACCAAGGGAAGAAATGGCAAACATAAGACACCAGGACTCAGAACACAACCTTTAAATATACTCATGGTTTAACACAAGTCTAATGTTAGTTTCCCCTGACTGCAGCCTTTTAGGAGTTTTCAAGGATTTTTTGTTTGTCATATTACTCTTGCTCATGAACAATTACATGCTTTTACATGACTGTCAGCTCAGCTGCTAGTTTTCTTCCCTGGGCCACTTACATCAAAGTTCTCAGCATTCCCAGTCACAGGCTACTAACGAAAACATTAATTTCCCCTTGGCAGGGGGTTAGTGGGTGACCTAGCCACTATGACATTTCTTACCTCAGTAAAGAAAAAGCTATAGAATGAGATTTTGTACTCTTCCCCTGCTCTGAGTTGACTCTCACCCTCAGCTACTGATTCCTACTGCTTACTCTCATGACAATGACCATTACTCACTTAACAGGCTGGATGAAGGGGAGGGGGAAGACACACACAGCTGCTTCTGCAGCAGCCTACCGTGATGGAAGAATTTCTACTACTGGGAATAACATGAAAAATATCATTGGTAGAATCTGATTTAATTTAGAGTGAATTCATCTGTAAACTTTAGTCTAGATTCCTGAATTAAACATTTCAAGCATCAATAAAATTAATGTAATTAAACATGGTTCAAAGCATGTGTTATGTCAGCAATTTTCAAAACCAGAAAACATATTTCAGTTCTCTTCCCTGTATGTATGTTATTACACAATAATGCAAGTTATCCCCTATATAGCTTTCACCTCAGAGTGATAAAGAAACTAACTGCCTTTTCTCCCTCTATTGCATTTATTCCAGTTTGCTTCATTTATAAACAAAAGGAAGAAATACACACATGCATATGTGTATGTATTTAGCAGACCTTACTGATCCAGAATTATTCAGCTTTCCAAAAGCTCTATCATCACCCAGTGGCTCAGTTTTCTCTGAGCACAGTTAAGCACAGTTAAGATGTGTGAAATGTCAAAATTAATGGAGTTATTTTGGAGATACAATGGAAGACCAAAAACTGGACATAACATCTGATGACTGCCAGATGAAGGACCAGGAGAAAGCATGAAAAAAAACAGACACCAGAGCTTGAGACAAGCAACAGAGAGATGTGAGCAGCTTGTGATGAGTAAGTAACTGCCCAGGGCACTGGGAGTATTTAAATATTGTGCACTTGGGTAAGAAAACCAGAGCATGTTGTCAGGACATATACCCATCATCTATGCTGACCCAAGAGCCTCAAATATGGGATTTAAATTAACTAGCAAACATCTGAGTCATGACAGCAGCAATGGATACTAATGCTCTCAAAACCAGGGAGTCTCTTTTGGGCCATGATGTTTCTAGCAGCTGCAAAAGGAGCTGTAATGAAAAGCTCTCACATGGCAGCTATGTTGAAGCAATTGTAAACATATGTGAAGGTGCAGCACTGAGAAAGGGCCACTCTTGAAGTGAAAAGTAAAGTGAAGTAAAAATGCCTGCTGATCCATGACAGCATATGAAATAGTGCTTTGCATGCAACTAACCTGCTATTTGCCATTTGGAAAAAGCAGAGGATTTTAGCAAGTCTCTTATCTGACTGCTGGTTAGATTCCCTTATAGAAATGAGGCTCTGTCCTCACTTTGTCAAAAAGATTAGTTCTCACAGTACGTTTGCTCAGACCTTTTGCCTATTTGCCTATTTCTGCACCCATTTTTAAACTGCCCCTTATTGTTTTGGTCTTTTTCTAAGTGCTTCAGTACTTGGTTGACTTTTCTGCTGTAGGCACAAGCCTCCTTTTTGACTCCTGCAGGATCCAAGCACAAACTTTGATGATTACTTTTTTTTTCAGAAGTAAGGCTCTGCATTTTTGGAGACAACATTTCTAGTGATGTTATGGGGTTTTTATGCTGATGAAAAGGTGATCAATGCTCTTGATGGTTAAAAGTATATTTGTGGTAGATGCCACAGAATCTTAGCACATTGCTGCTTTTCAAACTACAGATCTTCAGGATTTAGGAGTAATTAACTGCTCCTTAAAGTAGATGATGATAAAAAACTTTAATGAAAAGTGCCACAATGAGTAAAAGCAGCCCAAAAAAGCCTTCAAGAAAACGTCTGTCTTTACCCTATTGCTCTCTGCAACTCGTTGTGCAGCTTCTCTTGCCATGGCTTTTGCGACAGTATTTGGGACAGGTGTGCCTTGAGGTTGAGGGAGTATTCGGTTAGGTGATGGAGACCTCCTCCCCTGAAGCGGGCTGTGAAAGTTGGGAGCAGGTGGCTCAAGCATGTGTCCATGAACAGGGGATGTCGAACGAGTCTGCTCCCAGGACTCATCCATTTTTAAATGTGGACCTAAATGTTCTTCTTTGGTTTCTGGGGCTCCGGCACTTGCTAATGGCTTAGATTTGGGAGCAGTTCTGGGGTGAGGGGTTGGAGGCACCAGTAGGTCAGATGGAATGGCAGCAACAGAAGAGTCCACCGATTCCCCTTGTGCAGAGAGCGTTCGAACAGTAACTTCCTTCGCTTCCAAACTCCTTAGTCTCATTAGCTCCACCAACGTGTTTTCTGCAGTTGGAAAGATCACCTCCGCCACCTGAGTACACAAACAAGCAACTTACTAGCATGAAGACATCTGTTTCCCTCCCCTCAGCCCCACTAAAGTACAACCTTCAAAGTCTTAACATGGAGTGAATTACTGCCAACACAGAATGGGCTGCAAGAGCCCTGTGGGCTCCTCAACAGTTAGAACCAGTTGTCTTTAATCATTTCAACCCATTTGCCCAAAAGATTGTGTTTATTGAAAGGAAGCTAATAAGCAAGCTATGCACAAATGAAGGAGTAGGTTCTACTGAAAGCTGAGAAAACCCTGCACACATCCAAGTGCTGTCATAAGTTTATTGTTGACTTTTACCAGTCGGTTGAAATTCACCTAATGTAGATGATCAGTGTAACACTGGAAGGAGAACTCACCCGCTGACCTTTCACATAAACACCATAGCCTGTGACAGTGGCGCCATGGGAGGTCCCTGTGGCTGTCAGAGTTGGTGGTTTCCAGGACACCTGTATGGTTGCTGGGGTGGGCCCAGCCTGTACTGTAACATCTTGAGGTGGAGCTGGAGGACCTATGAAAGACAAGATTGGTCATTGTGACTCAGACCAGAATCTTGTACATCAACTGACATTACCTGCAAGTTGGAAACTACAGACCTCAAAGTACCTTTATAAAATTATTAGATTAAGAAGAGCAAATATCCTTATTGCAGTTACTATGCAAAACCAGAAGCACTTCCTCAGCAGGTCATGGAGCCAGGAACTGACCCTTAGCTTACAGCCATTAAGCTATATTTCTTTGCAAAATGGTCTGTAATTGCAACTTCCTCTGGACACATTTTTATCCCTTCTGGCTGCATAACTGCTACTTACTCTGAATGCAGAAGATGTTAACAGAAAAATGAAGGGAGAAAAAAAGCCCAGGAATGGAACTTTTAGTGGAATACTGCTGCAGGTGACAGCAGGTGACTTTTTGGTATACATCTCTGTGCTGAACGCACACTACATACTCAGAAATCACTTTCAAATTCTGTCTCTCTGACCCATCAGTGGTTTCAAGTCACAATTTATGGGTTAAAAGCACACTGACGCAAAGGTGTAATGTGGACTGCAAGTCAAAACATTAACCTCTTCAAACAGCAGCATGCTGGTTTAAAGGAAAACTGGACTCTAAGTCTGCTCTGCAATGAAACAAAAATATGCCTACTAACCTTTAAGGCAATTACAGTATGTTAGTGTAATAGCACAACGAATACACCCTTAACTAAAAGACATTATTACCCTACTATAAATAGCTCTACTTTGGACAAAAAGTCAAAGTAAAAATATCATAGACATTATTAGCTCATTAATGTTTCAGGCATCCTGTTTTGTTAACAGCCAAACCCTGCAGAGTTTCAAGCTAAAACATTCAGAAGCAGGTTCAGCTGTAGCCATGTCTGTGTAATAGCCAGGAGGATACAAAGCTTAGTTGCTGTGAGTTTGCTTTTGTTAGTGAACTAAGCAAAATTAATTTCTGTTAAGGATTTTAAGTGTGTTCATTCATTGCTATCAAACAGATCATGACACAATTGTAAATATCACACACAAGCCTCAGCCTCCAGATATGCTTTAGATATGCAACCAGCAGTGCATTTCAGTAGTTTGCTGTCACCAAATTTTAAACTTTAGCAGGCATGGAAATAAAATTACAGTCCTGTTCAGAACACTACAGGCATGATACATCACTTCCATCTGTACCATCCTTTGCATCTAAAATGTATTACCTTTCAAGGCCAAAATACGCAAACTGACCTAATACTTTCCTTGGCCAAGATGTAGATTTTGATTTAGATTGAATTTCAGCTGCCCTGGACCATCCTATTTTATTGACAGCCACCACTCCCAAACCAGCAAAGCTCCTCAGTTTGCTTACAAGAAATAATGCATCTGAACTAGTCCAGTAATTTGTCAATGACAATGACATTAATTTACTCCTGCAGAAGTCACCTTCCTTCCATTCTCCATAAACCAACTAATCCCCAGGAAGGCGATCTTGACCTTCACAACCTATAGCAGAGATAGCTTTAATAAACTGCAATGCCCAAGGCTTAGTATGGTTTCTGTTTTCTCTTGATAGCTTTTGATGGTCTTGGTCTTCAACACAAATGTTTGCTTCATACTTCTGCTACAGTTTGGTATTCATGTATTTATTACCTACATTAGCTCAAAACCCATAACAGTCCCATAAAGTCCCTATCCTGTCAATATTTATTTCTAGTTTTAGATCAGAACACCCAAAAGAGAACTTCTATTTCTTCTTAAACAATTCTAATGCTTTGATGAATCAATAAGAGGAGTTCAATTGCTCAACAAGTAAAGAGTTGTGACTTAGCTTAGGTCTGAAAGGAAGCAATGTGTTTCCAAGTATAACAGGCGAAACATGGCATATCTATGCAAAGAGAAAAATGAAAAGGTGACCTCTAACTGTCCTGTACTTGTCAGACAACTGCTTCCTCTGGCTTTGAAATGTGAGCAGTTATCTCAAGTTCATTTTTGCTTAATATATTCCTAAAACACCCCTGAAACTGATACAGGGAAAACTTAAGAGTTAATCACTAATCCTTGCTCCCTTTTCAGTGTAAGTGGCTGATGGTATCCTCTTCTATAAGGATATCACCAAACCCAGTAGTAAAGAGCAGAGCTTCTCAGCCTCAAATAAAGTGAGCACATGTATTCATTTGTAAACATTTCTGAGTCATTAGAAAAATGTCAGTACACACTTTAGCAGCTGCCTGTGGCTAGCTATGTTCCAGTTTATGCTGCACAGTCTGCTAAACCTTATATCAACCACATCTAAAGGTTTATGTGACATCACTCACTCCTAGGAATCTTCTAGAGATGCACAATTAAAAAAAAAAATTCTTTCCACACAAAATGTCTGTATTTATCTCTCAGCATACTCTGAAATCATTTTTGAAACATGTCCCCTTACAATGTAAACTAAATTAAGGTATTTAAGGTGGAAAAACAATCAAGTCTGAAAGAAAAACCAGTATTAGTTCATTAAAGACATTTTCTCCTTTTTTTTTTCCCTTTTAACTCTAGTCTGGATGAAAAGAGATGCGATTAGTTAAAGTCAGTAATATTTGCAAGACAAAATACATGACTCCTGTTACTGACTGATTTCATGGGCATCCTTTTTCCTTGGTTTCAATGACTTTTGAAATACAAACATCAGCCTCTAATCACTTCAACAGTTGCTATTTTATTTTATTATACATAGCAGTGAAAAGTTGCCCTGCTTTTGTAAAAATCCTCTCTGTGAAATTGTGGAGAAGGTTCTGGGATCTCTGGATCTAAAAGCAGCAGCATTGCTGCATTTTAGCTCCTCGACAAAGAACAGCTCATTTACTGCCATAGCAGACTTCAGCAACTAGAGGGAGTTACAGCATTTAAGTGTTTGGCCTGAAAAAACCTCACTCAAAAGGCCTTTCCCAAGTAACAAAGTCAACATATCTAATAAGTTCAAGTCACCACTTAGGCAGCATCCCCTGACTCCCATAGAACATATATGAAGTTTAAAATGCAGCCACCTCCTACTAGCAGATTCTGTAATAGCACTGCTGCTTATCTCACTGAAATAATTTAAGATAAAAGAGTAAATGCCTAAGATGAGGACATTTTTACTGAAACTATAAACCAACAGCATCCAAAACAGCAGATATACAAGCTTAACTCCCTTTATACACAGCCAGCATTACTGTTCTGTATGCCTCCTTACATACAACTCACACAAGCCAAGGAAGAGACCAGAACTAATTCCTGCTGCTTTGCCACAGTCAAATCCCAGCAGGGAGTCAATAAATCCATAGCACAGTCCATATAAAGTACTTTAGGATACACAAATAACGTGTCAAAAGTAATAACTGGGTTTGTTCCCCAATGTTGTTCACATCACCAGAAAAAAATTGCTATCAGAAATACTATACCTGAACAAATTAAATACAACTGGAGATTAATCTTACAAAACACTTAGCATGTATCTGTGATGATGATGATGATGATGGCTTTCTTTATTTTATCTCCCCAAAATGATTCATTCATTCATTCATGAGTTCATTTTAGTTACCATAAAGCAATCAAATAATTGCCTATCTGCTCACAGAAGTGACAGAGATTACAGCATAAAGCTAAAGGTTAATTTATCTAGTGTTTTCAGAGAAACTTAACTGGAAGGTTTTGGAGCAGGGAAAAAATTATCAAACCTGCTGGCAACGTAGAAAATTCCACAAAGGCTTCTTTTTTTTCTCGTTGTTCCAGGGGAAGCTGCCAGGGCATCTGATGGGGCTTCGCCATGACCTTCACCTTGTAGGCCATATTGGGCTTCAAATTAAAAAAATGGTACTTGTATCTAGCAGCCTTGACAATGTCAAATTCTTCTTCATTAAGAAAGATCACATGACTGTAATTACTGTTTGTAGGGAGCCAGGACAGCTCAGCAGAAATCTGGGTTATATTGTCCACTTTAAGATTAGAGGGGGCGACTATGACATCCTTCCCAACTAACAAAGTGCACTGCAGTTCATCAGAGTTACCCTTGTTTGTGATGCTCTGAATTGATATTCGGTAGGTACAAGCAGAAATGTTGAGCTTTTCGATAAGAGCTTTCGTTCTGCTTCCCAAGGCTATGTTCATCCGCACTTCTTTGTCAACCAGAACATTGTAGCTGCTAATGGTTCCCCATCCGGGTGGCACTACCGGTGGCTCCCAGCCCACAATGACACTTTTGGCTAGTTGTTTAATAAGGGTGATTTTTCTAGGATAAGGCACAATGTCTTCTCCAATTTCATCAATGTTGACATCCAGAGTCCCTGCACCATTGCTGATTACAGTAGAGTCTATGTGACTTGGTGGACTTATCTCCAAGAGATCTCCTTCCAAAGCAGGACCTGAACGGTTGATGAAATTCTGATCTTGTTCACTGCTTAATGTGCTTGATAACCGGGTCTCGTTGTCTTGAACAAAATCCACAAAATTGGAAGGGACTAGTCCTCTTTGTCCATCTAGAAGTTCCCCTGGTGAGAATGAACAATGCCATTAAAATCCTTGAAGGAGCATACCTCGTGCATCTCAATCCCTTGCAAGTGGACAAGATAAGGAAGAAGATATAAGTGAAAACTGTACATAAACAACGTTCACAGTTTGAGAATGTAAAGGTTTAGTGAGGGGAAAAAACAGAACTGCCAGTAATCTTTCTAGTCAACTTAAATCTTGCCAGTAGGAAAAGCTGACAATATAAAATACCTTATAATTAGCTTTGCCTGCAAGAAGCAGGTTTGCTGGTGCAGAAACTCTCTTCATTACCACAATGATGATGGGGTAATTGTAGCAACTGATTTGGTAGTAGATGAAGGAAAGAATTGGGAGCATGTTTGACAGATGATTTGAATCTCCATAAATTAGCAGGAATTCACAGACTAATAAAAATACCTTCGTAAAAGCCATCTTCATCCATATCTCCATACACATAAAGGTACTTTCCGGCCGTAAGGGGGAGCTCTGCTTCTGGATTTTCATTTGGTCCATCGAAAGGGTTGTAACTACAAGGAGCACAGAGGGAAAACTTGTGTTCAGTTACTGAATACTAGTCACAACGGAATAAGAAGCAGAAGAAGGAATACAGGTCTAAGGCTGCACAGGAAGGTAATTCCTCAGTTCAGTCTTTCTGCCTCCCTTCTGAAACATATCTTCTGAGTGGAGTCTTAGTTTGTTGTTGCAAACTGTAACTCTATATCACCAACAGGAGTTGTTTTAGTCATAGAAACTTTTATCATGGACAGTACCTTGTATATGAAATTTTAATGTGCAAAGCAAAGAGGTGATGAACTTTTAAATCTTTCTTGCATTGCTGAAAAAGTAACTTATAAGAGCAGATTGAGACATCCTCTATAAGGTAGGAGGTACACTCTGAAGCCTAGAAATACACCAGTGGGTAGAAGACCCATTGTCTCTGACAGTTAAAGCACGTGGAAATGGCACTATTTTGTAGCCAGTGCAAACAGGAAAGGGGTCTGCTCTTCATAACATTGGTTCCAGCTAATAATTCAGTGCATGAGTAAAATGGAATTAAAACTAAATGTTGACTATTCGAAATATGTATTAAGTAATCTATATGTAATAATGCAATGTATATAAGTAATGAGCTGTGGTTTTTACCTATAACGGGCAATGCAAAGATGGACTTTCCCAGAATATCTCTGCTTTGAGGTATTGGAATTCTGGTCATTATCCATCTGTAGAGAGAAAACCCACATAAATAGATAATAGGCAATGTGATTTCAAAATGATGCATGCACTGTTTCCCTGACAGGTGACATAAATCAGGTAGCCAACACGGAACATTAAAAAAAAATATATTACTATCTAACATGGAACAAAAGTTAATTTTACCTAGAATGGCTTAGGCTAAAAAGGAACTGCAATTCAGATTTGAACAGGGAAAAGAAATTGAGCTAATTCCTTGACATCTTGCTAGAGATTCAGATCTGAGACTGGACTGTTGGTTTTCCTCAAAACCTTGCAGAAGTGGCAAAGCACCAGTAGAATGGTGTTTTGTCATTTGGTCACTGGAGGTGGCTGAAGGATATGTGACCACACCACTCCCTTTCCTGCTGCTGACTAAAGAAAAAGGCATGACTTAACCATAGCAGTCTCACTGACCAGCTCACTCTCCTGACAAAGCTTTTATAAAGTCTTCATTAAAGTATAGCAAACCCAGCTACTCCAAGATGACCTGTTGTAAGTGATATGCCTAGTTTCTGGGCATAGTACATCTACATGACCACAGAGACAACCTAGAGTGATACTCTAATATTTGAATCAGAAAACAATAGTAGAAACCTGATAGCAGTGACTAAGTACTTAAGACAAATGCTGAGTTTAGAGCTGGTGCAAGTGAAAACATCCAGACACCTGGAAAAAATGAGGATCATATAAAATATATCTCCTTGCCAATCCAATCCACAGCAGCAGCATTGGGTTGAATTCCACCCTTTCCACTAACCCAAAGAAATAATATATTTCCTCTGAATTTATCATCATATTTAATTCAATTCTGCAAAGCTACAACTTTATTCCTTTACAAAACTGGTCTACAAAACCTGGAGATTAAATTGTGGTGCTGAACCACCCCAGGCTCTCTTCTAGCTCTGCACTGGCTATCTACTGGTAAAATAGTAACACTTTCTTTGATGCTTCAAGCCTAGTAGAGTTTTTGAAGAGAGATGCACTTCTTTCCTCCCATGAATCCTTTTAGGAAAAATAAGCAACTTTTCACCTTAGCTTTGAAGAACTTTAATTAAGGTATAAATACTAGGTTTTAACAATGGGATCAAATAGATAAGTTGTCAAAAAAAATGACCAAAATTTTACAGTCTGGACAGAGCAAATATTGAACTGCAACCTTCAGGCCTAAACAGGTCCCTGTTTGGTTCTCAGTATGGAACAATAGTGCATCAGAAAAATACTGAGTCAAGTCACTTTTGCTTTGAATGAACTCCTAAGAGGTCATAAAATCATAGAATATTCTGAGCTAGAATAAAGATCATCTAGTCCAGCTCTCTACCCTGCACAGAACACCCCAAGAATCACATCATGTGTCTGAGAGCAACGTCCAAGAGCTTCTTGAACTCCATCAGGCTTGGTTCTGTGCCCTCCTCCCTGGGCTGTTCCAGAGCCCGACTACCCTCTGGGTGGAAAACCTTTTCCTAGTATCTACCCTAAATCTCCCCTGACTCAACTTCATACCATTAATTTCAAAAATCATCAAGAGAGGCCTCATGATGACATCAGCAAGCTCTTTGAGGATTCTCAGATCTAAAGTGAGTTTGCTTGCTGGGTTAGCACAGCACACACTATCCTGCCAACACTCCATTTCCAGTGAGGAGGACAGTAATAGTCAGTCACTAGGTATTCTCCTCTGTGCAGCATTTGGGGATGCAGGCAAATTTTCAAGGTTTATCATCCTTATACCTTTTTATGGGCATGCCACAAAGATTTTAAATTTTATTCATACACTCTCCCCCTGGGTCTGAATACCTCTAAAAAAGAGTGGAGCTTAATTTCGGTGAGCTTGAGTAATGTAAGTACGTATCACATAATTAGACTCTGGACACACACGACGACAACTCTGCAAAAGAGAGCTTGACATTCTCAGTGAGAAATAACTCAAAAATAATAGAAAAAGGGAATTAAATTTGATGTGCACTTCTTCTGTTCCTTGCTGTTAGTTCTGCTTCCCTAAATCTCATTGCTAAGCTGCTTTTTTCTGGTTTGACTACTTTGGGCTGCTTTTTCTGTGGCCTCTTCAAAAGAACAGTAAATGTTCCCACTCTTTGGTAATGCATCTACACCTAAATATACACATAATTATTTGTGGATTATCCTTAGATATGTCCATGGAATTCCTACTACACAAGAATCTAACATTTTGTTGAATATCCTACCCCTTACTCAGGTTTGTGATCCATTTAAAAACCTTTTGATTCTATCAACATTCACAGGTTCAGTAGCAAAGAATATAAAGTACATAGAAAATATGAACAGTTTCAGTTTATTTACTTCTGTAAAGATTAACAATGGGATTCGCACACCATGAAAACCAGGCACAGAACAAGTTCTGCAGAACTAGCTATTTCTCTGGACAGGGCACTGTATGGCATTTCCAAAGTCACATCTTTTGGTAGATATCATCAAATAATAATAAAGCTGCAAAACATAGACACACACCAAACAGACACAGCCACTTCTACCTCTTGTGCACAGAAGCAGTACATCACTCTGAACGCATCATTGCAGACTGAGGTTTACATAGAAGCTTCAGGTTCTCACACACACTTTTTTATGCTGTGTAAGTAGGATATCAGCTGAGATATCAGTTAAATTCCCAGTGGTCATGTTCCCAAGTTGTGTCATAAAATGAGAACATTAATCTCTTAAATTTTTAAAAGCAGATGAATCAACCTGCATCTATCAGCTGGACCAGTCTTGGCCCCCACAACATACATTTTTCGTAACTAATTAAAAACGACTCACGTCTGAATCAAATCTGCATCTTGGGGTACCAGATCTTGACTTAGACAGGAATGTAGGCTTGACAGACAATTGTTCTGGTTTGTCTCCAGATATTTGAAGGGGTCGTATAAACTCTGAAATCACACAACGACTTCCAGAAGGACTTTCATGACCTGGCAGTGAACAAAACACATGAGAGTAAGTAACGGTTCTCAAGCAGAAACTCTGCCAATTAATAAGCAGCAGTGATTTTCATGTAGAAAAAGACTAAAGTAGGTGGACTGCAGAACATAAAAACTGCTAAGCCTACTAGTTCCCAGCTTTTTGGTAAATTACATAAGTCAACAATATGTAATGGAACATATTGTAGAAAGTGAAGGCATTTGAATTAAAAAAAAAAAGTTTCCCCTAATGAAAAAAAAAAAAAATCCATCTTTGTTCTGAGTACCTTGATATTTTTGGGAAGTTATTTAACATGCTATTTAACATGCTCACCAATAAAAGGTTCTGTTGGAACCCTTCAATTCTTTCAGGGATTCTGTCATATACTGGAAAGTAGAATCAAGCTGTGCATTTATCTTCTAAGAAAGTGACTGAAATGCTAATAATTTAGTTGGCAGGATATTAATTTTGAAATGAAGGGAAACGGTTTGGCTTTATTGCAGGTCCATAAGTTCCAAGACCACCTGCTTCATATTTCTTTAAAGCTCCTTGTTAATACCAGTATTAAACCATATAATTTGACCACAGTGCCATCTCTCCAGCTTCTAAAAAACAGAAGACATAGGCTACGAAAAAGGAAAAATCTCCAGGAATGCTTTTTGAATGTTTTTATTGTGCTTTTTCAGAGCACTTAAAAATAAAAAGACAGTTTATACTGCACATTTAAAAGAGCTAAGAAGGGACCCGTACAAGAGGCTGAACTCTCTTATTGACTCATGGTGAGGGGAGACAAGTAAAAAGAACAACTCCATCAAGGTTGCAAGAAAGACTAATAAAGTGTAATGTAAAGTAGTTCTACATTTTTTCCCTTTTACTGCTAGTTTAGCCCTCAAACCATGAGAAAACAAGCAGGAAATTGTAAATAGAGCCTAATTATACTTGCAGCATCAGCAGAAGTTATAGCAAAACACAGTCCAGGGTGTTGCTGACACAAACAGATATGCTGTGTGCCTTCTCCTTTCTCTGTCTCTCTCATTTACATAATGAACCTATGCTCTAATTTTTTCAGACCCTGGATATGTGTAAGTTCAGCATTTCCTTTCCAGTTCTGCCAGAAGTCTGGCCAGAAATGTTTTGCTACTGAATCACAAGCTTTCCAGCCACATGTCACCAGGAATTACCAGTGGAACCTCCTTATTCATATTGCAGAGGAGAAAGAAACCTCCAAAACACAACATCAGAGGGGTTTTCTGGTGTGCTCCTCAGTCCAATATGATTAATTTTCTCTGCATCACTGTAATTTACAGCAGGACAGCTTAAGCACATTGACAGCAGGGACATACACAAGCCATCACACAGAAGATTAATTACAACCAGCTTTGCTTGCAGCAATTCCTAGGCTGGAAAAGGACACACTTTTTATTCTCAGAACCTTTCTCACATATATAACAAAGAAGTCAATCCCCTTCAGAAACCTTTAGCCAATTTAGCTCCTTCTGTTTGCTGTTCATGTCCTTGCCATATCAGCCTGTCAGCACCAAGCCTATAAATAATTGGTCCAGCTGTGATTATTCATTCAAAGGAAGCTGCTGTTTGGTCTCATACCTCCTGAATTTTTCAGGCCTTGTTATTAAATTAGTTGCACCACATACAAAATGAGAGAAAGATTCTTGGAAAATATAGCCCTTGCTTTGCATACATATAGGATGATAACCAGGATAGAAACACACATTATCAATATGTGTTAAGGTAGTCTGAAGAACACCTTTTCAAGGAAAGGCAAGGAAGAGCACCAGACTTAATTTAGATGTCTCAGCAGAATTAAAGCTAGTCATACGTGTAGCACAATTAGACTCTATTTTATTTGTTAGAAATGCTGATTTATTATGGATACCTAAATTATCTAAAAAGGCCATTTAAATGATCCTTTTATCTGATGAATAATAAATCTGAAGGCTTCGATATCTGATAGTGACTTTATTATATGTTGAGAGTGAACTTTTTACATTCTAATCTATTCTGGTTAGGTTTATTTCATTTCCTGATGCATTCAAACACCATCAATTAAGGGAAAGCAGCTGGTCATAAACTGATCTCATTTCCGTCATTTGCTTTGCTTTGAAGACTGTTCCTCATGTTCCCTCTTGTGTTCTTTCTTCCTCACACATAATAAAAATAATTACACTTCTGGTTTGAAGAACTTGCTGTAGTATTTCCATCATTATTGTGAAATGGTTGATTTCAATAATTAGAAATCCTGCCTACTTGCTCAAACATTACTTTATTGCTATCAATGCATTCACACTAAGACTGAGTATTGCCCAAGGATTTCTGGTGCTTATACACTAGTGCTGCAGGCCCTGAATTCTAAGTCACATGAAAATCAATAGGTTACAAGAAAAGGTTTACAGACCAAAGCCTTTAAATTACTTCAGGACAGACCTAGCTGTGTTTTCTGTGGTTTTAGTCAGAGATTTCTTGAAAAAAAAGGTTTTTAAAGCTGTTTCCACTAGTATTCCAAGAAAAAATATAAGTTAGTTTGGAGAGTTTGACTGAGGACCTAAAAAAGTTTAATTTATTTTTATTTGAGGGTTGGGGCCTATTTATATCAATTGCAGAGAGATACAGACTAGACCCTTACTAGCTGCCTAAAGGACATTTCAATATCCAATTACCTTTCCTTTAAAATTAATTGTGGCTTGGAAAATCCTGTCCTTAGAGACATAAGGAGCTAACATTGTTGATGGTAAGGAAATTTCTACTAAATTCTTATGGCTATCAGGCAATGCCTTCTAAATTCTCCATTTAATATCCACTTCGGTAAGATGTGCAGCTCCAGAAAAGCCTACAAAAACTAATATGCACCACAGTGGGCAAGACTGCAAACAGCTCTTGTTTTGCATCCAAAAACTCAAGGCATATAAAGCACAAAGTTACTGAAGTGAAATGAAAGAAGGATGTCACCTTGGTTCCTTTTGACTTGGTTTCACATTGAGTTTAGCACCCTTCACTGAAAATAACTGCTCATCTGTAACAACAGGGAAGTGATTTGTGATTTCTAAGCCCTATGCCTCAGAATTTTTCTAGAAGCTTAAGAAAATGATATTTTAAAAAACCCAAAAGTCCAGACTATTTAATTTTTCCAGTTCCATGTCTTGTTTTAAAACAATTTGTAAGCAATAGAAATTACCAAACAAGTGTTTGTTCCTTTGCAGAGCAAGGAGTTAAAGTCATGCTAGGATGAGTGATACTGAGCTGGTGAGTGCACACTTCAGCCTTGATAACTAACATAGTTATAATACACAATCTAAAATGCAAGTACTTTCAAGTCTCCTCAGGTAAACTCTTGCCTTGATCTCTGCAATTTTCTTATGAATAATGAATTGTTAAGGAAGTTGTGTGCTTAGAAGGAGCATTTGCCTCTGGCAACAGGAGATGACCTGGTGAAACTTCAAGACTGATTTTGGAAAAACAGCTACTGTATTAAGATAGTAGGCACTATAACTGTAAGAACACCAATACAGATATAAATTTTTGGTTTGTTTTGCTTACTTTGCATTCTCCTGTTCTTATAAAACTCAAATCAATAATATTTTTGTTGTGACTTTTCTGTTTCTAAACCACCTGGAAGCTACATGTTCAAATACTATTTTAAACACAGTAAAAAATTTAAATGCACCTTTGTATAGTTTAGTGAACAACTGTAGATATTATCCCTGTTCTGGGATAAGATATATCCCACAAAACCCCTTTCCAACCAAAATCATTTTGGGACAGAACTTGTGTTTTTGTAGACAGCGTTTGCTTCCGTTGAAACTTTTATGCTTTTCTTTCAGGTTTTTATGTTTCCCTTGAACAAACGCAACTAAACTGAAAACATTTTTGTGTTTGTCAAAATACTCCATTCAGTTTTCCTATTTTCTACCCAGCTGTCTTTACCACTTTGTTTCATGCAACACCTAATGTCATGTGGGGGTCCCTGTGCTTTTTTTACCCATGAACTGTTACTTCAAAGTGACAGCAGACCTATTCCTGGACCTGAAACATTGAAGGTTTTACAGCAAAGACTGTATATGTAGAGAGCTTTTCTTCTTCCAACAGAAGTAGATACTTACATCACTTTAGCACTGGACAAGTTTCTCATCATTACACCCAATAACAATTAGAGAGAATTCTTCTCACAGCAGAGCCCAAAGAAAACTGGAACAACCTCAGTGAAGGCTTAGAAGATACCTTCAAATTTAAAGAAGTCACTAAACAAAAAACAAGAGCAAATTCTACCCTCCATTTGTAAATTAAACTCTATTTATATCACTGAGCTGCATCTTAATATCTACAAGGCAGAACAGATACCTATAAATAAAATGCTGATCTTTACCTTTACCTATAGAAGTGGCTATTCCATTCATTAACTGGGATAGGGATTTACCAGGAGAACCAAGAATATCTGAGGATGCCACCGAGTTACTGCTCAGGAGATCGATCTTCCCCGCTTGCTGTCGAAACCTCTCCAGTTCTCTGGACAAGAGGTTAAATTGTTCGCTCTGTGTCCGACATTTCTCCTCTAGCTCTCGGACCTTTGCCTGCACAAGCAAGACATAACACAGACATTTAACTGAGATCAGAGTGACCTATGACTATACCAGATTGTTCTAAAGTACCAGGAAGTCAGGACAGGCAAACT
The DNA here is from genome assembly GCA_013399015.1 of Galbula dea. Classification (NCBI taxonomy): domain Eukaryota; kingdom Metazoa; phylum Chordata; class Aves; order Piciformes; family Galbulidae; genus Galbula; species Galbula dea. Next base: position 461,847 of record VWZX01010739.1, read on the forward strand.
TTTTGGGATAAAGAGTCCCACAAGTGTTTCATGCTTTTCTCCCCCTAAATTCTCATACATATTTAAGACAAAACTTTTAGTAGCCCTGAAATATTGAGGTAAGTACTTTTTTCATCCCCAATTTTTAAAGGGGAAATTCCTGATCATACTTTTTGGCAGTGCTAAAAAAATCACTGCCAAGAACACCTGCAAACAGATCCCACAGCTTTGTGACTGCTACACACATATGAATGTCACTTTTGTGTACTATACCAAATTTTTCTTAAACTCAGGTAATATTTCTGAGGTGTGCCCATCCTCTGCTATTAAGTTGAAGCCTCCTGAATTGCTAGATTAATCCCTAACAACAACAACAAACCCCCAGAGTGGCTCATGCAGAATGTGGGCCTGGCAACTGGCTGAATTCCCTTGCAAAAATAACGCTCCTCACTATAGCTGCCAAACCACACAGAAGTAATTTGGACACCAGACAAGAGGATATTGTTTGTAAGCTTGTGGGAAGTACCAAAATGTCATTGTTAGCAAACATTTTTGTTTTCATTTTGAGGCATCAGGCTTTAACAAAACAGAACTTAAAAGATAAGTTTCTGTGCTGACTTGGGAAGCAACGTTTTCAGTATAATGCACTTAAATTTCAACCCGTATTTATAAAGAACCTGTCTATCTGTTGGCATGCAGTCAGCATCAGATACTCCTGAAGACAAAACCACAAATTTAGAGCACCCAGAGAATGAGGAAATAGAATATTAACACTTGTTGCAAAGACTGAAGAATCAGGAAATCTCCTGAGAATTTCCTCTGCAGGGTCCGATTTTCACCCAGGGGCAAACAGTTGGTCTATATCTGGCAATGCCATTTCAGACCTAGGGAGCACTTGTGTCTTAAGTGCTGTGAGCCTAGCACTGCAAGCCCAAGTAGCTCAACAGAGGCTCCTTATATCAAAAGCTAACACATTGTATCCTCTGATGCTTTATGATGAACAAACATCCCTTTCCTTCACGAAAAATCCTGTACAGACTGTACTAACAAAGTCTAGATATCAATTAGGTTCACTCAACTGTACTCAAGGTTTCTTTTTTCTTGAAAGAGAAAGAACATTGAGTTCATGTAAGAAAAACTTCACATACTATGTATCAAGAAAAAGACATATTACATATGTTACATACCACCTATACAAAGATCTTAGCACAGCTAAAGACAAACAAAACATTTAGAGTCCCCAAAAGAACCCAAAAATCCGAATTTCCTACAACAGAAGGTGGTACTCTTTGTTCCTTTTTTGGTAACAGATTTTTAAAGCTACAGTGAATTTTAAGGATATAATCTCTTTTCATTCAGAAAACACAAATTAATTTAGTTCTGCTAAAGTCATCTCAGTGTATCTATCTGACTGATGATGAGACAGAAAACAATAAGATACACTCACATTGTGGGAGTTTTACACAAACATTAAAAGCTTTGATTTTTGGTTTTTTTTGAGTTTCATCCTTTTTTTTTTGAGCTATGGAAATGTGAGCCTGTGCTACTTGATAGTTTGCTGCATGAATAAGGCATCTATGTAAAATTTTAAAAGAACATTAAGCAAACAAAGCAGTAAAGTAATTTGGGTTGTTACATCCCCTCTTTCCAATGGAAATCTTGAGGATGAGCTATTCAACTCTCTAAGAATATATACTGACCTTTTCACAGGCAGCTATGGAAACTCTAGCATAAAATAAAAAATAAAAACATCACAATCCAGACCCCAATAAGATGCTAAGGCTGCCTTAAATATATTTTTGAAAAAATATTAATTATATATATTATTATTACCTATTAATTTAAAACTTATCTGCATTACAGTATGTGCCTTCTTTGACTATTCTTTTGAGTATCTAGAATCTTCCAAGTTGTTCTCTCATGACAGTACAAAGCCTGGAAGAAAAATGCCTTTACTACTTTTTTTTAAATCAAGGTTGTTAGTTAGAAATGAGCACAAAGTTGGCAAAATATAAAGAAAAAGGTGCCAGCTGGTAGTATTTAAAGAAGAAATTGTTTTAAGATCCACAACAGCAGTAACAGGAAGCATCCCCATACCCATTTTTGTATCCTGACCTCAGGCAGGTGCTTGGTTCATTGTTAGCCAGCCAGACTCAACTCACTGTAGAAAATCTAGGTGTTCATGTATGTCACTGCAGAGCAAGGCACGTGCTTACACTCTCAGAGGTACTGTATCGTGGTTCTGTCCATATAGTCTATCCTAATAATGATGGCACAAAAGTGCCATGTCTACCAGATCTCCCCAAAACGGGATCTGCCCATAGCAGTGGCTGTATGAAAAGACATCCTCTAGTGCAGACCGTTCTGAATGTGTATCACTCAGGACTTGCCAAGTTTCTCATGCATATATAGTGCTATTGCTAAAACTGAAACAACTTCTCAAATGGAAAAAGAAACAGACTTCCTTACAAGTCAGATACTGTTCACACAAAACAGAGAAGAGGATGAGCAACTTTCCAGGTAGACAGGCTTGAATTCAGACTAGTAATGAGGTCACATATTGTTCTATGGAGATATTTCATATTTGAATTGTTTGCATAGCAACAATGGCTTTCAGCAGGTGGCTCAATAAATCAGCCTCAGGTGAAAAAGTGAAAATATTGCATAAAATTCTCTCTATATTAACAAAGAAATAATCTGAATTCAGACAAAATCCACACAGTCAGAAAGCTACAATGTTGAATAAACTATCAAACCATTCTTACTGGGCATGCTTACATGAAATTAGCTTTCAAAACCAATATCTGAGCTCTCATTAAATTATGCCATATTTGAAGATTAATGCCTTGTAGAAAAAAAAGTGTGATTTTGGTGATTTGGTATTAGGGCAAGAAATGCCAAGCATGCTTGCATAACAATGGTTGTAGCACACATCCCATGCGAGGTTAGGACTATCCTACTCATTTGAAAGGGAAAAGGGCAGGATTCAGGACAGGGAAAGGAGAAATTATGCCCTAAAATACCTGCATGCTGTCCAAGGTGTTCTGGATGAAGTGCAAAGCAATAAAGTTCAGACAAGACACAGTAAACAAAGAGATGTGAAATAAACAGAGAAAAAAACCAGTTTTGAACACTTTAACATTTCAAAGCAAAACATATTAGAACAGTTAGCACGTGTAAAAACATGCATTAATGCAAACCACGCTACAGATCATGTCAGGAATCAATACCACTGCTGATATATAAATGCAAAAGGCAGATTAAATAAAATGCTAAAAATTAATGGGCTTAGGACAACAAAAGGCAGAAGCTCAGGAAGCTTTGATAGGGTTATCCAAATCAGAGGTTGCAGACAAATCAACTAAGTAGGAATTTTGATTAGCTTGAGGGAGCTAACTAATCACTTGCCTATTTTTTTTTTCTAGTTATGTTTTCCTGCATCATATACTTTCCACCAGCATTAAATAATGATTTAATCTTACATTCTTAGAGGCAAAGAAACTTAATATATATGATGATAATGAAAAAAAACCAAAACCACTTTCTGTGGGAATATTAACTTTTATAAATACAAACACACAATTTTAATTTATTTATTTTTAAAAGATTATTAAGGCACTGGAAAAAACACCCTCCCTTACTGCAGGATCAGTAAGTAGACAGATAGAACTAGTGTGAGAAGGTAAAAAGACTAGAAGCTACCTTCTGCTGTAAAGAGATTTCTAAATGAAATACTGAGAATGCACTTGCCAGAATCAGTCTATGGGATCATGTGTTCTTCATAATATGCATATTAAGACAATAACCATTTAATGCCTTTTCTTTTCCTCAGGCAGCAAAACTGGTTTGGTAGTTTTCAGTGAAAATCTGTTTTGCATGAAATAACAAGGAACAAAAAAGAGGAAAAGGAAATCCAGATGCAGTTAGTGCATTATTTACTTGTGCGTCTGTATTTCCTGGCACCTTACCTTATCCAAGTACATCAAACAGCATGACTGGAACTTAAAGAATATGTTAAGCCCACTTTTGAAAGACTGGGGAGGAACTGTTTGCTTTAGGACCCTTCTTACAGGAGCTCTACTTTGTGCTAAATGTTGTTGTCATTTGTCCTATCCTGCACAACACAGCCTGCATTTCTAAACAGGACACAGCAAAGGGAATTAAAAGATTTTCTTAGCATTAGGCATATATTTGAGTATATTGATTTATTTCAGTTCTCCTTTGATGGTGTTTTCATATATAATTTATCCAAAACTGTATGTATCCATTATACAGGTTCCATTGCTATGAGTATCAGTTTTAAATCTCTAAAATTTCACACCACTCTAAGACAAAAAGGTTTTGCAAACCTTGTCCTGTTCTAACGAAAATTAACAGCAAAGCTCATAGGTTTTGAGTGGAAATAATGATTTGCTCCTATTCTTCATGTCACTTCTACACAAGACACAAGCAATTTTGTATCCTTAGGCCCAGACTACTGAATTACTAAATGTTATTTTAGGGTCACAGACTTCAAGGAAGACTTGAAATGTGATGCAAAGTCCATAAACACAACTACTAATGAAGTTACCTGCGCTAAGGTCCTAACTGCTATGAGGAATTACTAATGAAATTACTAAGATTTTTTTGATGTTATCTTTATGGATGATAATCCTGCCTTTATAGATGTTGTCAGTATGAGCAGGTATTCAGTGCTTGAAAGTTAGCAGATCAGATCATCTGAATCACCTTTCAAAATTTAATTTACATAACAACATTTACTTACTAAATCAAATAGTCACTGGCAAATTCTAAAAACACTCTGCAGTGCAGCTGCACCTAATGCTAAGAAAGGCCACTGCTGGTGGGAAACAGCAATAGGATTAGAGGACGTGGACATGGGTAGCATCCAGAGAAAAATTCTGACAGGATACAGGAATAATATTCACCAAAATGAAAATGCTCAAAGACTGACTGAGGCTGCCCATGGAGGCTGTTATACCTCCATTCCCAGAATAGACTGGGCAGACTTGTGCAGCCTACAGTAATTTTGAAGAGGGTTTTCCTTTGAGCAGGGAGTTGGACCAGATAGCCATGGGTACCTTCCAAAGAGAATTAGTCTATGTTTGTAACTAAAAAATTAAATATTTCTGGTGCCCTTGATATTCAAATTCCAACTTCAGACTACCTTGAAAAGATACAGTTTTCCAACAAAAAGAATGAAGTGTTCTCTCTCTACTTTGAGGGTTTTTTTGAGGTATACAAATTTACATCAAGTTGAAAAATTTAGGTTCTTTAATATATTTACGTTTACTAGACAGTAATTAATTAGCAATCTTCAGTAATTTATGGGTATTTTTAGCTATATTTGCAGCCTCACTGACAATAATTCTCACAAGTAATCATTTCCTTTTAATATAGTATTTATATATTAATATATACATTCTGATATAGTCTGATATATATATATATATAGTCTGATATATATATATATAATATAGTCTGATAGTATTTTACAAAAAATGTTACCAAAATTTCTGTTCTGTACATAGAGAAACTGAGGTACACACATCACTACCAACAGCTCAGATTAATGCACTCCCAACTGAATTATAATCTTTAAAGGATGTAATTACATTAGAAGAGAGGAGGGGGGAAATCCTTCTTTGATTATGTATTAATTGAAACTTTCAAAAGTGATGACACTGTAAAATTAGCACATTCAGAATGGAAGTGCCATGAGCAAAGGTAACACAAAGGATATCCTCTTACCTCTAGCAACTGAACTGCTCCTTCATGTTCCTTCTTAGCTTCAACCTGAGCCTGGTTTTTATAACAACAAAAAAGAAATGTGAAAAGAGCAGGGAGAAAAAAAGATCAGAGAGGGAGAAAAAAAGAGCAGAGAGGGAGGAAAAAAAAGAGCAGAGAGGGAGGAAAAAAAAGAGCAGAGAGGGAGGAAAAAAAAGAGCAGAGAGGGAGAAAAGAAAAGAGCAGAGAGGGAGAAAAAAGAGAAGGCAGAAAGAAGAAACAGAAAAGAGGAAAAAGAAATCAATTAGCCTTGCTACATATAGTATGCTCCAACCACATAAAGCACCACACTGTATACTAAAATCCAAAGCCAATTACAGTCTTGAAGGCATGACTCCACCAATATTACTACAGAACTTTGGTCCCAAGCCACTGAAATAACTGCTTATTTTTAGGTGATTGAAGCTTGGTGAAGCTTAGTAGCACTGGTATTTTGTTGGACCAAGACAAGCATGCTCAACACACTGCAAGAACACATCAGAAATATCTCTGAAACTCTTAAGTTAAAACAGAAAAATAAGCTCATTCTACAGTGCAGGAGGTTCATAGTGTAGAAATCTAGCAGAAAGGAACTCAAAAATTAAGCTCACTGTTTACATGCAGCAAAACTCTTTATCATTCAAGTAAATAGCTCACAAAACACTTCTAGGCAACCACAAGAAAGGTCGTCTGTGAACAGGACTGAAACATTTAGGGCCCAACCAACTGAGTCAAAGAAGGAAAGAGGCAATCAATATGAGCAGAAAAGTGTATTTTATGTAGCTCAGAAAATCAGTTATCTAATTTTGGTTGGGAAATGTCTAAACCCAAAAAAACCCCCAAAAATAGCAGTCAGTAACTTTCTGTTATCCTCACATCATTTCCATTTAAATTTTCACTGTCTTCCTTTTTGAAGTTTGCCCAAGATAAGCAAAACATTTTATTAGCAATTGTATCAGTCTGATAGCAGTTGGGCTATTACTGTAATCCAAAGACCATGTTCTGCACATTCCTCATCAGAGAAAAGCCTTAATCTCTGCAGTTTTGCAGAGGGAAATGCTCCACAGACTTTCCCATGATGGACATCCTACTCCATTAATGGTTTCAGTGGAAGCTGGGTCAGGCCATAACATCACAACGAGAGATATACCCAAACTACACTTCACTATCATGCATGGTCCTGCAGGCAGTCATACTTCTTCCTGCACTACAGTAGTAAGTCTTATTGCTCACATCTGATAAAATACTGGCTCCATGAGCATTAGCAAACAGAAGATAAGAGATAATAGAAAGCCTTATGTAATCCATCATTATAAGTTTAATAAAACCTACCCAGAGTATGAGTTCTTGACAAATTATTAGGAAACATGCATCAAGAGTTATCTTGCTTTTATGTCAAGATGACTTGTATTAAGGCTTTCTGGGAGAAGAAAGCCAACTGATTCCCTATCAACACAAAACCTTGATGAACAATATTATATTCTTCCTTTTAGGCTGAAAAAACTGTTCAGACTGCACATGTATTAAAAACACAATAAAGTTTCATTTTTAATATCAAAATGTGACAGTAAATGCATCAGACTCTACCCAAAATTCGCTTTGTTTTGAAGTGCACATTTCTGTGATTCATCAGTAACTTTACAACAGAAACAAGATTTGCTGTGAAATGTCATTCTGTTACTGCCTAGAGTTACTACTTTCATTTCACAGTAATTTTTCAAGTAATTAGATGACTCTAATTAAAAAAAAAAAAAGGCAGAAAGAATTTAGCACACATGTACTAGGAGGTCAGCTCTGGATGAATTGTGAACCAGCAACTCCTGCCTAACCATGGAAGCAAAGTATTAGAGTTACTTAAGTAACAGATTTTTTTAAATTATTTTTCTGAAAACATACACTGCATTATGTAAAGGAGGTGTGTTGGATACCACCAGTCTAGAGGCTAAAGCAGGACCTATTGTATGTGCTCATGTGTTCTAGCATGCCTGGAGAACTAAAACTAGCTTGGGTAACTCTCCACAATTCTGAACAGTGCATAGCATAGACATCCTCTGAATATCTTCCTATGTTTTGAATACTTCCCCTCTTCTACCCATACAGTGCACTAATCTGTTTTTCAGTCTTATTACATAGCATTAACAATAGCATTACAGAAGCAACTAAACATCTCAACCAAAACAGGATCTCAACATGTCACATGGAGAAGAATCTGAGCTTTGAAGAGCTGAAAATCAAAACAACTAATTAACTAACTAACTAAATAAAAAGCCCTTTTTCTTTGAGTGGTATCTAGAATGAATATCACATGGAGATTTTGTCAAGAGATGTGATGGGTAGGATGTTCGTTTAGGTTGTCACAGATCCTTAACATGAAATGCAATAATAATTAAAAAGACACATTAGCAACTTATTCACATAAAGAATTAGATGTTTCAGGGTGAAAAGGAGTGTCTCTGCAAAGCTCTAGGAGGCATATTTCAGGCTATTGAATGAAACCAGTAAGAAGGATGAACTATTTCTTAAATTCTTTTAAGTAATGCACAGATGAAGTGTCATGGTGGATTTTAGTATAGGAATTATCAGCTAAAATTCTAGTGGAACCTAGTGGGAAATGATTATTAGATAATAATTTTTAACATAAATGATCTTCTATTCCATGCTACTTCAGGTCCACTGAAAAAGAGTTTAATCACTGGCTACAGATGCTGAGCTAGTCACATTGAGTTGAGTAAAATACCAAACACAATAGAATCATTTGTGCTTGAAGTCTATCATGCTACAGCTTAGCAAAAATGACTGGAGAGAAGTGTTACAGAGATTTGGTGAGAGTTAGGTGATAAATCTATAAACCAGTAAATCTATAAATCTGTTGCCCATCTGTAACAAAAAGACCCATGTAACATGGATTTATGAGAAGAAGCAAGAAGAAAAGCTGTACCTTTCTTCGATTTCTTTGCTTTGGAAAGAAATCAAAGTCCAACATTTATTGGAGATCTGTTTCAGGCCCTGCACTCTGCCACCTCACATTGCTCTTTCACCTGACTTTCCCTTTCTCCATTTACCTTCTGCAGGAGTTCAATTTCCTGCTGTTTGGCGTTGAGAACAGCCAAGGCTTGCTCATGCTCCAACTCCAGCTGTTGCCGCCGTTCAGCAGCCTCTCGCATATGCTGTTTCAAAGGAAGCAAAAAAATCTATCAGGAGACTTTAAGATATTCTACCTGGAGCCAATCATGCTGCTCTTCCCAGGCATGCTGATGTTCATCTCAACATAAAGGTTCTCTAGTATCACTGATAGACAAGCAGGAATCTGGCTAGAATATTAATTTGGTCAGTACTTAGAGGCATATTGTCAATATAAAACTCAGGCATTTTGATAACCATCTCTTTCAGGATATGGGATTCTGCCATTGCCAGCAACATGGCCACTGTGATGCACAAGTGAACAGCACTTATTTTATCCATCAGGCTCATATTTATAAGTGGTATTGTGCTGAAAAATCAAAGCTTGGAAAAACTGAGCTTGGCAATTCCCTAAACACCTCTTTATCTAGGATATGGCTTTGTGATTTGTTTTGCAAATGATAACCCAAAAGAAATAGCTTACCTTTGCTAATCTCTGCCTACTATTTATAGCAAAGTAGACTGAGCAAAACTAACACAGGTGGATTTAGACAAAAGTGACTACACAGTACTCAAATCCAACATTTAAAAGTACAGTTGCTACTAATGACTCATAGAAATATAAGAAAGGTTCTTAGGAAGAGCACGAGCTGAACAATGTCAAGATACCCCTTGCAGATAGAAATCTTTTTCATTACATGTTAATATTATTCTCCCAATATCACTATAACTTTCAAATACTCTTTAATAAATGGAAGTTAAGAAAGATCTCTGTACAGATTCTGATCTCTTCTCTGGTGCAACTCTTATTAAAGAGTTTTGTGTTCCAAATTACATATTATTCCCATAATACTCTCAGAGCAGAGAGACAATGTCTTATCTGCAGCACTGTGAGTTATTAACACATAGCCCTTTTAGGAATCAGCCCTTGGAAACATGAATGTATGTCTAAAATTGACAGGAACAGCCCCAAATACCTCTTGTTGTGTAGAAAACAAAATTTTTTCAAGCATATTGCTAATCTTTAACGAGCTCTTATTCTCTAATACATGTTACCATAACAAAGAGGGACAGCACAAAGGATGATTTCTTTCAATCAGGGTATATTAGCAAAGGAAATAGAAATGCCACCAATACTCCCCTTTCACCTCTGCTTGGGACTTATTTATTTTCATTGGATGTGTTGATTAATAAGAACAAAAATCATCAAAGATTTCTTCAAGTCATCAGTTCTGACTCTCAACTGTGGCTTGTTTTCTAGGAGTTTTGTGAGGATTCAGTACTTTATCTGTAGACATTTCTAAGCTCTGCATAAAGTACAAAAGTTAAATTAATCTGTTCATGGGTAATATCTCTAGTCAGTATTTAATAATGACCAAAAATAATGGTTCCAATTCTCATCTCATGGGAATGAATATAACCTATTTTGCAAACTAGTATTACTCATGTTTTAAATTAGCATGAAGTGACATTTGCTGGGCTCAGCAGCTTCCATCAAGTCTTATGTAAAACTTGACACTAATGGAGCATCAGCACATTTTTTTTATGGTGAGGCAATCAAGTCATTCTCACACCTTTAATTAAAGCTTTTAATTATCAGAAAATCAACAAAAGTCTCACTTCACTCACTCAAGATTTAGTACCAGATTTGGTATAGCATATTTTTATACCATTAAGTTCTTAGTACTTTCACAAAAGCTACTACAGAACATTTTTAGTCCTTTCTAGAGATCAATAAATAATTAATACCATGACCATACAGTAAATCTATAAAATGTAATGAAGAAACAGATTGTGATACATGATCTGTGATTCTCCCCAGCTTTTCGTTTATCTGCTTCCTAAAATACATATTTAACTATCTACAGTTCACAGGTTTTAAGGTCAGAAAAGACCACTGGTCACCCACATTAACCTAAAAGTATCTCTCAGTCATTCTAGTATTGTCATGATCTACTTAGTACTTAAAACAGCAAGGATCTCTTCACCCACGCATCTGTCCCTCCCGAGGCAGAGCGATTAAATCTCCCCCAAACCAGAAGCAACTCCTTCCCTCCCACGCTGCTCACGTACCAGTTCTGTCTGCAAACCTGTTTTGTGCCTCCTATCTGCACATAAGCTGTTGTCATTTCTTCTTCCAAGCCTGAGTAGAATAGGTTAGGGCAGTGAAGGAGGACTGTTGAGATCACTAGAAGAACAGCAGGCAGAAAGCTCTGAGCTCTCAAATTCTTTCTGCATCTTTCTACAGGATTGACTTCCACAGTGATCACATTGCCATGGTTTGTGTAGGTGGTGGCAATCCATTTGTTACTGCTGTCCTTAATGTGAGGCAGGTTAGACCTTCCTAAACAGGCAAATTTCCTCTTCCCTTATTGCACCCTTTCTGGAGGTCCTAACAATGTCACTCAAACATTAAAAAGCAAACCCACATCTGAAAGTGTGCAGAAAAAAAAAAGAGTAAGGAGTTCATATTTCAAAACAATTGGCAAATAACCATCTATCCTTCAAAGAAACTGTGAAGAAGGAACTTTTTCAGTGCATTTTTCAGATCAAAGGCAAGAATCCTCTATGCAGCAGAGAATGGACTGGGGATGTCATGCGTATCTCAGTTTTCTCTCAAACTACAGAGCTAGACAGCTGTGTAGTATAAACTCTTTCTGAATTAGCACTTAAGGGACCTGCTCCAACAGTTCTTGTTTTTCCAGCTTCTTCATGGGCAGCAGGGGGATTTGACAGTGAATAGCCCATTCTAGCTCCAACCGTTTCAGCGGTTGCACCCTATTACCTATAGCTGCAAACAGACCAAAAGAAACCCCATTCTTTCTTATAGCAGTGACTTCTACAGCTCTAAACTCTGAAATTGGTTAATGCTAGAACACACTCAAAGCGTTTTCAAGCACTATAGTCCCATTTATAAGACAGAACTCATACATGTTGCTGAATGGGGAGAAAATTTAGTTCTTACCCTAGGACTCTTATCAAAGGACTTGTCATCTGTGCATGCAGATGGGTGAGCACCATCACAGTGGAATGAGTGGGAAAAGCTGGCTGAACACATTAGAAAATCGGAACTGTTCTATGGGAGAGGCACTGTGAAGATTCTCAGAAGTTGGCTAATTCAGCAGTTCCTCATCTTCCCCTTTCTGCTCTGTTGCTCTACATTCTGAAGTTAGTTACTAGGCTAAACTCTTCTCAAAACTTCCCAATGGTTGGGAAGTTGAAAAAGATCTTTTAAACCCACTAATTTCCCAGGCATATGATGACACACATGAAATACACAACTAACTGCATCTGCCTAGGCATGGTTTACCACTAAAAAAGGAGATTCTGTTTTTCTGTTCAAGGTACTCTGACAGCTCAGCAGTGTTCTGCTCAAGGGAGAGAACTACTGAATGTGAAAAGCCAGGATTTCTAGATCCACCAGACAATTTTTGTTTCAGTAAAGGAAAACTTTTAAAGGAGTTCTTAAGCAGAACAGTGAGATTTACAGAACATTTTTCCCACATCCATTTCCTCATGTTTCCAACAGCTGCCGGAGTATGTTGGTTTATGGAACAGTCCACAGCCTTTTGGAGGCTCAGCACAACAGCCATGACTTGTAACCACCTCTTATTTCAATCTGTACCTGGAAAATCTCCTCCTCATCTCTTGAGCAATATCAAATAAAGCTTGAGAGAGGGTTCCAACAATGTGTTTATCAGTGTAACAAGCCAAAAATAAAATCTTTCCTTCTTGAAATTCAGACAGGCAGCTGTTGTTATCACTACAATCATCTCCAAAAGCTCACATGTATTCTGATGCAGATGTCTCTCCTCCAATAGTTTGAGACCCCTTGTAGGTACTTGGCCTATGTGTTCCATACTTTTTTTCATAAGTAATAAGGGTATTGAGGTCCCTAGTTTGCAATGGACTTATGCTTCTGTGACTCACTGAATGAGTGTCAGGAATATTAAACAAGTGATAGAAGTGCTGGATTGTTGGACTTTATGGTCTTATACATACCTTTAGGACCTGCTCTAAGTTCTCCAGCTTGGCTTGGAGCTGGTGTTTTCCCTTTATAGCCAAATCTCGTTCTTTGGTCACTCTGAGGAGGGTTTCTCGAAGATGGTCATAGTCTAATTTTACCTAGAAGAAATAAAATGTAATTATTGCCCAAACAGCTAATTAATGAAGGGAAAACAATATCTGACACAAAAATCTATGCATGTTAAAATGGACAAAAGATAAAAGTTCAAAGAAGCATAAAAACTGGAAAAGAATGTTCACTGAGGAAACTGTGTGCGTCTCATATACATGTGCACATGAAACATTGCTTTTGACAAGGACTAGTCTGGCAATCAAACAGTAGTTATGCACATGTTATGCAAATTTAAATAGGTTATAACACCCAAAATAAATGACAATCAAAAAAATCCTAATTTCTCTGAGTCTCAAAGGCTTCATAGATGTGCTATATAAAGAGACAGGGATCTAATGTATCTGTAGAAATAAACTAATGTACATTTTTCAGTACTATCCTTTAGTGTAAATTGACTTCAGAATAAACCCAAATGCACATGATAAAGCCTGTGCTAATATTTGAAATCAGTGTCTTTACAATTCAAAAATAGCTATTCTGCAACAAAACCCTTGCTCTCCCTCAAAATATTTGCATACAGAGGGTTTTCAGCGGATCAGATACTGATCAGATAGGATTTGTTTTCTGATTTAATTTATATGGTGCTAGCTTAACCATTTTAGTATGACTAAGACTCTTCACACATGATTTTTTGAATCATCAGTGATAGTGACTACTTCCTAAACACTCATGGAAAAAAAAAATATATTGGACTACTTTATGCTGTCATGGAAAAGTTCTTTCTTCAGTTCAGATCAGTTGAAAAGTTGATTTCTTACCCCTGTTCATGTCCTGTATTGATGTATAACAGGAGGATTGTTATAGCTTGTATCATATCAGAAACTGACATTTTTAGAGCAAGAAGCAAAACCCACCAGAAATAAGCCAGCAATATAAATGATGTTCACCTTTCCACTTCCTCACAATGTTGATAGAAGGCAAGAAAGCAAAAGAGGAAGCCATAAAATTTTTAGTGCACAGAGTTCCAAGAAGTATCTGTTTTCCTTTGGTAACTGCAAAACAGTGCAGGAGCATAACCAGTGCTGGCAGGATTACTGACTGAGAGAAGGCTAGGCAGCACAAAGTACTGGGATAGGGCACAGGCATTTATCTTGGTGCAGCTCATGCTTCCTTCTCACTCCAGTTAGAGGAAGTGACAAGTTCTTTTTTTCCCCCTATTTAATTACTGTAATTTCTTGGGGTTTTTTTAAAGAACTAATGGCATTAAGCAATCTCTGACACGGATATCTCCTAGACATTTTCTAAAGTGATGTTTTAGAAACTGATTCAGCCTTTCTATTTGCCTTCTGGCTCCAGTTTGTTAACTTGCAAATTTTGCCACAGACCAAATAATCTAAATGGTTGCAGCCAGCCCTTGTATTCATCTTTGCAAGAGGGCTCTTTACAGTGCAGTGGAGTGGAAAAAAGAAAGAAGAAAATAGGACAAAATCATGTTTTCCACAAGAACTGATGCAATTATTGTCAACCTCGGGATTTTTTTTTTCTGTGCATGGATTTTTCTTTTCCTCTTCTCTCATTTCTTTATAACTAAGGAAACTATTAAACAATGGATTTTCAGAATCTATTAACTTCCTGTATATCCTTTGCATTGTATTTAATTTCTCAGATCAGTCAGTGTATATTGTTGAAGAATAATAGAGTGGAAAAAGGAAGCAATGAGGTATCACCACCAAAGGTGCAATTTTGTTATTTTATGTCTTCCTCAGTTAATTTACTGAGGTTAAATGAAGTACAGTAGTTTGAACAAGTTTCAAGAAAAGGTCATTCTCCTCAGACCTCAGTTTTCCCTGTCTCAAAAATCAAGATACCATTTGACTACCTTTCTAAAGGATTTTCCAAAACTTGCTTAAAGCTTGCTTAAAACTCCACAAGTCTGTCATTTGTTTCTTCTTGTTGTTGTTTAGACAACATCTGTTCTTAAATGGGAATTTAATGCTTTTTCCAAGCAGTCTGCTTAAGAACATATGGGATATATACACGAATTTGAATCACACACAGAGCACATCAAAACATCAGCATTCCCAAGAGCAAACACAGTTGACCTAAACTATCATCATAAACAGTTCTGATTTCATTACAGAAATGGGGAACATTTTAATCTGTGATGTTTCTCTGTTCAATGCATCAACCAATTTATTTCTCATCCCATACCTTTACACTTAACTAAATGTGCTCTCATTTGAGTCAGTTATGAAGGCCAGAATACTCCCAAAATGTCTTCCACTTCCTGAACACTTCAACAGAAACTAGTTATTGAAAACCAGCCCACCAAAACAAACCACCTTTTTATTTCATTGGTGAAAAGCTCCATCAGCCTTGTAACCCACAGTTTGCTTTAATTCTAGATTTAAGAGACTTGCCAATTTCCCAAACTACTGACATTGTTCAGGAAATATTATTCAGAAGGTGCCACAACAATGGTGTGAGTTCAGGCATTGTGGAAACAAATTCTGAATGTATAATGCCTATTCTATTTTTACATAAAAACAGTAGCCTATATATATTCAGATGAGCAGGAAAACAGGCCAGAGCCAGAGCACTCCTAAGGACACAAAATCTTTTCACAGGTACTCCACTTCAGGAAAGCAACTTTATTTCTTTCAGGCACAGTACCAAAACTAAATGTTGTAAGTTACATACAATCTAGCTTTATTTTGTGGAAATTAAGGTAGCCAGCCTCATACCTACTCCTTTCTTGAGTGAATTTCAGTAACTATATTCTGCAAAAATGAGCAGTATTGTCATCTGTGCTATATAACAGAATGCATAAACAGTCCTCCAGCCTCATTTGCTTGGGTAAAGTTGGCCTGTTTTTCAGACCAGCTCTCAAGGGTGAAAAAGAATAAATTATTTTAGGCAGGTTTTCCCCTTCAGGGCTGAGCCCTAACTTTGTTATAATTCTGCTCCAACCTCCACATTCAAAGCTGTATAGTTTCACACTTCCTGAATAGTAATATGTTATTTGAACTGCACAATCTAACCTCATTGTGCATGGTAAAAAAAACCCCAAACAAACTAACAGAAAAACCTAAGCAACTCCCTAAGAGAAGCTATTATGTAAGAAGGAAAGCAGAAAGTTTGTTAACATTCAGGGTATATAGCAAAGATTGCATATTGTTAAGACTGTTAAAAGTGAAAGGGTACACCTAAAGAGAGCCTTTGATCTCACTGAGGCTGTGATATTAAATTAGTAGTGCAGGCATCCAGAATAGTTGCATTGTGCCTTTCACAGCATTTAGTATCTTTGAAGAAACAAACACCTGTAGTATGACAAATCCTGACAGTACAGTAGTACAAGGTGATTTTATTACTTAGTGGCTAATGTGTTGAAGGTTGACATTTTACCTTTATAATAAAAGCATATTAAAATAAGTTTTTCAGTATACCTCATGCTCTTCACCATAGTAAGAGCCAAACATTACCTATAATAAACATTAACTGCATTGTTCTTCACTTTCTGATAGCAAAAGGGCTAACATTTTCAGTGTCATCAAGGTACTAAGCCTTCACTGCTTTAATGCTGCATGCTACTCCTGTGTCAGCTAGAATATAAACAAGATTATGTGCCTTGTGAAGTAAAGAGTAAAAGCAATGTGTAAACAACAATAAAGAGGAAAAAAAAATTAGGAAAGGGAGAAATTCTAGACAGATGGATGAATAAAATTAAGTGATGCTGCAATACACATGGCTTCCTCCTATCACATAGTATTATTACACTGCCTTTTGACACAAAAACAATTTAAATTCCACAGCAACAGGGAATTTCAGGTCTGCTTCGATACCAGGTGCAACACACAAAGTGTAGAGTACATGCATAGCCATCTCTGAATTTTAGTAGTTTGTATTGTCTCAGGGACTTAATCAGACCTTCTTTGGTTTGGAAATTCAGCAGTGGGCTACTCTGTGACACATGCACGTCAGAGATACCAAAGTACATAGCTACCACTGTTCTGCAGGCTTTGAGGATGGGCTTTCATCAGAGCCTATGTGAGTTACAGCTCTTCTGATATGAATGAGGTTGCCGAGCAACTCACTTGAGCCCTGTAGAAATTCCAGATTGGAGTTTTATTTTTAGCTAAATGTAGCCCTGTAAAGTGACTGGTTCATGTTTCTTCACTAAATGCATATATGGTAAGGTGAGGCACATCAGACTCTCCCTCCCATGCTAGTCACGCATGCAGTATTTGCCACAGATACATTCACATTGTAGCCAGCAAGGTAATTTTTTGTCCCACAAAAGACACAAAAAAGGATTGAATAAAAATGCTCACTATTAAAGTAGGTTTTATATCAAGACCTGCAATAGCTGAGACTATGCTATGTGCCATGCCATGGGGGAGATAAACTTCTAAATAGAGTTTTGGACATTTGCTCCTGGACAAAAGCTTTTGATATTTTACTAAGAAATTTAAAAATGCAAAGGAAAAATTCAAAAGTGAAGGGAAAAAATCTACTGGATAGTAAATATTTCTATCAGTAATTTTCAGAAAGAAATTTTTTCTATCAAGTCTCATCAAAACCACTGAAAAAGTCTTTTTACCAAAGCCTAATATAATTTACAACACTAAGCAAATATGCACCAGAGTAATGATGTACCTCTCTAAAGTCTATCAGTGTGTCGTAAATTTTCATTTGACAATAACATTTGCTCCTAAAATAAATTTGTGTCATTTATTTTTAATTAAAATCTTTTCTGCTCTCAAGTAGAAACAAGCAAATCAGGAAAAAAGAAATGACATACAACCCACTTTTATTCACTCTGCAGCCTGACTTCTGTGACAAATGAATGTATGACATCTGTGCTCAAGATGTTACCTGGTCATATTGCAGTGCTCTGTGGGACACACTCGCATACTGAAGGCTCAGGCGATTCTTTTCTTGCACAGCATCCTTCAGTTCATTTTCCTGAAACAGAAGTAAAGAGTGTTACAGACCATTTGTCTCCATTACAGTACATCCTATTAAGTGCTTAAGGAAGCAATGATTTTGCATTATTTGGTATTAACAAACTATTAAGAGTAATATGAGGCACAGAGCCAAAGGCGCTGAAGGTGCAGAAGCAGCAGATTAGTTTGCAATTACAGTTGGCTCCATCATAAACCCGTATGTTTTCAGCAGATGATCTGATTAAAGATGTGCAAGCAAAGAGAGAGAGTCTGACTTCACAGGCCTGGTGCCTACAAAAATAACAACAATAAAATCTTCCTGTGGATGTAACAAAAAGCTCAAACCTGGCTGTCTCACTTAGAGCTGGGAAGAGAGAGGGATTTGGCTCCCAGAAAAACACCTGAAGACCTATAGGTCTTCAGAAAGCATTTTGAGGGTAAAAGCCAACAACTGGAATGTTTACTCAACACACACATTTTCATATTCACATATTATAATGTATGTATATCTATAACATATGTGTATATACACATTCTAATACAAACATTTTTAGAATCTGGGTAAAGCATCTATGTACTACAGTGACAGGCAAATAAAAAATGCAGATGGAAGTGAAAAGGTAAGTAACCTATGCCTAAAGATCAAGGTATTAACTGCAGCCTCAGGAATATATTTTATTTATTTATAAGGACAAAAAAGAAAAGTAAATAAAACTCAAATATACAGTCAAAGGTCAAAATAGAGGGTGGAAATGCTGTGCCAGGTCAAAATACAAATCAGAATACATTCAGGAAGACACAGCATCATCCTCTGATATTTCTGACCATTTCTTTTTCCACAAGCTCTCAAAGGTAATTGTCTCTCAAATTCAATTCCTTATGAAAGTTGCAATCTGGCATGCTGGGAAACCTGCATTACACACTATCTTCTGAACACTTTGGTTATATTTGCCAAAAACCCTACAAGGTGGGCAAAACTGGGCCCACTTTCCAGTGAGTTGAAATAATTTATGATTTTGCACCATTAAAATAACCACTATTAGCAGATTTGGTTAGTAATTCTACTGGGGTCTTAAGAAAAACTGTTCCAGTAATGCTTTACCACAGTTTATCTTTAAAACTCTCAAAATGAAAAAAAAAAAAAAAATTAAAAAATTGCCATGTTTTGATATACCAATGTAAGCCCTAAAAGAGGAATTTAGAGATTCTGATTTTAAATGTTTTTCATACTAGTTGAACAAAAAACCTGCTGTTTTAAGCATATCTTTCTTAAATCCATTTCAAAACTCTCTGCACAGATCTATGTTTTGAAAAGAAAACTAGTGTTTTCAACCAATAAAAGTTATTAAATTGTTTCCTAAGCTTCATTACCTGGGTATCAGAACTACTGAAACTTACAGATTTCAGCCTAATGGCTACTTGACTAACATCTAAGAAGGTGTGACATCCAGTTCTGATTGAAATTAACCCCTGGATTCAAAATCTGTAGGGCCAGCTAAACAGACAGTATGATCATGTGAGTTTTTTTCTTCCCTCTAGAAAATGAGATTAAAATCTCGCCTGGACACATTCCTGTGTTTCCTGCTTCAGGGAATCCTGCTCTGGCAGGTGGGTTGGACTAGATGATCTTTCAAGGTCCCTTCCAACCCCTGACTTTCTGTGATTCTGTAAAAATGTCAGTTTTATAAAACATTTCACACAGAAAAAGCCATTCTGAGTAACAGTGATTTTATAAAACATTTCACACAGAAAAAGCCATTCTGAGTAACAGTGATTTTATAAAACATTTCACACAGAAAAAGCCATTCTGAGCAACAGTGATTTTAAGATGCCAATTATTTCTGCAGAAGACAGATTTCTGCAGTATCTGGAATGCCATTCTGATAGTTAAATTTGAACATAAACAAAGGATAGTGAAAATTAGTTCAGCTTAAGTAATGATATGTTACAGCACCATCATCGTACAGTATCAGAACATCCCATCACCTGTTCTCTTGACTAAGCATTAAGTGCTACCACACTGAACCAAATTAAGATGACAAACTACAGAATATTCACAGTCTTCTGATTGCAGAAATACCTAGCACCTTGCACATAAGGAGCTCAGCAATTAGAAATTCTCAGCTCTGCTAAGTCTGTTGTTCAGGGTGCAATTAAAAGTGGCAGTCAGGCTCTGTGTGACGCTAGACAGTTCTGAGGGCCAAAACGAGGAGAAGCTCTTAGCTCACATTGCATTTTCAAAGGTGTGAATTAAATCAGTAAATATTTTTATAACATTAACAAAGTTCACAAAACTGTTCTTCAGATATGCAAATAAATCACTGTGTCCTATTAATTGCTAGAAGTCCCTGGTAAAGCACTGGGAAGCATTGTGTGCCTATTCTGCACTCTACAAGGGGAAAATAAGCTACATTACCTGCTTTGAAACCCTTACAACTGCAGGCTTTTGTCAAGTCAGGTTTGACTTCGACTTCAATGGATTAAATTGCATTTGTTACAGATCAATACTGCTTAGCAGACTTTAATGGGGAACAAGTGACAATAATGAATTACTAGGTTTTAATAAAGTTATTAAAAGGAATTCAAGCAGAAAACGGTAGGAGGAGGAGAAGAGAAGTAATTGATGGCAATCTAGGCCAGCATCTTTCACACCCTACTTAAATTCTACAGAATGGAAAACACTTTATGAGAGATGGCACAGTAACTGGCCTGGATGTTAGTCCTACCTGAAGAAAACATATTTTATTATGTTATTTGCAAGGATAAATAGAAGTAGGACAACAACTATCCCAATTTAATTGGTCCTTTCTTTTAAGCCTATTTATTTTTACTTATATGTCTGTTCAATATAGTCCTATTTTCTCTCAGTATTCTTTCTCATTTGCCAAGATAAAGCTCACTGGTGTTCCCCATCTCAACTAACTCCATAAAGATCAGGAACCACCTGAAACAGTGGCAGGAGTTACTGGCACACTTCTAGCCTAAAGAATACATAGATAGAGACCCAGCAACTAAAACAGGTTCAAAATTTCCACTTGCACTATTTGTGACAAGGATGGAATCTGTTTGCATATGTTACCAGTGTGTTTGGACGTAAAATAAAGACATATACACTTACATTTAGTTTGCTTGCTGTCAGAAAAAGCATTAGGAACAACGAATAAATGACTTATCAAAGGTGTCAGAGCAATAATATGTGGTGAAGCCAGAAACTGAACTGAAGTCTTGCAAATTTGAGCCAAGTTCTGTGTTGGACTATGCCTTCTGGAAATAATCCAAGTCATAATTACTGTCAACTCAAATTTCCACAATATTAGTTTCAATTTGTTGACTTGAGACATCCCTGAACAACAATGAACCCTTACACCCAGGGCTGTGACAGAAGAATTCTGGTAGATTCAGCTTCAACAGTTTAGCTAGTACTTAGCTATAGTTTTATCTGTCATGACCCAAACATAACCCATGATGTGGCTAACTGAAGCAGCACATACTACTGCCCAAAGGGGAACACAAGCTAGTTACCGTGTAGTATACATGAACAGCACTTCAACAAACAGTTATGTTCTCCAAATTCCTCATGATCAGTTTCTCCAGTGTTGAATATTTCCAGATGTTGTTACTTGGAGAAACCAATTTACAGGAATAGTTATTCATCTCCTCACCACCTCCTCTCCTCTCGTGGATGTGAAAAACCGCACGGATTTTTGCTAATAATAATAGTTATGAATTGTTGCAATTTGTGGGTTTCTGTCTAATCCATTTACTTCAGTGGTTTGGTCCCTTAACAATATCCACTTCAGTATTTTCCAAATTAGTTAAATATGAACCTTCAACAGAAATCCACTGAAGTTAATCCCAGCTACCCCAGAACTAAACTCCAGCCAACAGGCAATGCATATATTAAAAAAGAGAATTCAAAACCATGTAGAGGAAAAAGACATTTTTACTCTTTTCTTCCACATATAAACCAGAAAACTCAGATTTCTGGTATAAATTCTTATTGGCCCACAGTCAGACTCTGAAAGTTACCAGTTCATGGCTGCTCTTTTCTTAAAAGTGCTACCACACCACCATGGTGTATACATGCATTTAACTGGGGCCAGAGTGGCACACACAACTGAGGGGGAATCCAACATATCTGATTATCATTTTACTATGTTGTGAGTTGTCTTCTTCAGGATTTTATGGTTGCATCCTGAAAGAGCTTTAAAACTTCAAACATAATTTAAGGGAGAGAGAGGCCTTTTGAAAATCCCAGCTTCTTGCACGTGAAGGCTATGCTTCCTTAAGCTGCTATACTGAAATAAAGAGAATTTTTCCCTTCTCTCTCCTTTACTTGGCAGCTAGCACTGAATGCATTAACAACAGGGCAACACTTCTCACTTTAGCTCTTAAAACTGCCAATTCCAAACAGAACCTCAAGTCAACAGAAAGGAAAGGTCAGCAAATACATAGGGCAGCCATCACAAATGACAGACATACTGGCAATAGGCTGAATATGTGTTTCTTTCCCTCCAGCTTGCCTGTGAATGTTAAGGATTCTCCACCACTAACTCTACCAAATTCTAAAGGGAACATGCAAAGAGGCAACCCTCTCTTAATGCTTGGACCCCAAGAGGAGATTTTGTGGGATTTCACAATTTATTTTGGACCTTGACCTGACTGAGATTTTTAAACTTCTTGGCAATATACTTGCACCAGTCCAAGAAGCAAACCTGTGGAAAGCATTACTATGCATTCTTCCCTCATCTTTTCTATTTCTTTGTACAAATAGCTTTTGACTTCTTTTTACAAATTTAATGAGAGTGTTGTCCTTTTGCCCCTCCTGTCCTCTCCCCTGTTCTTCATAAATAAATTCACTGTATGCAGCAATTCTGACAATTTAATTTTGCCTAAGAAGCAACACTTTACTGGAGTCAAATGAGGTCTACCATTTAACCTATGCAAATCAATCCACTGCAGCTGTTAATAAAGACAAGCAGAGTGAAGATTAAGTACTCATCAAGCCAGTTAGTCCAAGAGACAGTATAAAGGCAAATGCTGACTAAATACTAGCAGACTAATGTGCAAGTGAAAAGGAAACAGTACTTTACACTTCCAGAACAGCTTCTCACTACTCTCCAGACTCCTGACGTTGGATTTCAATTATTAACTGAACACTGTCATCCCCTTTCTAACGTTGTTCTACACAATAGCTATTTAAAAAAAAAATCAAGTGCTTGAAGCAGTTTAATCACTAGTTTAGCATGCATCTAAGAAATGTAAAACAGAGAAATGAATGTGGAAAATTAATGATAAAGAAAGAAACAAAAGAATCTGTATACAGAACTATTTCACCTTACCCCTTGTCACAGATTAGCGTCAAATGGCTACAGAACAAACCAAACCCAAACTTTTTTTAATGTACATAGGCAGAAATTGCACAGATCTCAGATTGCCTCTGCTTAAGCCTTTTTACCAAGTTAGATACAAGAAGCATAAACCATACTTACATTTATCACCTATGTGGTGGTATGGGAGTCAAGCTGTATTCATGTCAGGAGCATAAGTAGCACAATTTGCAAAAAGAATCTGAACTGGCTTTAGCATGTCAGACAAAATTCCAAACAGCAAGGCTCTTTCCTGCTGGATGTTAGGCATACTCAGCATTCAGGCATTCTCAGCTCAGACAGGCATTTTAATTTAAGAAAACAACACTAAGGATGATCTTTTCAGAATACTCCAAGTAAACTGACTCAGAAAATTGACAGCCCTCCCAAATGGATACCAACACAAGCAGTCCTGCAGTGTGCTATTTTTAAAGGGGTGCCCAGAGCACTGCATGGATTGAAGGGCTTGCACACAAGCATATACTTAACAAAACATGAGATAATGAATAAAGAAACATCCATGAAAAATTAAAAATAAAAGACATTAAAAATAAAATGTGTTACCTTATATATAAGCTGCATCTTTGAAAGTGCAGAAATGAAGGCAAAAATGCGTGTTCACAACAGAGCAAAAGTAAAAATTCTCTTATGGTTATGAGGACTGACTGTAAAATTTCATTGTAGGAGGATGACTTCAGTAGATTTAATACAATCTGACACCACTGTCTGGGCAACAAGGTTCTGCATTGCCTGGAGAAAGGCATCTGTTGCCCTGTGTGCTAGCTTGCTCATCCATCAATTATTTTTGTTTAAGAAATGTTATACACTATTCACTTATTTGTAGCTCTTTTTCTTTGAGACTTATTTCTGCCAGCAACCTGGAATGACTGTATTAGAACTCTGATTATAGTGCTCTGTGATAATTCTCTGATTTGATGGCACATGAATAGAATTAATCCAAGATCTCTAGCCTACAGGCACTTGAAAAGGAAAAATGTACTTTTGCCCTGTAAATGACTCACTTCTAAGGTCAGGTTCAGCACCAACAATTTGTTTTTTAATTTTTGTAAGAGCTAGACTTTGAAGGCAAAGCTGACTCATCCTGAATAGTACACAGCAGAACTACCTAAGAACCTCAGCATTGACAAGCTAACTAAGCCAGCCTGAGGCAAAGACTGTACAACGAACTGCCGTTAAAACACTTCTGATCTTCTCTTTGTAATTACAATGTGGATGATGCAAGAAAAATATGGGCTGTCCTGCATAATTCTAACCACTATATAACATAGCACTGGGGAAAGTGGAACCAGAAGCAGGCAAAGCAAAGTGGCTTTCACAAGAGATGCTGCTGTTCTACTGCCAGTTAAAGTTCTGACACCACTTCCATTATATCTGACAGCTCTGGATGCATACCAGTAAGATAAAAGTGGGACCAAAGAAAGCACTGAAAGATGCTGAATGTCCTCTCCCTGCCCCATGAAGGGTAGAGTTCTCTCCAGTACTGGCTTCCACAGTTATCTACTTGGACAGTTACAAAGCTGCACTTCTAATAAATTACATATTATAAGTTAGCAGAAAACTACTAAATGCAATAAGGAATAATCAAACTGAAGAGGTGTTTCCTAGGTTTTTTGTGGGGGTTTTTTTGTGTGGGTTTTTGTTTGGGTTTTTGTTTATTTTCTGGATTTTTTTTTAGGTGTTCTACTATTTCCATTTTATTCTTCCTCTCAACTGTCATGATGAAGTACATGTTAATAACCAGTACCAGGAAGAAGTCAGACATTTTATGATGCTAACATTTAAAAACTGAGGAATTCCTACTGAGAATATTAACAGGCATACTGAAGTTCTTTCCACAACCACTCTCAAGATAAAGATCTACTCAGAAATGTTTGCATTTTAAATCAATTCACTTCACAAGTCTATTTCCTTTATTTTAAAAATAGGAACTTATCCATGCAAATTATACTTTGTTCTAACAAAGGCAAACAAAGGCAGCTTTACCCCTCTAATCAGCAGGCTGAATTTAGCATAAGAAACACTACACAAAAATAGCACTTCTTAAAATGGTCTGCTAAATAAGGAATGCAGGAACTGTAGCAGTTTATTGGAGCTGGAAATCACCAGTGTCTTGGCACTACAGTGACTAGAACCAGATGTGAGAGAGGAAGCACAAACAATTAATACATGGTATTATTCTTCACTTCAGTAAGACTCTTAAGATAACAAGATTTGTGCTTCCAACTAATTCCACTGACACTCTCTTTGTCTAGTCCTTTAGAGCATCAGCTTTTCACACAACTGTCTCTTACAACTTGTCCTACAATCTTTTCTACCACTTCAAATCTATCAACCCCATAAGAACATTGATTTACATAAGGTACTCACTGTCATGTTTTGTGGGCTCAGAGAGGAAAAGAACAGATCAATGTCAGATTCACCTGAACTTCCAGAGGATTCCCTGATTTTAGGCTCACATGGAACCATGCCATGCAAAACCAGCAATAACTTAAGTTTTCATATCATCTTTTAAAACCTTCTCAGCATTTGCAATGAAATGTTATTATTGGATAGCTGCTTAAATTCTTAATGACAAAATTATACATACTCTTGTTATGGGAAAGTAGCACACATTTATAGCTGATAACTAAGAACCAGTTGAAGTTAATTTTAGGCCTATCAATTTCAAGGGAAAATAAGGAGTAAGGAACAGGTCAATTCTCATCAACAATGAGTTATTTATGTATGTTAACATTGTAGCAGTTTGATTCTAAGGTTGTTCAAATAACTAAAATTATGCAATACTGATAATGCTTTCATCAAAAACTGATTATTATGATAGGCAGAAGTTTTACTACAAGCTTTGTACCAGAGTAATTCTACCACTGACAACAGAGCTGTCCTAATTCAGCTACTCAGAGCACCTATATAATGAGCTTTATTTCACTTTTGCTCAGGCTAACCTCCTGAAGACACCCCTAACCTCAAGTTAGCAAAACTACTACTTAGTATTTCATTTCAAATAAGCACATTTGTGTTTTACCTTTTAGATAACATCCAGCTGCTGGGAACATAAACACAGCCAAAGATGCAATAAAAATACATTTCTGCAGCCTTCATTAGTAATTAATATTACAGCAGTGTTTCCCCTTGGACAGTATTAGAGAGTTAATCAATTTGATTTATGGGCTGAAGCAAAATAAATATTTATTCAGGGTTTTTTCTTTCAATTATTTTTATACTCACTTCTCAACACAGTAAATTAATCTGTGTATCTGAGAGACTGAGGGTCAAGTTGTCATTTACCATGGCACAATTCTAGCTCCTTCAGGGACAAGTGATACTCAAGGGAAAGAAAAATTATCCACAGCTAAAGGAGAAAGGAGTGACTAAGAACCCTGGTCTTCTATAGAGGCACAAAGGAAACACAGTGTGGTTTAAACATTAACCCCATTTGGATGCTGGTATCAGGCTGGCACAGTCTGAAGGAGACATTCCCTACTACCCCCTCAATAAATATTTTCTTTTTATTTTACCATCACACTATATATTTTTTTGCTTCACATCTCCAGTTGGCAGCAAATTGTTCTTTTGCCTTGAGTCCAGTGGATGTGCAGGAGATCTAAATTATTTTTGTAGGTCAAACTAAATGCCATCAAATATTTAAAAATAATTAAAATGCATAGTGTGGTTTTAGTGATTTCTGCACATGTGTGAATTTCCACTCACACTTTCTGATAATTCATAAGGAACTTGCCAACCACATTTCCCACTTACTTCAGTAGTGGCAGAACAAACAAAATACAGCAGGTAAAAAAACCACAAACAAATTTGTTTTGACCACCACTGGAGCTCATTAGGGATAAGGCTACAACAGAAGGCATCTATTCAATTATCTACTAAAGCATTAGGGTTTCCATTTGCTGATCAAGAGAATGTATAGACAGAAGACTGGTGACAGCAATGTGAACTTGGAGATGTCTCAGTAGAATACCTTATAGGATCTTCTAAAGACCATGCACTTCAGTATTCTGCTAACACATCAGCTGCAGAGGCTTTTCTATAGGAATAGCTCATGGAGAGATCTTGTCAATCTTGATGAAATTGCCAAGTTCATTATGCTATTTCCTGTAACAGAAATTTCTTATTCTTACTGGAATAGAGCAAGCCATTCCTTCTTCTATTTCACTGATAATTAAAATGCAATTTGTTAGATCAGCTTTCCCAAATATTTCTCAGAAAGCTTTCCTTTCTGTCATGCACAAAGAGGAGAGAACAGCAAACAAGATCAACTGTTGTCATGGTAACATCATGCCCCAGCAGGTGAAAAACTCAGTCCTGTGACACTGAAAATGGATGAAATGTACTGAACCTAAGCATAGCACCAACTAAAGCTCAACAGCTAAATGTTGGGGTGTTTTTTTACAGATTGGTATATTTTTAAGCAACACATTTAAAGAAGCAAATGTTAAAATGAAACTGTGAACTCTGGTGTCATTTGTAATTATTCTATCTTCTTAGAGTAATTTTATTAGGCAGAAGTGTATGTTGCTATGTTGTGTAATTCTGGAGATATTTATGCAAAGTTTAGCACAACATTTAAAAGTTACAAGTGACTTAAAACCAAGATAATTTTTCTTTTCAAGACAGCTAAGAGAAAAATATGCTGAATAATTTAAAAATTAGAGTTAGATGCCAGAAACTTCATTTAAAACCAGCTCTTCATGCTCCCAAAGTTCTGTTTCCAGAACAGATAATATTACAGCCTTCAGGAAGGCTGCACAATCAATTTTTCATCATCTGTTAAGCTTAGATGGTACATATAAACACTAAACAAATGTATGAGTTAACCAAAACAAAGCAGTAGATAGGCTACTGCTTTCCCTGCATGTTTTTTTAAGAAAAGCTGTACAAAACTGTACCTTAGTCCTTCTTTGATCCAACCAAATCTTCCTTAACTAAAAGTTGTCTACGAGTAAATGCCCACCTCAAACCACTTCATTCCCATTTACAGACATCAGAACAACACTTTGCATTCTTTCCCTAGGGGGAACAAACATGCAGGTAAGTCTGGAAGCCTTCTGTTCATCTCCAGGGCTCTCAGACAATGGGAATTCATCATCTGTCTTATGCTATTAGCCAAAACTCTTTTGAAACCATTTTCAACACAATTTAAAAACTAGGAAAAAATGGAACTTTATGTGATTTGTTACATAATAGAATGTTAAATCTGAAAGGGTTGGTCTGTTAAATCTTAGCTTGTTCTAAACAATACAGATTTTTCTCCACCCATTTAGCAAAATGTAACAACTAACAAAGCTTAACAATCTTACAATGTGTGTATTTACAGGTGTGAAAACTTACACATACTATTTTTCTAAGGATTCTGAGGAAAAAATGCATCACACAAAACAGTAAGTTTAAACAGTCTGCCAGTTAGAATCTGAAATGTATTCATTACTCACAGTCCTGGGGTAACCAATGTGAGGTGCATTAAGTGCCAAAACAAAGATAGCTCTATCACCTAACTAAATTAGATGCTACCCACAGAAGAAAGTCCCTGCCTAAATATGTTGTTTTATTTTTTAAAGCACAAGACAAATAGGGGCTAGAATCAAGTCTGATTAATATATAAATTTGGAGGCAAGGAAACTTCTGCCTGTGGAAAAACACAAGTAGCTTTACAGTTTTTAAACAGTGGCTGCTTGAAGCTTGGAGTTGAAAAAATTATATTAGGAAAGATTCTCTTGACAGAGTGCAAGTGAAGAGGATGAGAGCAGCGTCTCCACAGGGATCAGACTTGTCTATGGATATAAAAACATCCCAAGGATGGCAACAGTTTGTACAGTAAACCTGGGAGTAACACATGATACCTGTTTTTCACAAAGAGAAACTCTGTAATTAAGGTCAAAAAATGTTGATTGTGGATTCTTCTGCTGGTTGTAGGCATCCCTGAGAAACTGAAGTAGTCACCACACTTTGGAAATGTGGTCTTAGATGATTTGCCTGGCACTGAACAGCAATGTGAAAGCAGAGTCAGGGACAGATACGAACACAAAAATCCTCCTGTGTATCACACTCCATATAAACATACAAGTCTTTAAGCCTTTAAGAACTACTAAAACTTATTATTTCACTGCCACAAATCAGCTCTACATCCCTCTAGTCTGTAGGGACAATCTCCTAGGCATTTTTGAGCAGAACAGAGACAAAACACTTTAACATATCATAAGAAACAATGCAAAACCTAAGGAAATATTTGCCATGCTATTTTTCCTTATCTTCTCTTTTCTAAATCTAACTGATGTTGCCAGGAAGATATTTATCTACTATTCTTCTTAGTATAAAATCAAAAGGAAACTAAATCACCAAGGCCCCAATTCAGGCAAGGAACTAACTGCTTAAGAGCCGTGGAATATTAAAGCAATTTAAGCAACCCCCCCTATTATTTTCTCCTTCATTAAACTCTGACACAAATTCAGAGTCCTGACAGCTTTCAACAGGGTAGAAAATCATCAGCTAGAAATCTGCATTGTAGCTGCAATCAGACTTATTTCTTTGCTATTTCCAAGTCTTAGCAAACATATTATTTGGCATCTCCAATTAATCTTAAATTTTCTTCAACATGACTAATTAGGTGTATATTACCCCCAGTTTTAAACCATTAACTATTTCATTACTTAAGGGTTACCTGTGGCAGCAATGAAGTGCATTTCACCCCCAGTTACTCAGAAAGCAGTCCTGCATACACGCAAATGCATCTGTCTTCCCTCCCTCATGACGCAGGCAAAGAGAGAGTCAGAGTTTCTTTCTGCTCATTCAAGCTGCACCACATCATACATACACTTAAATTAAAATTAATCTTCCTTTCTAGCTGAAGCTGACCTTTTAGCCACTGCCTAGAAAAAGAACATCACTCCCCTGGGGGCTGTTCAAGGGGAGGGCCTTCTTGAGCCTGACACCTCCCAGCCACCAGATGAGAAGAGGCAAAAGCATATTAAAACAGGTAATTTGGTAAGGTATGATTAGTTCTATTTACACAAGGAAGGATGGCAAGCCATGCTGAGCTTCTTGCTTCTTTAAGTACCTGAGGCAGGGAAGCTTGTTGTGATCTGTAACATAAATAAATATCTACATTTTGGTTTATACTTTAAAAGTTGATAATCAAGTTCTTGAGGTTGAACAGGAAGATTCTGAAAGCTTTCACTCAGTTTCTGACTTGCTATTACTATATCTCTGAACTAGACCAGGACATTCTGGGACCTTGTATTCACAGAAATAGTCAAAGTTTATTCATACTTTTTCAATTGCAAACAAACCTTCAGCTGACAGTCTGTTCATGAAGTAAGAAATGGATCTCTGGCAAGGTAATTATAATTCTCTATGCAAAATGAATCCGTGGAGAACATTTAAAAACTACACAATTTACAGCACTTCAGACACTTGAGATCAGATACTGTCAACTGTATTGCTACCTCTATGTTATGAATTTAACATATACTATTTATTAACATTGAAGTAAGTTTCAATTATTGCTTTTTTTTTTTCCCTTGCTGATGCATTTATTTATAATGAGGAACACCAAGAGATCTTCAGTCCACAAGCAAACTAATTAGAATCAATAAAGCCAAAAGACATTAGCTTTGGTTAAATATTAACAGATAACAAATTTAAGTGACACTTCTGAATTGCACTGGGCTGCATTTCAAAACAGAAGGTTAATCAAAGGGGAGGTTCAATTTATCTCCCATTATTAACGAAGATTTTGAAATTAAGCAGCATTTCCAGGCACATGAAGAACTAAGAAAGACAGTGAGAATGTTTGTGTTCACATGATGGCTACCAGGAAACCTTAGGAAAAATAAAAGTAGACCACAAGATAGCAGGGAATATTCAAAAGAACATAGCTTAGCTGTATTTCTGAACATATGAATGCAAAGTATCCTTAATATTACCTGAAGATCAACTCTGCCCCTACGTTCCAAGGGGCACTGCCTGGTGGCTCATCTGTCACTTCACCAGAGAAACAAAGGCAGCAAGCTGCCCTCTGCATTTTTAAGATAGACTCTGGTAATACTTCTGAATGCATTTTAAATGTCATAGTGTAAGGGACATCAAATGCAAATGATGCCAAGCTTTTTCTTTTCTTGAGATCTAGATGAAATCTTGCCATACTGGTGCTCAAATGAAGTTGAGCATCACTGAATTCTCTCTAATGCAGCTATCAGCAAAGTAAAGAATGAAACTGAAAATTAAAGATAACCTCAGATGGCTCCACATTTATGAAGGTTCCTAAACCATAGATTTCATATCACTGATTCTTTTTTCCAACCATCTACTGAAGCATTACACCTGCCTGCAAAAAATTACCAGAGAGCACAGAGGTACCAGAGATCAGATGTCTCGACAGATCCCTTGTTCCAGTGACAATCAGAATGTCTGTCATTATAATAGGCACAATGGCACATAAAAGATTAATATTTCTTCTAAATTTCTTATTGTAGAATACATAGCTCCAGAACTGTTATTTGACAAATCTCCATAGCCTGCAGCACTACATGAAATTCTATTTTCACAAAAGCATTTTGACAGGAATGTACATCTCTGAGAACCATTTCTTAGCACCACACTGCAAATGATAGCTATGTCTGTGAGGAGGCTGCCTTTTGGTGAACTATCATTTCAGCATTAATGTGCATTTTAAAATGGAGGAACCATGACTGTGGAAAATCTGATGCAAATATGTGAAAATCAGGATCTGTGGAAAGAAAAGAGGTGGCTAAACATGCTGGTTTTGATGAAATGTTTTACCTTTCATCATATGAACTCTGTTTTGATTTAACACTTCAACCCTTCATAGGGAAACTACTGATTTCAGCTCCACTCTCTCAAACAGACTCTCACAAACACCTGTTATTTATTGCTCTACATGCATGGCCATTAAGAATTTATGAGCCTAAACTACTACAAACACAAGCAAACAGGAAGGTAGGTTTCATTTGTTCAGTTTACTTGCATGTAAGATAACTTATTAGCATTTTCAGTTGCTAAAAAAGTATTTTGTACTTTTTAGTACAAAGCAAATTAACACTAAATTGAATTCCATGGAAAAAGATGTTACAGGCTTTCCCCTCTATGGGTGATTTAATCACATTTTATTCTCCATCAATTCACGCTACATTTAATGGTGGAAATTCTTTTTAAGATTGACTTCTGATGATTACACTTCTTATAGCTCAGAGGATTATTATTCCTGTCTATCTTTGGCTAATTCTCAATGAAAAGATTTGATCTGGAACAACTTGTGAAGGCCTAAAATGATATTTACATAAAAGACAATTTCTTTTCCCTTCTGCTTCCCCTTCTCAGCACTACACCCAGCATGTGGCAGAAAGCACAAAGTCCTCACATATTTCCTCCTTTCACAAATACTACTAGCAAATGGTGGAGAATGGACAGAAGAACTAGAACTAAATCAGTGTCATTCATCTGAGTTAGATGTAGAATAAATTCTTCTCGTTGACAAGCAACATAGCTATGGCCAAACCTCCACATAAAAACTTGACTTTACTGTTTTAAAGGGCTCTGAAATTCTTTTAAGAAAAGCAAAGTATTATTCATTGGCAGTATGTCATGAATATAACCTTCCTTTAAAAAAACCCTCCATATAAAATTATTGCTTTTTAAAGCCCTATGCTTCAACTTATTTGAAGTATGCTAGGAGATTATCTCCTTAATCCATTTCTTTCACTCAGACATTTCAAATTTCATGCAGCTATGCAAAGTTTACTTCTGCTTAACAGACCTGTGAAGCTCTTCACAGAGCAGAAAATGAGGCAGGAGGAAAAAATATACAGCCTTAAGGAAGTTTTGAGGTGGGGAATAGAGAGTGTAGTGAAATTGAAGCACACGACAGAAATTCTGAGTTACATCTGTTACTGCTACTGTAACTAGATAAAGAATCCATGTTACCTTTATTCTATTTTCTGCTGGAAGGGCAGCAGCTGAAGGATGCTTGTTAACTCCATTTCTTCAAACTCATGGCTCTATTTCAGTCCTTGTCAAAATGGAAACTGCCACTTGATTAGGAGCTTGACCAAATGCAAACTACTGTGTCCCTCAAACACTCAGATGATGCTTTATTTATACAGAGGAAATGAAACTCACTGCCAGCATGTTTTGTATTCAGTTTTTGTGCCTGATTCAGAGGATCAGAATATGGGCCTTTTCTTTACTGTTTTCAGCATAATTCAGCTTGATTTAGCCTTGGTGCAGCCAAGACTACATGACCTTAAATGGGCTTTAACTATATAATTAACTGAAGGACTTAACATCCCTTTATTCTTCCTTTGAGAATGATTAGATTGAAGTTAATACTGTCTCCTTAACTCAGTCTCTTAACTCAACCATTGCTAGCTGAAACACATTCAGAAAATGAAAGAGCAGTTTTCCCTGAGGGGTCCCAAATTGCCCACAGTGAAGTGATATGCCTCTGCAGAGTAAAGATGGCAAATGAATGTTATGGCAATCTACATTTCTGCCACAGAAAGCCTGTAAATCCCAGTCCTGTTCCCTGGACAGGTTGGAAAACAATCCAAATGTTGAACATTTTTTCTCTGCCAGGTTGTCAAATGGCATTAGTTCTTCTAAAATGCAAAATGTGTGTTGAAAGTTCTCCAAGTGCCAAAATGTGTCTAATCCTGCTATCACGTGGTAGAGAATAATTTCTAAATTTAGGAAGTAATTGCTTTCCTGTCTGGTGAAATGTACACTGAGAAAAAAATGTCTCCTCTAGGCAAGTCTTCATTTTAAACACTGATTCAGACCTCAGAGAACACAAGCATCAGACCTACAATTCCATTGTTGCAGTTCACTGTTTCCCTCGGTGCTTGCTCTGTATCACAACATAATCAATGTAACAATACTCAGTGCGTAGATGTCAGCCAGTACACAAAGTGCTCTGCAAATAACACTGTAGGGTTCTCCTGGGTCATAGTCCTTTCCACGGAGGATTTTGGCTTTCTCAGATGTGGTTTTATTAGAATTCTGAACAAAAACTTGACATTTTGAACTTTTGTGCAAATAAAAGGGAGCAAAGGGTCTTGTTTTAAACACAATCTACCCGACACTGTTGCCCCTGAGCAGTTCCTTGCCAACTTGAATCTGGGGAGCACTCTCTTTGATTTCAGAAATTTCTTAGGACTCAGTTCTTAGCTTCTAAAATCTGAAAGAGACTACACTGAACAACCATGAAAACAAGCTGGCAACAGAATAGTTTGCCATCTGCCAAGTTAAATTACTCTTTCAGTAGCCCTACAACGTGGGTTTCAAATACACTGCCAAATACAACCAGCTAATTAGTATCACTGCTGATTTTAAGGAAGTATCAGCAATAGTCTATTCATCATGAACAGGTTTTAGCTTTACATAAGTCTGATAGTCTATGAATTAATACAGACTAAAAGATTCAATGATAGACACATTCCACATTTAAAGTACAGTTTTACAGTTCATAGGACTGAGCATCAGTCCACTGGTGGGGGGGTAAAAGAAGGCAAAACAAAAATGCCAGAGACTAAATGTCCAATAAATGTTCAGAAGTATTCAAAAACAATCAAGGTGAAATCTGAATAAAACTTCACAGGCCAGTCTGTCAACTGAAATTAAAGAGAAATTAAAGAGAGGAAGAAGAGTGATAAGCAGAAGCCTTTGTGGAAAGTTTAGCAAACTCCCAAATCACTTTTGTGACCTTGGACACCTCAGTGTGTCCAAGCTGTATAGTGACAGGCAGATACAGAGGCACAGAATGGTTTCTTTTTTCAGTTGAGTGAGTTAAAAGATCAGGGCTTCTAAGATTAATTTGTTTTGCTCATCAATAGCTTCTGTCATTACTCTTTTTGCTATTCTTGCAGGATGTGCAAAAGCCTAATTTTTCTTCACAGATCTCTGCATGTATTCTAACAGCTCAACTCAGGCACAGATTTTTCAGCCTGCTTAGGGATCAGAGGAGGCATCTGCAGGGTGGGAGACATTAGTATCACTTGAATCAAACCTGCCTGAGAACTCTTACTGACATGTTCTAAAGATTTGAGATGGGAATTGTGAGGGAAGAAAATGGGAAAGAAAAATATTAAATCTGTTCACTAGCAGAAATAATCATCTCACTTTAATTCACTAACCTGATGTTGTAATTGAGAAAATAAATTAACATTCTCCATTTCTTCTAAGGCACCACTTAAAGTGCAATCTAGATATACATAGTAGTAATTCCTATCAAATGTTGGAATCTTTCATTCCATTAATGGGCTGAGACTATGCAAAAGTAACATTTTCTCATAGGGTGAGCCATCATTCTCTGGCAGAAACCTGCTCATTCTTTAGCTATTGCCTGGAACATCCCACCCCTACCCACCATCTTCTTTGTGATCATTCAAGTCACAGTCGGATCACATCTCTGCAAGTGCTGACTGAGACACAAGCTCCCTTCTCCTTCACTGACAGATGCTCTTAGAACTATGAAATTTAGAGAAGGACATGACTGATGGAAACCAGATGGAGAAATCAGCAACGTGCCCAGAGGACTTCTAATGATTCACAGATCACAGTTAGCAACTTGGCCTTGGAAAATTATAATAAACACATTACAGGGCTTCTTGTTTCATGACTATTTTAGAACTGCTAGGATTTTTTTTAAAATAAATGTATTTTTTTTGTACCAGGTACCCATTAATACAGGGTTCCCAAAACATCAGGTTTACTATTTGCAGTATACAAGCAAAATTAGGCCCTTTAAATACATTTTCAAGATAACTCAGAATATTTCCTTTAAGTAGAAATCAAGTTGAAACAGTTATTCTGAATTTGTCACAATGAAAATTTCAAAAACCTGCTTTTCTTCAGGGTCATCATCATCCTGTTCTTCAGTATTGACCAGTGTACATCTATTACTTGGACTTGTAAATCAGAAGTGTGTAAACCAAGATCTGCAAACGAAATCCAGTACTGAAAAACTTCAGTAAATGCTGTCAACTTGAAATGACTAAACTCCTTTTTGCATTCACTTGTAGTTGTTAGCTCTATCAAATTCCTGCCTAGAATTCACTGAAAAATCTGCCATTACTAAATCCATGTTTTCTGTAAGAGGAAGAGCTGTCCAAGAATATCTACTGTGCTAAAGCACAGATGACTTTCTTATGCACCATCTGAGATAGCAAGTTAAAATCTCTGTCTCAAATGGTTAATATTGGTTAATATTGACCCTGAAGAAAAAGGGCTTCACTCCCTATAACACTAGATAAAATACCACACCTAGCTAACACTCCCTGGTGTCCAGCTACTTAAAGCTATAAACTTTTTACAGTGCCTTCCTGACTATTCTTCTTAGCTTACTAAATCTGGTACTTTTTCCCCAGGGGCAGAGATTTCCCCATCACGCTTGAGGGGTTGTCTTGGTTTTAAACTTAATTATATGGTAATGTGCTAAAAATGCAGTTCCCCAGGAGTACTGCTGTCTTATTCATTTTCTAGATAAGGACACAGTCCTATTTCAGGAAAATTATTTCCAGAGTCTGAATAGTTGAGATCTTGCAAAGGGTATGTCCCAGCTCATCTGTCAATCTAATTCAGTTCACGTGACAAGCAGATGCACTCACAAAGCTAGAATCCAAGAAACAGAATTGAAATTAAATTCCAAAATTGTAGTTAAAAAAACCCAGAAAGCAAATAAAGAAAAACTCCAGTGATACAGCAGCAAAGGGGAGTGAAGTGGCTACAGCATAGGCTTTATGGTCACGACAGAAGACATAAAAATGAATATATTCAGGATGGTTTTATAAATGTATTCCTTTCATAGTCACTTCAAATCCTGCAAGTCTGGATTCATGGAAAGAAAGAGCTCCTTCAGAGAGCAATATGGTGATTATGGGACTCCTCAGGGATGATAATTTATAATTTCACCCCCAAACCTCACCTGGATTCCCAAATTGACAAAATAGGTTATTTCATTTCCAGAGCACTTCTAGGATGGGAGAAGGCTTTTTTTAATAATTTTTTTTGGCACTCTAGAAAATCTAGGAGACATCTATTATTCAGTCAGTCAGCCTATAAAAATTACATGACTTTTAACACACTTTTTAATTGCTTTTAATTATTAACATTTACATGCTCTCAAAATGACAAAGCACCACAGTTGGATATATGGTTAAATTTTTAATAACACTGGAAAGCAAAGCAACAAATCTCAGACTGTGGGTTTTAAACAAAAAATATTATATGCATGTGTATTTATAGACATAATATCTATGTAAATATAGCTCTGTATATAAAATATATAAGCATAAAAATATACATGTATGTTTTCATGCATGTATCCTTAATGAAATCTCTTGGTCATGCTGTTCAGAAGGAAATAAAGAGATAAAGCTGACAAGGCTTTTGGGCTCCACAGGTTTGAACAAAAATGATTATGCAGACCCCTAAAAAGACCTCTTATCATATCTTTAATTTGTGGAACTTTGCCAGTTCAGAGAATGGTGAGGCTGCCAGAAACTGTGGTGCAACAGGCTTGCTCACTGCATATTTCAGAGTTCTAATGGAAAGCACTCATAAAAAATGAAGTAAATTTTTTCATTCATGAACAAAACCAGCTATCAGCAAACTTGTCCATTGAGAAGCATTTCTCATAGCTGCACCTATGTTCTCTCCCTCTCTCTCTGGGGTTCTCTCAGACTTTTCCTGAATGTGCTTTTTAACAACTTGCCCAACTTCATATGCTAGATCTTCAAATTAATTCTACCCTTGTTCTGGTTTACTAACCTTGGAAAGCAGAGGTAGGTTAGGTATAGCAACTTTATTTTTCATTTAACTAACTTTCTTTTCTGATTTTTGGCAGAAAATGGAAATTTTCCTGGTGGTGTCACTATCAGATATCTTCCATTTTATATGACCTGCTCATTTCAGATAAGAAGTACTAGAAAGCAACCCCTATATTTAGGGTTTTTTTAAACTTTTCTTTACTGCATTGACTCAAGATCAAAGTATTGCCAAATTTGCAAGCTAGCCAGCTTTTTTACAGAGAGAAATAAGAGCAAATCCTCATATGAATACATTTTTTGTCAGCTTTCTTTATCTTTTAGTTACTGTCCATAGCTTTGGTTTACATTTCAGAATCTGACAGGAGTAAGGCTTATTCCACTAAACCAAATTATAGGCATTAATTAATGGCTCTCGCTTTTTTGCCAGCTCCTGCAAGCAGAAGGGTAGATAAAAATGTATTTACAGCAGAATTTAATTACCCATTTTCAAGCCACTGCCCTCCTGGCAAAAGTCTCCCAATGCAGTGCAGAATAGGACTTGGATTAAGAATTAATTTACTGTCAGGAATGATCTGCAATTTAATGGCTTAATCAAGTTTGTGATGAAATTGGTAGGGAGCTCTGGAGCCTAATATTGCCCCAGAGCCTGCTGCATCTACAGACAGGTTTCAGAGATCCATAATGTAATCATCATTCAGCAAATCCAAGATCTCTCTCATATAATCAGGAACTGCCTCCAGCAAGCTTACTGCTCACATTACAAAGTTACAGCTCATGGGTTTGAAGTTCAGTGCATACATTTGACTCTTTCCTCCTCTTCCAGCAGTATCTCCCAAATAAACTGTATTTGCTTCAATACCAACATTAGCTTGGAAATACAGGCCAGCATGTGACTAACACATTCTCTCTTGTCTTTTCAAATCATAATGCAAATACAGAAAACTGTTAATAAAAAAGACAAAAGGTTTTAACACACAAATGATTCATTTAGCTCTATTCAGAATTCTTCCTAGTGGGCAGTATGGTTACAGAATTCTTTCTATAGGAGCACAGCTGAAGATGGAAATAAAAGATTAAGACTTTAAAAATCACAGCTGAGATAAAATTAGCTATGAACTGAGCCTTTTGTGTCTTAAAATTCTGAAATTTAAAAGATCTTGATTATCATTAAAAATAAAATCTATCCTCATTTTCTGTTAGTGGCTAATTGATAGACTAATAATAAAGTCAAAGTACTGAAATAGAAAAAGTTATGCCAGAAACAGGAGGATGGAAACTATTCTCTTGAGCTTGCAAGGCCAGATTTTCACGATCTCAGAGGCTCCAGCCTTTCAGAAAATATGAATAAGCTTCTCACATGGGTTGTTAGCTGGGCTGAAATATTCCAAACTCTCTGCAAATTATCATTGGTTGTCAAAATATCTTGGGGCAAACACCTAGAAGAAAGCACCTTCTAAAGAAGCACCACATCACTATGTGGAATGATCCTTTATACACTGAATTTAAGGAACATGGATGCAGAAGTTTTGGTTCTTAACTCCTACCTATGAAAACAAACATGGATATATTCAGAGTTGTATGGACAGTCCTACACCTTCACCAAAAGCTCACATGCACATGTGACAGAAAAGTACACTCCCTATTTATGGTTAAATGAAACTCCTGGGTTAAAAGTGATGAACTTACACGTAAGTTCTAATACAGGACTGAAAATACAAAGCTTAAGTTCATTGAATCATATGTATCAAGAAAAACCTTAGCTAATAGCAAACCCTGTAGTAGTATTTAGGTTAAGGAATGTTGTCAGAGCTCAGGCATGCACCAAAGGCAAACCAATTAGAAATCTGAAACACCAAACAAACCCCAAAGTGCGAGGCACGATGAACTACGTGTTAAGCATAAGGCTGCGGATGGATGCTGGAGCAGTCATCACTTTGTCATGTAATTGTTGAAACAAAAGAGGCAAGCTGAAGAGATGGAGAATGCATCACCAGCAAGAAAAAAAGTCTTAAATCATAGCTTGTCACTCCTAACAAGCCCCTCCTGTAGTAAGTATTTCTCAGTTGAGTTTTCATACAATATCTAAACTGACAGTAAGTCTTTCCAGCACATTCTGGAGGGTTTTAATTGTATAGGTCATGTATCACAGGGATATGGTATGAAATATGATGGCATTTATTCTCTGAACTTAAAGCATGGGCTTGCCTCCAAAGATGGCTGAAAACATAGCTGTTAAACTCTAGCATCCTAACAAGTATATACTTCAATAAAAAGCAGAATGTTTATTAATAAAATACATGCAAAAATCTCTTTCACACCATTGTCCCTCTCCTCAGTCAACATAGTGTATGTGCTAGGATGGTTACACTCACCCAGAAACTGCAAATTACCAGCACACATGTACAGTCTTGGAGCATGCAGCAATGATGCCAATAAAAATATCAGTTGGTTCCTGTTGTTACAGTTCTAGTAACCATCTCTCTGCCTATTATGATACCATCTATGACTACAGCAGTGAAATAAAAGCAGCAGCTCCTACTTTCTAAACTCCCCTTTCTCAGCCCAGACAACACTTAATGGAACTAACAGGCCTAAAAATTGACTCCATGCACACAACAGTGTGTGACCTAACACTGGTTTCTTCACATGCACATCAGCAGCCTGGTTTGTTTCTCTTCTCTTCACAATAGTTTGCCTAATTCTATGTGTATGCTGTATTGTCACAGGTGATGTTTTTTTGGATGCCAGCACCACGGAAACTGGATGATTTCCAACCTTAAATTTTTCTGGACCTTGATCTAAATTTTTAAACTGTCAAATAGTTAAACACAATTTACTCTCTCTCAAAGTTATAACATGCTGGATTTCCTTTCAACATGGGAGATTGGTAGGCATAATGCTTTGGCTTGTAAATTCAGAATATAATTTTCTTTTTGTGCAATCACCTTCAAATTCACACACTGAATTCCTTTCTAACAGCTACAGAGGCCTGCCCCTATCTCAAGTGGAAGGCTAGGCTGCAAACCATCAAAATGCCAAAGGCACCAAATAGCATGCTTGTCCCAGTTTCTTCATCTTATTTTGGTATCCTTTAAAAAAAGAAAAACCAACAAACCACGACCACATAACTCATTAATTATAACCTTTCAAAAGTGTTTTCCTTTTCCCCAAACTGTTAAAATTTAGTAGAACTGCAGCCAAAGTAAAAATAAAACTATTTTTAGCCTTTGTCACATAGAGAACATCATGAAGAGTCTCATCTTTCTATTAATGCAAATGTATTTAAGCAGTCAGTGCAGGAAACTTTAAATATGCTAATCACTGTCTCTTTGGACTCCAGTCTCTAACGTCTTTGCTGATGTGTCCATAC
Source organism: Galbula dea (assembly GCA_013399015.1). Classification (NCBI taxonomy): domain Eukaryota; kingdom Metazoa; phylum Chordata; class Aves; order Piciformes; family Galbulidae; genus Galbula; species Galbula dea. Next base: position 503,288 of record VWZX01010739.1, read on the forward strand.
CAGAGACAGGCTAAGTAAAGTGAACAGCATCATTTAAAGTATCATTAGGTATTCACAACTCCATAAAGTGACAGCCATATGTATATTTTATTGCCACATTTATATATTTCATAAATTTCCACACTCATCATCATTTTAATATATAATGTTATTTTCTGGTGTCTGAGCTGAACTGCCACAGTGTGTTATAAATGGAAATGCTTCTGATAATCACATGCACTGTTCTTCTATTTAAAGTGATTCAGTGCTGATGAAAGAGGCCAGATTGACAGCCTTGCAGATTGGACTTCCTCGTTAATCCACAAAGAAAACAAGGCACTGGCAGGGCAGTAGCCAGTTCCCTCCAGTACCACTCCAGTTAAATCCATTAGAGAAAAAGGAAAACAAACAACACACAAAAAAACCCCCCCACCCATATAACATCTCTAAGCCACAGTCTAACTCTGCCTGCTCACATCCTTGGCCTTGCTTCCTAATTTTACTAGCAGAGAAAGTAATTAAAGAAAGTAATGCAACTCTGGGATTGGATTGCTGCCCATGAGCTGCTTTGTAGCACACATTTAAACCCAGCACCATACATCACTCTTTAGGCCAGCACATGCATCTTCTGTGTGTTGTTAAAAGACTACATTAATTTTAATCTGATAAAGCACTGAGGTAAAGTTGCTAGGTCTTACTTGGCTTCAGCACTCCTTTTCTGAAAGCAAGTGGTTCTCATCTACTGGGCATCCCATCAGGATGATTGCTATGATAAGGACAAACCTACCTAATAGAGATGTATGAAACTCTCAATTTTCTCACTGTTAGTTATGAATATGAACACAGACTTTATTATCAGCGTGGCCAAAACATCAGAAAATATTATTTTGGATTTTACTTATCTACCATACAGTGTCTAGCAGCAAGCATCATGTCTGAAAGACAAGGCCTAGACACTTGTCCAAGCCACCTGCTAACTCCTAATCTATAAAACTGAACTAGAATTTTAAAGAACAAAGCTCCTTCTTTAATGACACACAAATATGTCAGCAATTAGGGGAGAAAATGGTAGCATAGAACTAAACAAATAAAAACACAGGATTCAAACTATCAAAATAGCTCAGCCAGAATACCTCAAACAGAGCTACATGGCTTAGTCATGAACACAACAGAGTGATGTGGCCAGAAACAGTTTCATTGTGCAACGACAGCTGTGAGCCTAAAAGCTTCCTCAGACACCCTCCTGCCATAGTCGAGTGAAATCCTGCCTGCCCACAAGCAACTGTTAGCAGAGAGATAATAGGTCACCCCTTTCTCAATAGACAGCTAGTTATATAGCTGTTTTCTCATCTCAACAAAATTTCCTAAAAAAATATTAGCCTGGGACTTTTGTGAAAGATAAATCCCATTTAAATGAACCCTCTAGTCTTCTTTGGAAGCATTGGTTGTTTCTAGTATTGCATTTTCTCTTCTGTTAACTGAAACGATACAGCTATTAGAGCTTATATCAAGTTTATATCATTTTTTCTCCAGGTGAAGATGCTCATGCCATTTTGTTTCTGGAATTTCAACTGTTAGAAATGATCTGCAAATCTTCGTGGCAGCTACACAAAACATGTCATCTACTGCTGAGGGAGGAACCAGGGACCACGTTCATGTGTGGTCTTAACGTAGTGTGCTTTGCTTTGAAACATACTGTGTTCCTTTATGACTATATGTCACATTTTATGAATTCTAAAAACCCACACAGAGAAAGAGTTCAATCATATTTGCTTTGCTGAAATGAATACTCTCAATTACATCTTCGAGCCTATGCACTCAAGCCAGGATACTTCTGGCTCTTTATGAGTATATTTTTAACATGTGTTGCTAATTATTTATATAGCTCATTATCTCCTTGCTATGCTGAGCATGACTCCTTCTTCTTGTCCACCCACTGCCTCTCAGGTAATGATGAACTAATGGTTTGGATGTCTCTGAAACTATTACTTTTTTAAGAGGAAGAAAAATTAACTCAGCCTAGTTACAACCATGCCCGGAGATACACAGGAGACTGACCTCACAGACACACCCAGACAGCTCACCCTGCCCAGGTGGCTGGCTCACCTCCCTCCTTGACCGACCTTTCTCCGGTGCGCAGGTGAGACCTCCTGGGCTGTTTAAATACCCGGGGCGGACTGCGCTCCTTCCCCAGCCGCTCCTGCCTCTCTCACAGGGCAGCAGAACTGCCGGCTCTTGCAAGTGATAACGCAAACTTAGCTGTTCACAGGAGAGAAAAACTCCTCTGAAGTTCCAAACCACAGGATCTCTAGGCTAAACTCCAAGTATTATATCAGAAGCATTTTTATTTTTGATTATTTGACTAATATCCATCCTCATTGTTCTGCCATCATTAAGAGACTGAAAACCGTCTCTGAAAAGCAAGCAATAACCAAAATATTTATGAATTTCAGACATGTTTTCTTCCAGCCCACTTTTTGTCTATTATTATAAACATCTTGTGCCCTGACCCCAGTAAACAATGAATCCACGTGAATGTTTGGGTGGAATGAGAGATTCCTGCTTTGCACAGAGGCACAAATGGAGTAGAGTGTGCATTTGAGAGAAAACCACACGCTGCAAAAGACCAAAGCAGCTACAATTTTACCATCACGAACACGTAATAGAGGGCTGTATCTCAGCAAACTGCTGCTGTTATAGAAACTCTGGTGACATGTTGTAAGTAGGGTGAAAGTGGCATTAAACTCACACTGATGTCCTTTTTATCAACCTCAGCTCAACATCCAGAGCACTTTAAATTACAATCAGGGAGCTGCACGTCATTCACTGCAGCTGCAAGCCGTGTCAAATGCTGCTGTTGCCTGGTAACTAACAGGTAACTGGTGCAAGTCTGTTGTATGTATGTACCCGGAAAGCTAATGACAGAAGGCCAAGGGAACATTTGTCTGCAGATAAAACATTGGCCTCTGTTCACTAACATACAGGATTTTCCTCTTGCAGTGAAACTGCTGCTGAAACATACAGTACCAGAATGAAAAATTGCACTTATTTCTTCTGATCTTCAATGTAAATGATTAAAAGTTACTCACTTAGCTGCAGCAATTCATTAAAATTTAAATAGGCGTGAAGAGTAAGTTAAAATTTAGACCCAAAGTACTGTAACTACAGTGTGAAAGAAAGATTATTTAATATTTTATTAGGAAATTTTCACCCTGGCCTCAGAGTATCTAGCTCTCTCACTATCTGTAGTACAATACCACGTAAACAGCAGTGTTTTAAATAGAGGCTGCTTAGGGTGTCCAAAGTTTACCCTTTATCCAGAAGGCTGCTACTGCCCAGCAACCATTTAGACTCCTTCTCTTCCTATTAAACACAGACAAACCAAGCAGTGAGAATAGACTCTGCATGGCCCGAAAGATATAGTCTATGCTGCAAATATTAATTTCTTTATTCTGTTCTCAAGATTCTAACCTAAACCACTGCTTTTTGCTTTACATCACAACATTATGCTTCTTGAAAATATTAATTATTTGTGTGAATGAAATTAACAGCAAGATTCCTACTAGGTTCAAAGGCATCATCCCATTTTTGCCACAGGTTGGTCTTTTCTAAGTGTACTGGGTCTGGGTCTACAACCAACCACCTAACTTCTCAAATGCCTTGTCTTCTGTGAAGGGAACTTTTGCACACATTGGAAGACTGACTTCACTCTCCTTACTAGAAATGTCTTGCCAGACCTTAACATTCAGTTCACATCACAGCTATGTAATTATCCTTTTCAGAAGCAGAGATGCAAAGAAGGCATTAACAGTCGTTCAAAATATCCCATTTATGCTCTTTTCTTTTGTCATATACAATATAATTATTTCTGATGCAATCAAACGCATATCCTTCAAATGAATAAATCCAGCACCAAATTTAGAACCTCAAGCTTCAAATATCAGGCTCTTAAAGCAAAGTTTTAAACCTTTACTTTCAGTTCAGTGAGGTACAGTACAAGAACAGAGAGTATTAGGTTTAAAAATGGCATCATTTAATGAACTTTAAATTATTCTGTTGGTTACTGGTTGCAAAGTGCTTTGAAGATCAAAGGTGATAAAAGAAATACATCTTATAACTCAGGCACCAAGATTCACATCTCTTTTCTATGAAAAGTACAACCATGAAATTATGGCTTGAGTATCTTGGGCAATTGGGAAGTGTTTAGAGAATAACCTTGCACACAGTAGATCTCCTCTACTCACTGAACTGCATTCACTACTCCTTCTACACAATATTTTTATTTCATTACCAAGTTTCAAGAAAAAAAAACCCCAAACTCATTATAATTTCACAGTCCAAAAAGAAGTTAATTCCTTGGTGTAATGAAAGCAAAAGCAGATAAAACAGCTTTTAATTATAGGAAACAAAATGTAGAGTTCCAACTGCAACACTGATTTCAAAAAGAAAGAAATCTGTCTGCTTATGAATTCAAATATCTTCATACTTAAGTCAAAGTATTTTATCTAAAAGGAACAATTCAAGACATCTTGCTGGCACACATATTCCTCTCTAAAAGTTGCCTTCAGGTACACTAAATTTATCCTATAGCTATTATATTCAAAAGGCCCTTCTAAAAGGCTCTTCTCTGAATACAAAAGGTGCCTGAAAATCAGGATATATGGAAACACACAGAAACCCAACCAGAAGAAAAATCTGCTGACATTCAGAATCAAGTGTCAGGACCTACACTCCAAACAAACAGACAAATGCAGCAGCACGAACCGCAAAACTATCGGTTGCCACACAGTAGGAAAAACAAAGGCAGGACTTACTAAAAACTGCCAAGGATGATGCTCTTGATTTAAGGTGGCGACATGAGAGTCAGAAATCTGTGCCTCTTCTACAAACTGGGTTTGATCAAATATTTTGGGTGGTGTTGCAGGCTTCAGACATGATGGATCATTTCCCAACTGTGTAGAATAAAACAGAACAAGTCGACTAAGCAGTTTATCAAAATGGCATTTGTACTAGCTGACTAGCACTAGGTCTTCCTATAACAGAGTATGTTTTCTTACCATGTTTTTCATTGCATGCACCCCCAAAACCTGCTTGAAAGTGATGGTTAAATATACAATACAAGCCAACCTAAACTAATAAATTCAGCCTTGTTGAATAAACATTTTGTCAGGACAGGCAACAAGACCGAAGTCCAACATAAATGTTCAAAATAAGACATCAATAGTGTGGTCATTGGTACCTTGCAGGAAATTAATTTCAGAGGGCAAATGAAATAATTCAGTTTCAATATTTTCTCTACAAAAAGCAGGGACACAGAACTAAGCAGAAAAATTCTAATATTTATCATTAGAGCGTGCAAGTTTTTCAGGAGTATCTTTATATTAACAAAAATGTTCCAGCAAACCTTGTACAAAGTACCATTAGAAATCCTGGGGGGTTTTGTCAGCTCACCCACACAACACTCAGTGCCCCCTAGCTTAAGAGGGATCATTAGTTTTGATATTTCACACGTTTGAGTTTTGTTTATGGATTCCACAATGTCAACTTTTCCCTCTTGCAGAAGGTTTGGGAAAAACCACCTCCAGTACACTATATTTTCATGTCATTATAATTTGAAATGCACATGTTTCTGGGGAATCTTAAAAGATTCTGAATTTGGGGTAGTTCAAAACTACTTAATCCTTTGCTTAGCATTTCCCTTTCTGGCCAACAATCAAACACCATTTGCAAAATGATCCAGCAGAGGCCACCAATTACTGAGACAGAGATAATCCAAAGTCACTGAAACCAATAGAAAGACTCCCACTGATCTTTGGGTAAGATTCTAATTGTTTATAGTTCAGCTTCACAACCCAAGAAAAGATCCAATAAAAAAGTTGTCCCCTGAGGCAAAATTAGTTTCCCTTTCTTATGCAATAAGTCAATTTTAATACAACCTACAGCAAGAAAGAATCATAAGCATTTTAGGCTGCTTCCTAAGGAAACATGAAAAATGGTGAAAAAGTTTTTAAAAAATAAAGAAGGATTTAAAAACTAATGTAAAATAAGCATTGTGACAGCTTTAAATGAATCAAAGTTTGATGGAAAGTCTAGCATGAAATGCAATTAACTTGTTTTTCCTTTTCCAAGAAGCAGCTTAGGAAATCGCTGAGATGATTACACATAAAGATACCTCTGTGCTTGTCCACTTCATGAGCAGTAATGAGTAACTGGCTGTTCCCATTATGTAAGGATCAGCTACAGGTCTGTCAAAAACCCCTATGATTTTAAAGACTTAATTTACAAAGCTAGAATTCAAGTGAAAGAATGAATTGACTAGAAATACAGCACACAAATACATGCAAGAAAGAAAATTCTAGTGGCATAGTTAAATTCTTTCTAAAGCTCCAATTCAGAACATCCCAAAAATGCACAATACCAAGCATTTGAGCAGCGCATGGGGCCAGTTGATTTATATGTCTATTCACAAGCCATCTCTCGAACTAAAATGTGCATTGCTCATCACATACATACATTGGAAAGACTGAGTATTCAGCAGTATAAGATGCACTGATTGAAAGAACAGAGGAAATGTAAGTGTAATTTTTTCACTTTTAAGACTAAATACAAAAGATAAAATCTACAAGAATGTTCATTTGCTCATCTGCACTTTTTCTGGTTGTATCCTGTCCCTAAGCCAGGACTCCAGTCTGGTCGGTGAGTACCTGTTACACCCTGTTAAAACCTACCAAGGCATCAGTTCCTGTCTCTGTTCAGCCAGCATTTCTACCTTTCATCCTTCAACAGCTGCATTTTCACATACACATCTCTGTGCTTTTTCCTTATGCCCAAGAGAAGCTTCCCGATGAGCATTTGTCAAAGGTATCCAACCATCCTCCTTAAAACTCTCAGCTGCTTTAGTATCCATGAAAAATAAGTAGTACTCAGGCAGGTGACACACCAGAGTCACTCTCATCCCCAGCAGTGTTGTTCCATGATTTCCCACTCCCTTTTTCTGTCTTATTAATTTTGTATCACCTGCCAAACTGTGAAGTTCTCAGAGAAATCACTCTCGTTGTTACATGTATGTAGCACAACGCTCTCTGGAGCCTGAATTTGTGCTAAAAACCATAATGTAAGAACAGAGAAGAAATTACATTTATTGGCCTCTGTAGATGGTAAGCATGAATAAGTTCTAAAGACTTTAAAATTGGTGTTTTTCACTAAATGGAATTCTGAAAATAACTTTGGATAGTGTCTCTTGACACCCAAAATGGCAAGGAATATGAACTGCATCTTATATGCACAAGCTAAATTTCAGAGATTATTGTCTACCAGATTGTTCAGTTAATGATAGATTCTTCTACTCATACCCCCACATTTCCATCTACTTGAAAATGTCTTTACTTACATAATGTCTGATGTCCTCATCAGCACCAATTTAATTCTGATGGTAACATCAAGGCTGCACTTGTAGGACATGGGAAATCACACTGAAAAGCATGCACCCTCACATTTCTGTTAGGCTTGGGCCTGGAAGCAGAGGATCTTTTTTATTTATTCATGAGTTTCCTGAGAAGAACTAGTGGTTGCTTTGTGTCAGCTGAATAGGATCGTAATTCAATCTTCACTGGAACCTGTTTATCTGAATGGCTCATTAAGGTGCAAGCTGCCTGCTGAAGAACTCTGTTTCATAATAACAGAGCCTTTTGTTGGGGGAAGATATGCAGTATGAGCTTATCAAAGTTCTTTTCTGAGAAATAACAGTAGTCCTTAAAAACATACAAATGAAGTGAAGCACATTCACACCCCAACAGTCACATTTTGTGGCAGGGCTTGTGTCTGTGGGCAGCAGGATGTTCTATGAGCACAGGCCTTGAAAAAATGCAAGCTCACAAGCGCAGGCACACTGGAATCAGGCAGCTTCTAAAGTGCTCAGGTCTGGGTATTCAAGCACAGGATTTACAATCAGATTTTCAAACACGGCTGTTACCGTTCCTCTGAAATTCTTGCCCTTTGCAAAGGGCTGAGTATAAATGACAAGGAGCAAAGTGGAGTTTTACAAGTCTACAGCTCTAGTATCTACAGTATTAGTATAAATGCAGGTAAGAAATAAGTTCTTGTGTTCAGCTCACTGGCCTTTCTGAGTCTTTCCTTAGGAATATTGCCTTCCAACGTTTCCTGTCCTTTGTTAGATTGTTTTAAAAACCTTTCTTGCTGTTGCTTTTATAGCTGACCTTTTTGCAAATATTTTAGCCATCTTAACTAATTTAATCCCACCCCTACGCAAAACCTTTTGCTTACACCTATTCATAATATAATCCAAATAAATTAAATACATATGGTTCATTATTGACTAAAAACCAAAAGCAGACATTATCATAAGCAACAGTTCTGAAGCCACAATATTTTAGGGTAACTGACCTTCAGAAAGAAGTAAGAGGCAAAAGCAATATGTGAGTCCCCAAGACTGAATTGAAATATCTTCAGATTTAACATTACTTAGTTATGATGCTATTTCATAATACAATGATAAAAAGTATTGATACACAAAGGTACAGATCAGTGAGACTTTTTATCATGGTCTGTTGGAGATCTCATTCTTTACCCGGTCCCATATTTCTTTTCAAGCTGAAATCTGCAAGATGCAAATGTTAGCAAGATGTAGAGGTCTAAATCTTGATACTGACAGTCTAAAGTCACACCCTCATTGAAGTTTCCTTAAAAGTGTGAGTCACATTGGATCCTAAAACATACAGTTTACAACATCCAAGGTATCTTACTACAGCTACAGTTTTTCTGACGGCGAGGTACAAATACCAACTTTGAAGATAAAACAATTTAGCTACAAAATCAAATTACATTGCTATTCCTTACCTGACAGGGTTATGAAAGAGTGGTTTGGAAATCAATTTGAACAATGCTGTCATCATGTCATACATTTTACAATCTTTAACTATATATGAAAAATAATTTAGCAGTTGACTTTGATCTTGTATTGTGATTGAAGAATCAGTAACCAAGTTACATGAGACAATAACATTCAACATGGAAAGCAAAGTGTCAACAATTACAAAGTCAGCAGTTCTTAAATGTTGTGTTTGTAATGTGAGACACTTCAATAAATCTTCCACAACACATCCCAATCTTTTCTTTTAACCTGAAATGATTATCCTGACTTCCTTCTGCTTTTAATACATGCCAGTTTTCTTCTCTAGCAGAGAAATAGTCACTATTAGTGAAATAATCACTAGCATTGCAATGTAGAATAATTATGCAGGTCTACAGTATGTGTGGGTGCATGCATGTGTGCAGAGAAAGATATGTTTAACACACATGCTAAGCAAGACAATGTATTTTATTTACTGTCTACAATTAATTCGTTACAAATTATTACTGTCCTAGTAAGTCTAAGTAGGTAACAAAAAGGCAAAGCCTGGACTAGCAGCACCCTGGAAATGCCTCTTAATGTTTTAAATTAAAAATACCACAGAGAACAAATTCATTATCTGTATAGTTGTAACACAATACAATATTGCAGAGTGTCAGTCAAGGGACATGGCACACTTTACTACTCACAAGACACAGAGATATTGCATGTCTCAACAAACTCACAACCTCTGTTTCTCCACAGAAGTTTGCATATGGCATCCTTTTAAAAAATGAGAATATGGAATTACTTTGATGAAATTTGTGCTACCATTGGAGAGCTTTCTGCTGTATTTAACAATGCCCAGTTTTGGACTATTACTTCATATTTTGAAGTCATAAAACAAATTAATTAGCAAGATCATACCACCTCATCCTAAATCTCATTAGAAAAGACTAATGGCTACAGAATCAATTATTTCATAGAGATTACTGCCTTAACACCATTAGCCTTCACACATCACACAGGCTCATTTTGAATTTTCAATTCCATTGTAACCTCCTCCATAAGTTTAATTATAACTCTCAATTAAGTCCCTTCTTTAATCAACTTTAAAAGCTATGCCCATTCATTTATGGCTGCATATAAAATAAGAAATAAAGAGTAACTTGTAAAACTATAATGCCAGCACAAGAGCTTTCACAGTATTTGGCTGGCCTTAGCCTCTGCTCCAGGAATAGTAAGTATTCCTTTCTTGCAAATATCCATAATGAGCTCATAAAAAATACAAAGAAAACCAAGATTTTAGCTAGATTTTACAAAATCATGACAGATAGATTTTAGAGTTTGCAGTTACACACTTCACTGTTTAGTCACTTTAATAACCTGTACTGAAGAGGTAGAAGTCATTCAGATTCATTCATACCAATTATTAACATATTTTATACAGACACACATATGTATTTGTATAGGCAATATTTTTCTATCAATATGATGAAATCATTAGAATGCCAATATATTTCTCTAAATGATTTTCCTTAATGAATGAAAAGATATACTTTCCCTTTACACAGTTTGCAGTAAAATGCAATTCCAATTTTTAGGAGTTAATGTTTGAGCCACTGACTGATCCTGTCAGGTTGAAAAGATCCCAACATGTATTTTACATGATTTTCTGTCCAGTAGGATTCTGACCATCCCTTGAAGTTCAGATTGATTTGGTATTGTATATGCCTTTGTCTGTATCATGTGTGAAGACTTAAACACTTCAAGTTTCCAAAATGTGTTGGCTTAAAGAATGTTCCCATTCTTCATGGTTTTGGCATTTCAAACCTATTACAGATGCACTCTGAAAATCATGCTGCTGTATATAAATCCTGACCTCAATCCTTTCACCAGGAAAGCCCAAATTTAATCTCATTTTTAGCAGACCCTCAGATGTCTACATCTACACAAGGAGATGCATTCTAATACATTGCTGTTTTAAATAAAAAGGACAAAATTCTGGTTCAAACAAAGCCATTGCTCATACTTCTCAATTTGGATATAATTTTAAAATATATCTCTCTGCTAATACTTGCAAACTCACTGCCCTTGAAGGCATATCATAACAAATAGCAGCCTCCTTTTCAAGAAAAAGCATTATCTCTGGGTGACTGTCAGTGCAGGTGCTCACTAAATGTTCACTCCATCACTATATAAACACATACAGTGAGAAACTGTTATTTGATCTAAAAAGAACTGTGTTAATATAGAAATGCTCAATATCAGCACCTAATACCATAATTAACAATCACAGAATAGAATTTTTTACTGTTTGGTATTTTAGTAGAAAAGTTTAATAATCCTTTGGCAATAATGGCATTATTTCAAGAAAAAAATATTATCCATTAACCTGCAGAATCTTTCTTATTTGTTGGACACATGATCAGAGACACAAGAGGCTCTGTCCCTGAGATGAACTTCTCAGTAGATGAGCTCTTCATTTTATAACTGGGCATAAGGAAAAGGTGCTGGTCTTCAGCTACTTTCAGTGAAAGAGGAGACTGGAATAACTAGGAACAGCTTTTGTCCTTTCACTATTTTTAATTAGGTCTACCCAATTTAGTTTTTCCTCTCTCACAGAAGAGAGCTAAGAGCTAATTTACATTCCCTCCCTATTGCAATGTTGCAGCTAGCACAACCATATCTTCCTGATCATTAGATCCTACAACTTGGGAGCTATTTTTGCTATTTCTTTCTACTTTACATTCCAAACACAGAGTTATTTTTTTTCTTAACCTGTCCCTCTTGCTCCAAATCTCTGATTACCAAAACTTGTCAGCCTCTCCTCAGACCATTTCTTGATTAGGCAAAATCTTCACAATCCCAAACACACAATTTGCCCTTTCCCACCTGTGAAGTAAGCAGCTGTTGTTACTATACTTTTTGCAGGTAAATTATTTTTCAGTTTTCTGATGTGTTAAGTAGGAACCGATCTGTCAGGAAGGGTTATGAAACACCAAACAGCCCTATACAAAGGGTTATGAAATGCCAAACAAATCTGGAATAGCAAATGTTCCTATAGGTCTAGACACATATCTACTTTTCCTTTGTTTGCTGACTTTTTTTCTCCCTCACAGTATAACATAGATACCTTGCTAGTTCTTGATAAAGAGCCTAATTGTTTGGTATTTTTTTTTTACTTAAATTCTATCTTTTATAGTCTCATGCAGAGCAGATAAAACTTTCTGGTGACTTTTTTCTTTAAGATCTATTAGAATAAATGTACCAAAAGTAAATTAGCAACAAAAATGAGAAATGTCAACACCATTTCTGTGTGTAAATTTCTTCACTTAAATACAAAAACTGAGACCAAGGGAATCCTATTTCACTGAGCAAATTAACAAAAGGTCAGAAAGCTTGATCTTTGTCACTGGTGTACTCTGTCTGAAAGCTGAACTGCCATTTAAATATTTATAAGGGAGAGGTGTAATTGCAGGTTGAGAGCTGTGAGAGAGCTCTGCATCTGCAACACAGGAAACTCTGAAAATATTCATGACATGGGAGATATTCCACCAAAGGAAAATTTGGGTGAAGGAAAGGAGTACTAAGAATACAGAGAATTTCAATCTTTTCTGAATCAGGATACATAAGAAGGTGACCTGAAACCTGTTACTTTTGACATGTGTCATGGGACACAGCACAGAAGAGAAAGTCAGACTCTTATTAACCACTGAAAACTGGTAAAAAAAAAAATGGTTTCAACTGAAGACAGCACAACCAGCAGCAGACAAAACTGTTTCATTTTTGTGAATATTTTCTAATGAAATTAAGCAAAATAAAATTCAAAAAAAAATATGGGAGGAGAAACAGCTGCACACATGACAAAGTTGAGAGAGAAAACAAAACCAGTCCAGACCCTAGTGCATCTGTTAACTGGGCTTGCTACTAGCAACAGAGCTATTTCCCAGCAGACTAAGGGTTTTTACTAGATAATCTCTCTTCCTGTCTGATTTTAGTGCCTTAAGCAAACTAAATGTATACCTGTCCCTCTAGTTCAAAATCCAGTTTACTGAGGATTCCTTTCAAGCAGTTTATTCTCTTTGGCACCATAAGAAAAACAAGAAAGCTCAGAGTATTCACAGTCAATTCTTCCTAAATTTCCTGCATAATGTGAGTCAAGGTGACCAGGCTATGACATACCAGTAAGAGCCTGTGGTCTACTCTGCCATCCTTTATCTGTTCTCCTTTCCTTTTCACAAGCCAAAACATGCTCCAAACACAGGATGGAGGGTATTTCCATTTTTAGTCAGGAAGTAAATTACCTTCCAGTTACATGAAGCCCCTGCCCCAGAACTATTCCCAAAAGAGGCTCTGCAGATGACAGCAAACCAATGACAGCCTATCAACCGCTTATACAGGTGAGATTGTATCTTGAGATACAGATGCTTAAAGGATTATCTTGCAATAAACTGGATATTTAAAATGGATGTATTTGCAAGATAAATTATATAGAAACTGTTTCTACCAATATTATATACAGGGAGCTTGAAAGGTTTGATGCTTAAACATCTGAAGAGAATGATTGTTTAGCTTAGATTTAAGAAAGAAGTAGTCTTATGAGCACTAGGCTGAGATCAAACATATTCTGTTGTTGGTCCTGCTCATTCCACCACTCTTAGAAAGGATGACTACCTGTGTAATCTCTACCTAATTATCTCCTGGTACTGGAAGTTTTGCAACCAAGCTGTCTTTGAAAATCATACAATGGATTTCAAAAGAAAGAGTCACAATTTCTGAAACAACTTTTTTTTGGAGAGTATAATACAATATGTTCATTGGTTAAACAAGCCAACATCCCAAAATATTCCACTGATGACACCTTGTGGAGTTGCACAGTGATTTGTACCAGCTTTCTGAACACATTTCAGACTACAGGCAACCAAGGTGTCAGTCTTTAAGACAACAGGTCACATGAGGATCCACATTACACATAGAATTCAGTATGAAATCTTCAATTCCATTTTGCATTCATGGCCTTTCAAGGGAAAATGTTTGTGTGTCGTAGGATTCAGAGAGGCAAATGTCACTTCTTGGTATAGTGGCAAAAAAGAGTGAATCAAACTACACAGCATGGTTAAGAAGGTGCAAGGTATCATAACCAAGCAAAGTCTTTGATCCAGAGTAAATAATCTTAACCATGTGATCCATAAGCAAGCTCATCAAAACGTGCTAAGATCTCACACTTCACTAATACTTGGAGTGTCAACCAGGAAAAAAGCTGAGCCAAGTATTTATAGCAGCCCAATAAGTGAGTTCACATCTCTTTACATAAGCAACTTTTAATTTTTTCCCTTGTTTTTAAGAGACTGCTTAAGAAAAAGATGGCTCTGCAAAGTCACTTAAAGTGCTATGTGAGATATCCATTAAGAGCTATTATGGACACCACTTCTCATTCAGAAAGTCACTTCAGCTGCCAATTGTTGGAGATTGGAAGAATATGCACACAAAATATAACTATGCATTTGCCTTGCTCTTACTTTTGCCCAAGCAGACTGTTAAGCACAGCTGAAGAAAGTATACTGAACTGTGTACCTTTCCTATGAAGTAATTTTATGTTCTTTGAATTGTGTTATGTCATGTTCCTTATATTCCTACACCCATCATTACCAGTCATACCACTCATTACCATGATTACCTGAATGTTCATTATTCTATTTAGTGTTTCTTTTTCCAGCTGGGGTTTTGTGAAGCATAAGAGTATTTCAAGATTGCCATTTCAATATTCCAAGCTGGAACATCTATCCAAAGCATATTCATGTAAAGACATATAAAACCTTCCCTTTATGCCAGCATTTCTTTCAATAAAACATGACCTATGTCATTAGTCATTCAAAGCAAACAGGAGTTTGAATATTACTGAAGTCAAGCAACTGCTTATCTAAATTAATTTTTGTGAACAATATTTGTGCAGAGAGAATGGGACAATAATGAGATTGAAGCAAAAAGGCAGTATTTTACCTAGCTCTAACTAGATTATATCAACATTGAACTCTCTTTCTATTTGGACAGATGCTAGTGTCAAAGAAGTTTTAAGGTTAGGTCTCACAGAGTAGGATCTGCATTTCATATGAATGATTGGGCTCCTGACTGGCTCAGATTTTTGTGACAATACATCTACTCCACCTCCTAGCAATACACTTTAACTCTGTTATAAAATCCATCTCAGGACTTGATTTTAGACAGGCCTTCCACAAGGGCTACCATCTTGAAGAAAACCCTGATGTGTTTCTAGGAGAGCAATATGAAATGACTGTGTATTGCCACTGCCCTCTTCTGGATGAGATCAGAACGGGACAGACACCTCTAGTCCCTGCCGTTCTGGGAAACTGCCAACTACTCTACAGCTCTTCATTTTTACTTTCAAGGTAGTGTTCTTGAATTTGCTTTTATGATTGCTATGTAATAAAGATGTGCAGAAAAGTAACAACCACAAAATAGCAGAGTGACCACAAATTGATGGCAATAAGATGACCTGAGTTTTTCAGAAAGCTAACAACATGAAGACCCTGTTGATTTCAGCTAAAATCCCCACAGTTCTTGCTTTTGAAACTGAGGTCTAGTGATATGCAAAATGTGATCATAGATTCACCTTCTGGCCCAGCTGTGACAAGATTGTGACCTTTAATGATATCGCTTCCTCTCAGTTTGGGCTGCTAATGAAAAGTACTTTGGTGACTCTCTGTCACCTCTTTCACAGAGCCAAGAATAAATAAGAAAGAAATGTTTGTCATCAGAGCACAAGAATGGGATTCAGGGGATGCAAATCTACAACCTGGGCCCAGAGATTCAGCCTCTGAGCTTGGATATTCATTCAACATCTGTGTAAAGAGGGAAAAATAATGTTCAATCCAAGTAGTTTGGAAATAAACTGTATTATTGACATGGAACCACAGCAGTACCACAGTTATGATGGATTACACAACTATCTCTGTAGGTAAAAGAACATGGGCATGATACATACATTGGAAAAGTTATTCCTAATTGTCCATATTAGTAAACCCACTCACTGATGGTGTTTTTGATTCCTTGTCTGTGTTCATGTATCTTTCCAATCTTAGCCAGACTGAACAATTCCCATTATGACAGGAAATAGAAAACACTACTTAAAGCTGCTAGGATTAGCTTGAGGGTAATTATAGAGATCTAGCTTTGGAAGAATGGTGACCTTGATTGTGAATGAGAAGATTGCTGTTTAGAGATTTTAATAAATAAATTTAAAAATTAGAGCTCACTTGTCACTTGCAACTCAAAGTAAGAAAGAACAATAGGCTGTACTGGAGGCTATCCAGGCATGCAATCACAGCACTGGAGGAGAAACATCTCATAATCTACATCACCAGAATAGTAAAACAAACCCAGACATTCTACAGAAGAAAAGCACTTGATAAGCAACAGAATGCACACCCCAAACAAAGGGAAAAATAACTAGGGGGAAAAAAAAATGTTGCTTTCATAACTGAATTACCTGGAAAAGTGAATTACTTCCTTCCAAATGAACATACCAAAAGCAGCTGAAGCTTCATTTTTTTGTTGTTCAAAAAATAAAAACAAAACAAAACAACCACAAAAAAACCAAAACCAAAAACCCCAAACAAACAAACAACCCCCCCAAAAAATAAAGCCCTATAGCTACTACCCAACTTTAGTAGACAAGTAGTATAGTTTAGGACACCAGGTATGGCATTAGAGCCACCATAGGATCTATTCCTACACACATAAGTGACAGCTCTTTTCTACTCAACTGTTTCAAAGAGTTGAATCCAATTCCCAAGGTTGTATTTTAACAGTCAATAAACAGGATCTATAACAATGGGGTAACTCTTGTCTCACTTCTCTGGTACATGGTGGTTAAGTAACAATAATCTATGCAATCACATATCAATCATGTTTGTGGCAAACCTAGCTTGACCCTTCTCTCCTAAAGAGGACATTTGTCAGCTAAGGCTATGCATGCTCTCCAGCATGTGCAGATGTTATATAGACAGGTGTGTGGGAGACACAATGACAGAGAATTGGTCTGCACCTCCCTCCAGTTAGTTCACCTTCCACTTACAGCCCTGCCAGTGCATTCAGTGTATAACATTATACTCACTGAAGGGTTCCAGCTTTGTATTACCCTGGGGAAAATACTATCATCTTACTGTCTCAGTCAGTAAGAAGGACTTCATTTGATTGGGATGATTACATGTATTTGCAAGGGCTGACACACTCTTCTTGTGTAATACACCTCTCCATTTATTATTACTCCCCAATTATTAGTGGCCCTATTTTCTAAGAGCTCATTTCACTGAAGTGATAATACCTAGTCAGTCCTTTTGAAAAAAAAATAAAATAAAATCTGGCTTTCATTTAGGTTCCTGAATGGGAAAACAATGTCCAACTGTAGACATTTAGCCACTTGAAACACACACCCTTGAAGACCTCAGTTTGTGTGTTCTTCCTAGAACATGGTGCCTCCCTGCTTTCAGAACCAGGACAATTGGATTCAAAAAGTCTTTGCACAATTCCACTTGGACTTTGGTACTATTTCCTGGTCCACTGTCCATCTCAAGCACAACAACTATGCAGGCTGCATTTCCAAGAGTTTAAATTGCAATGACCATCTTAAACAAGCCAACTGTTTCCCTAAGATGTTGACAAATTACATGATGTCCCTGCTTCATGAGCAGTGAACCTTCAACAACTATGTTAATGCAATTCCCACTGTGTTCTGCCAACCACCACTCTGTGCTTCCTCTTCACTTTTTGAAGCAGATACTCTGTAACCTTCTTAGCACACAAACACTTCCTCCATCAAACTGGTAACTTCACAAAAACTAGCACTGGTGGGAGACTAGCTGAGCAAACTCATATTTACTAAAGCCTCTTATCACTTCTCATACCCCTGCCTTAATTTTACTCTTCATTATGCATTCAATATTACATTGGTTTGACCTTTCCAGCTTAAAAAAATCTCAGTCACTCCAATTTTCTTAATGGCTTTTGCTTTAGCTGACATCAGTTCTCTAAAGCACTGCAGTCTTGAGGGTTCCCATATTTTTAGCTACTGTGCCAAATTGCTACAAATTTAATTAGTTAAACACCTAGCTGCATAAATCTATCCTATTCAATGTAAGAGTCTGCTGTCAATGTTTTCATGATAAATTCAAAGTCAATTCACTTTGGTACAATCTGGACATAAGGTCCTGGTGCAAATGACTCCTGTTAGTGTCTTACATCTAAAAAGAACTCCTAGCTATGCTCTTAAAAAAAAAAGAGAGTATCACAGAACATATCAATAAATACTGTGGCAAGAAATGTGATTCCTGGGAAAATTACCAAGCTGACAATCTAGATTAAATGTTGTGCTTTTTTTCACCTTTTTTTTACCATCTGAGATAAAAATTGCAAGCATAGACTAAGATAAAGACACAAGTGACCTTTTATGAAGTATAAATATCAAACAATTTACAGAATTTACCAATTAAAAAAAGCTTATTTAGCACAAGGCTGAATGATTTCTCCATTTTATTCATGCTGCAAATATGGAGAGAACCTTTGTGTACTGGAAAACTGGTATAAGCAATCACTCTTGTGAGAACTGTGGCCCTAATGATTTTTCACAGACTATAAGGAAGCTCTGCTTTAGCTGTTAACTCAAACCTGTATAAACCTCCTGACTAACTAAGAAATAAAAAATGTAAAAGTCTTTATGAAAACTGGATATCCAACAATGTTAAGTCTTCTAAAATATTTGTTTTAAATTTGAAAATGCACAACTTCATGTATTAATACATGCTTCACATTCAGGTTTTATAAAAGTACAAAAGATCCCACAGTCCACATGCCAATAGATAAACATCAGACCAGAGCTGTCACAGCTATAACCCCATTCAGCCAAACATTCAAACCTCAATTTCTACCAACGTGTATGAACAAGCTACTGTATCATTCTGCAGAAACCACACACTAGCAAAAACAATATCTATACTTTCCATGGGGCTGTTGATTATTGTTTAAATGAGTTATGTATCAGCCAGAACAAGTTTTCTTTCATTTTTACACATGTAACTAATATATTTCTTACTGTGGTTATCCCTGAAGGGTACTCCCAGAAGTCTAAGGAGAACCAGGCCTTTAAGCACTAAGTATTATCAGCACAAAAAGTAAATAATTTTTAAAGGATTGGAGGTATCTTTTTATGAGAACATGACAGTCAGGAAAACATCTAGCTCCCTTTGACATAAACAGGACAAGAGCTAAAGATTTGTCTCTATAAAGAAATCTGAAACCCAGAAAGCATCTGATAACAGCTGGTATCTTTCAATAGCCAAACCATCTGAGTCTGACATCCTTATTTTGGCAAAAGCAAACCTATCATTTTGGCAAAAACAGAATCTCCCATCACTAGACAAACAGCATCTTGAACCTGTGTTGGAAAGTCCACGATTTTATTATCCTTTCCTATGCACAGCACTTTCAACAACTTATGTGGTAAACAGCAGTACCACTGTTAATTCTCTGATCACTTAGTGTCAGGGCTCTGTTGATAATTATAAATGATTTCATGAACAAGTTTAAATGTATCTGCCAAAACAGAAACTGAACCTGCAGAGAGAAAGCATTTTTTTTTCCAACGCAAGTCTCTGACACAAGCCTGGCTGGATCTGTGCCTACATATGCAGCCAAAGACATTAGGAAACAGACTAGCCCTACAGCACAGCCACCTGAGCGCTGCAGGCTTCCCTCTGCATTCCAAAAACACTGCAGTCCACAGCTTTAGCTCTACAGGTGAATAATCTGTCATTCTGGCCATGCACTAATGGGCTAATCAAAAGAGATTTTCAGCCTCTACAGTGTAAAATTGTGACTGTTTCACCCTAAAATTAGAGAGACGTGTGCCAACATCAGACTTGAACCTTCAGGCCCTAGCCACCACTCAGACTAAGAAACACAACTGTTTTTTCAGACAATAAGAACTTTGGATCACCTACATGGAAATTATGAATGATTCATCAATGTCTATCAGAACAAAATATTTTTCAAAATTTATTAGAACTAGAGAGATTAAAGGTGTTTAACACTAAAAATTTATCACCTGGTTATACAAAATAGAACATGCAAATCTTTATGGGAATATTTTCTTTATCATTAGAGGTATATAAATACCTACACTTGATCTTGCTGCCTGGGTCCTCTGGGAAAGAGTCAATGGAAAAATGGGCACTTCTAAGACGTCATTTGTCTCTACTCTAAGACAGATATTAAAAATAGAAAGCTTTCTTTCTCTAATTTTCATGACTTATTATTAAAGTACCATATTGCCCAAGTTCTAGTCATTTGTCATGGGCTCTCTGTGATGGTGTTATAACTGGTCCTTTCTCTGGCTAGACTTACAGAAAATTTACCTTGAACCCCCACTGGCTTTCTTTACGAGTTGTTTAACAGAACGTCTGAAGTCCATATACATCTGCACTTACACCTTCATTCCTCATGGAACTGTGCATAGAATAGCTGCTGACACTTGCCCTTTTCCAGGAGACCTCTTTAAATAAAGGCAAGTTAAATGTTAAATTCAGAATTAAGGTTCAGAATTAAGCCCAGGAACTGAGAATCAATTTACTTTGACTTTCCTATTAAGCTATATGAAGATTAGTTAAAGGATTTTCTTTTTCTTCATCCTCCATCTGCAGCCCTGTATAAGCAAGAGGACAGGATTTATGATATGCAAGTCACATCTATCTTCCTCTTTGATCCAGTTAATGAAATTGAGATTCGTTGCAATTTTCTGCTTCCCATTATTTAAGGAATATGGTTACTTTGAAGATTCCTTGAAGCTTACAACATGTTTTCTCATATTTCTTCTGCAGATCTTATTTCTTTATTACTGCCAGTATAAGTTGCTAACATAAGTCTTCCATCTAAAGCAATCTAGACAGACTGAGCACCACAAACTTAAATTCCATCTTGAATTTGCATAAAAACTTTTCTAGAAGAGTTTTTTGCTTTCTCCCTTTCTTACACAAGCATCATATATTTCTGACTCCTGGTGGAAGGACTGGGGTAGCATTTATATTATGACCTGATGCTAAAAGAGCTGAAAAGGAGTCATCAAAAAGTTACTGATTTGACTGGTAGGTCAGTACTGAAGCAGTTGGGTACACTACCCTTTCTCTACAAGTATATAGAATCCACAATCATGTTGTGACTGTACATATGTACACCAGGAGAAAGATGCTGCTTCTCTCCAGGAATTAGGGACAAGATGAAGATAACCAGGTCATACAACATGAAACACCAAAGTCCGATAGGTGAGAGAAGACAAATGAGATTGAGTTAGCTTGTGAAAGTCTCACTTTCATTACGACAGATTTGAGAGGTCTGTAAACAGGTGGTGAAGCCCTTGTTAAAAGAGAGTTCTGGTATGTTAAGGGGAGGACCACTCCATCTCTAAGTGATTTGTGGCCAAGCCTTGTACTGCCATTTCCTTCTGGAAGTAAGAAAACAATACAACCAGAGGAAGCAGAGTACAATCTTTACACCACAGAGAGGATTAGTGCACATTCTAGTTCAATTCTGCATGAAAATCATTAGTGCAAAGACTGGAATACCTGAGTAAAATAAACAAAAACACCCCACACTTCTCCTTTAAGTCTTTACCTTGCATGTTTCACTAGCAAGCTTACATAAGCACACTAGAGAGAAACTAAGAATGCTCTAGACAGTAAAGATTAATATTGCTGTGGTATGGCTTGCTTTTGCACAGTGATTAGGCTCGTTGCCAGCTTGATTCCTTCAATGCTTTAACTATCTGCAGCTTGAGTGATTACATTAATAAACTTGCAGTGCAGACGGCATGCTAAACTCTAGCCACCACTCTCGCAGGAAGAGAGTGGACATCTTTAAATACACTTTCTCTTCTAAATTATAAATGAAAAAGGCAAATCCTAGCCTTATTTTCTCAGGAAGAGCCATTCCTTAGAATCCTCTGGCAATCTCTTGGTTCTCAGCAGGAGTTTTAGAATCAGGAGAATTCCCTCTCAGCCAAATAAAGACTTTCTTTTTTTTCTTTAAGGTTGTAACAGCAGATGGAACATTCCTACCCATTATCCAGCAGAGGACTGCATAATTCAGATCCCAGTCACAGCATCCCTACTGATTATAGTTTGAAGACTTTAAGGCCAAAAGCATACACCTGTACTATCCTAGCTAAGGGAATAAGTCATTGGCAGTGATTTATAATCAGAGATTAATTTATAGCTCATCATCATCCAGAAATCTTCAGGTCAACTCCCAAATTAACAGAACCATAAGTGATTTGATCAAGATGCACACAATAAGATTGTATGTCTTACAAATTAGTACATTACCAAACTGTTATGTAACAAACAAATAAGAATATCTTCTCATTTAGATAACAGGCTGTTACTCTAAACTGTCTTCTGGTTTGTGCCCCCTCTCCCTCCTCCCTTCACATGACTATGGCAGGTATGCTTATTTTGAGACACATTATTTGTTTGTTATTTTAACTTTAATTAATTTTTGCTGCTAAGTTTAGAGATGTAACTTGAATTTTCTCTTCATAGTTGAATCAAAGAAAATTGACACTATGAGCACTCACTCTAAAGTGCATTCTGTGCTGCAGGTCTCTTTAAACTCTTTGTTCTGGAATCAGGCCCAGATCCCATCCAAAAAGGAGAATTCACTTTATCAACTGACTGAAATAAAGTCCCTTAACTCTTGCTTACTTGAATTAAAAGGTCAAAACCACTACTGCCATTACCATCCACCCATTAATATCCACCTAAACACCTCTCCAGCTGATCGCTTTCCTGAAAGCATCCTGAGAATATCCCGAAATTTTTTCAAGGCACTGGAAATCAAGACACATGCTGCTATGAGAAGCTGGCAAGTATGTATGCACACAGGATTCTTCTCTTTTGGGATGCATGCACTGGGTGCCCGTGCCCAGGTTCTGGCAGCAGGAGCCTCTGTGAGAAGAGATTGGGTCTGCCCCATGCTGGACACAATCCACAACAAGGATGAAAAAGCAGAGACAAAAGATTTTCGTGCATGAACACATCAGGAGTTCTGCTTATCTGGGCCTCCAAGAACTGGCTGAATTTAAGACACAGCCTATGGGTAAGCCATACAGGTCAGAGCTCTTTTTGCTAGCCTTCCAGAAAAAGGAACTCTGTGAGCTTATGTGGAGAGATGCACTAACTAGTCATCCATTGTCTTTCATGCAGAGACTGCTGATGCCTTGCATTTGGTTGGCATGAAGGCACATCATGTTTTAAACTACCCTTACATGGCTATTAAGGAGTTCTATCAACTGTTATAGTCTTCAAAACACTTCCCCATCTCTTCAATTTAATAACAGACATTCCCCTCTGGGCTTGCTATTAAAGTGTTAAATTTCCCTGGACACTTCCCCTCCTTCCATCTTCATGATTTGCTTTTGTTTGACATAAACCCCAAGCAGGTATTCCTGAGACAGTACAAATAATAACCCAATGTATTTGACCCCACAGGAATAACAATTTGAAACAAGAGTCTGCTTTTCCCTGGAACACCTCTGGGAAAACCCTAAAAATGAACAGCAGAACTATTCACAATGCAGCAAATATTATGGCAGTGAGAGATGAAGAGAAACCTAGGGCTTCCTGACGTAGACTTATCTTTTAGTTAGGAACTTTGCACTGTAAAATACTTGGTCACCTACGTAGAGAAAAACACCACAGGCACTGTGTAAAGACTGCAAAAAGGAAAAGGGGTTGTCTTACATAAACAGCATTCATGTAGCACTTTGAAGAAAGGGTTGATTGAGAATTACTGATTTTAGACTACTAAACATGTCCATGAAGCACTTACCTAAGGTAAAAACAAGCTAGGTTAAACCTTAGACGAATGCTAGTGACAATTACAGTAAGAGTGAACAGCTTTGTAACATTTTTGAGCACTTCTATCATCTTGACAATCTTTTGGTGTTTGGAGCACTACACACTAAATATATGCTTAACTTTAAAAACTGTAAGAGGCAGTATTAGTGATGGAATCAGATTACTACTTAGTTGTTTTGTCATTATTAGTTTAACGAGAATAAGCTCTTTGAGTGGTTTTTTAATAACATAAGCTGTCCAAATTCCTGATTTACTTGTATAGCTGTTCCTTTTTCCTTGTCCAGTTCCCTTTCTTAAACATAAACTCTACACAGATACAAAAAGGTAGAGCTTTAAAATGTCTTTTAAGTATTTCACAGTATATGCAAATTGTAAAATTGTTCCAGTAATTTTAAGAGACATGCAGCAAAGAGTAGGATGTAGTAGAAGGTAATTCCCCTGAAATGTTTACTTGCTGTTTGTATTATTTATGTAATTGTTGTCTATTATCAATCCAATGATAGAGAGTGATAGTTCAATGTTCCTGTGGGACTTCACAGGCCTTCTTCCATAAAGTAGATTTGATGGGACTATAAAAATCCAAATGTATTTCTTCCCATGCACACGTGTACTGGATTACAACAGTGGGATTCATGCACATGAGCAAAGATTTACCATCATCTGAAAAGATATACTGCACTACCCATTATGAAAGAAAATCTTTCTAGCTCTGAAGTTATTTCAATAAATTAAGAAATTCTCACAGTAGGAACAACATGGACCTTTTAAAGGACTTCAGCTCACAGGTATGCATTATTCTTCCTAGTTAATGCCAGTAATTATACTTTCAATGAATGCTGTAGGTAATAAAAACAAAATACAGAGTGCTACATGCCTCAAATCTGTATTTTGCTAAAACTCATAATTTCTATGAAAATTCTGGCCTCTTGACAACAATTACACACCACAAACAACAGATAATTTTTATCCTCAAAGCACATTTGATGTCAAGGACAGTCCCATTTTGCTTACTTGTGAATTTTAGTTTTGAAGGGGCAGTAGCCCACAAAAGGTAAGCTTTCAGAAAGCTAAATTGTAGCGTATTACTGAGGACAAAGACAGGACCAGTGACAAGGAATTAAGGAAGATACTGTCATTTATCAGTATTGAATAAAGACCATTTCTGAACTCAGTGTTAAATCAACCAAGTTATCACATACATGAAATTGTTATAATATGCAAGGCTGGACACATACCAGGAGAATCCCTTCATACATATGGGAAATAAATGGATGTTACCTTTTAATTCTGTAGGCTGATCATCAAGATTTCTTATCTACCTCACTCCCTTCATTTTCCACTCTGCTTTCTCACTGTGTTTTTTCTTAAGCCTCTCCACTTCTTCTTTCCTCATTCAGTTGCTTGGGAAATCCTACAGAGCACAAAGCTACAAAGTGGGCAAACTGGGCTGGTCCAAACCCACTAACACCACCAGTACAAGTGAATACTTTGCTCCAGACACCTTTTCTTGTGTACAAAAGACCTCTTTCCTTTGCAGAACAAAACGCATGCATCAGTTACAACTTTTCCTAAGAGGCTGCATCACGTTTTATCTTTCAAATAGTAATTTCTTGTAGCTGAAGGGACTAAAAACTAACCATGGCATTATAACCTCTCCAGAACCACAAATCCACTAGCTCCAGCTCCTGAAGAAAGATGTAAATTAAAAAAATAATCTCTGGTTTTGGTTTTGCTTATTGTAGCTAAATAATTTCTCTCATTAAAAAGAAAGAAAGAGAAAAAAAGACAACACCCAGACCCCCTATTCAAACAGTAAGGTACACCAGGATTCTTTTCTAACAGTCATTCTTTGGGATCATAAGGAAAAGGGACAGAAACAGTCATGCTAGATCAGGTTCCAGACCCATGCAGTCCAGGCAAAATTTCCTATCAGATGCTTAAAAATAAGGCACAAGAAAACCAGAGTAAATTCCTGTGATACAATCTCTAGCCTCCTAAAGGTCCTAAGATATGATAAATTCTAATGAAACACCAAAGCACACAGTGCTTAACATCCCCTCCTATTCAACTGCAGGCCAGTTCCATCCACACATTACAGTATAAAAGTCAGTCATGTTAGGGAAAATTTCCTGTTACTTAGTTACAGGATATCAGAGCTGAGAAAATGTCTTTTTCACTGGCAGCAGAGTCTCTTAAAAGCAGTTGAACACAATTATATTAAAAACCAACAACATTGTTTGTCTAAATGTGCTGCTAACTCTTCACCTAAAAGACCAAATTTTAGTTACCCAAACCACAATATGAGGTAAAGGGCCAGAAGACACATCAAAAAGTGCCTAAAAAGTGGAGTAAGGGGGAAGGAAAAGAAGGCATCTCCTTTGTGCTTCCTGAAGTGCTGCATCACTCTGCTATGTCCAGTTGTATATGTGGACTGACAGCTCTTTGAGAAGTGTTGAGTGCTTCATTCAACAAGGCTAATGCTCAGGATTTGGCCAGCACCTCTTCCTGCAGATCACAAACAGGAAATGCTCCAGTTGTTCAAGGACAGTTTTTGTGTTACACACTTGTTGCATCACAGTTGACAGTTGTATGCTTACAGGAATGTTTACTGCTCTCTGCACAGAGCAGTTTTTCATAAAGAATCAGTAAAAGCATGTGAGCCCTGTAAACACAAGTGTGTTACACCATTGTCAGCAGTATAATGATCTCATTCACTATATGATTCTTTCAGCTCTTATCATGAGGCAAGTGTTCTCTGTCTTTTTCTGTTTTCTAAATTGTTCTGTCTTACTTTAAGACAATTTCCATAATTCCATCTATCAAGAAAAAAATATGCATGTGTAAAACTTCCATCATTAGATCTTCAAAATAATCAGCAGCTTGGAACTCTTCATACTTCATTTCCTTTTAAGAATATTTAGTGAAATTAAATAAAAATTTTCCAAAAGGAAAGCTAGAAAGGTTGCAAGCTAAGCATAAGGCTTATATTAATAATTAGTACCTATCAATAACAAAACTGGCAAACTCTCTTTTGGATTTAACAGCTGGGATCAACATCTCTAAAAGTCACTGAGCAGGGCTGCTTTACTTGGGCTCATGAGATACATCACCTTTTGGAACTTTGAAAACTGGATGTGACCTACCATCATTGTCAGAAGTAAGTCCATTGAGCCATCAGTTGGTATGACACAAAGGATCTACTCTTCCTTCCAAATCCCCACAACAGTGTTTATACAGGATGTTTCTGTAAGGTTTATAAAAATCCTTGCTTGTTTTTCCCCCTTGTAGAAATCCTCAAGAGAAGGCTGTCACTGCTGCTGCTCCCTAACACTCATCACTGGCAAGGTACCAGAGAGCACAGGCAGTTCAGACAAGGTAGACACTGAATTATTGCTGATAGTGCAAGAAAAGATCTTCTTGTATTTTAAATGTTCATGTTTCATACCTTCATTGGGTCAGGTCAGCCACTTGTTGCCTCCTGAAACAAGTCAGGATGGAGCTTGCCAGCTCTCTCCTCACTCTATGACTGTAAAGCACACTAACTGGAAGAGGTCCAAACCCTAAAGAATTCATCTCTGCACATTATTAACAGAAACAACTGCCTTAATGACACCTTTCCTATGAAATACAAAAGCAGTAGTGGTACCCATCTACCACACAAACACAAACCTGCTTTCTAGTTCTTTGTTCTCATCCTACTTTATTCAGCAGCCAACAACCATGATAACACAGCAGTGTTAACTGTACCCACTTAATCTCCAGGCAAGCCAAACCTACCAAATTGCAGGAAATGTATGGGACATACAATTGCATAGATGATTTAAGACTGTTGAGCAGCAAATATCCTTTCCAGCAATGAAAAAGTTGTTGTTTCAGTATAGACAGTAGGTTTGCAGGAGAATAATATTAGAAGAATAGACAAACTGACTATAACTACCATGATTTATGAGAGTAGTAATTGAAAACAAAAGAAAACAAACAAACAAAAAACCAAACCACAACAAACCCAAAGTCTTTACTATGAGTAGCACACAGGCATACAGTCAGTTAAAGTGAAACAAAAGAAAGCCAGATTTTAGATCAATACTACCTCCCCTCCTCCCTTCTTATACAGCATTTAATTAAGAGAAGCAATACAATGAATAATGTTGGACAGGACTCTGATAAGAATATCTACAGCTTTGCATTAACCCTGCTGAACTGAAACAGACATTGAAAATTTCTCATCTACAAAATGGACAGAATGATATCAGCATAATTCTTAAGCACTCTGTAAAGAGCTTTTACTGCAAATTGCCATTAGAAACCAAGTGCTACTCTAGAATAAAATTCAGATTCACACAATCCCACATTTCAATAAGAAATTATAAACTTGAAAATCTGACTTCATTAAAAAAAAAAAAAACAACAAAAACCACCCAAAATCTCATTTATTCATTCCTAGATTCTGACTGCAACTTTTGTTGCAAAAGCCTAACAGCAGGTAAAGAAACTGAGGCAGAAAGATCTCCTGTGATTTACTTGAGAACACACAGCGTGTCAAATGTCTGAGCCACAAACAAGAACCAGCCTCCATGGACCACATCCTGGTCAGGGAACCAAAATGAAACTTACTTTCTTCAGGGCAAAGAGCTGGTCCATCAACAACGAAGGGCTTCAGCTGCACTGGATAGTGTATAAATATGTTTTAGGCAACAAAAACGTGAAACTACATGTGAAGTAGGACCAAAAGATGGTGCCAGTTCAGAGGAAGCAAGAGGAGCTATTATTTGATGAGTGGATACATTACTGTCACTTATAAAGGTGCTCCTTTTGCAAAACAGCAACCTAATGAATAACCATGCATTAAAAATTGATCATCCCTCTGTAGCATTTTTGTAAAACTTCTATATTGATTTATGTTTTCATTTTGCATAATGCACCAGAGCCCAGTTAAGATCCATAGGAGGTGAAGGGGTGAGGGGACAGACTGAGAGGTTTGGTTGTTCTGTACTCTGGTCACTTCTAAACTAAAATGAACAAACCTACCAGGAAAACAGAAGAGATCCTAGCAAACTGCATTTAATATTCATTTGATCATTACCTGGCATGTCAGAGAGTTTAAATCCAACCCCTCCCCTCTTCTACCCTGCAGGAAAGGCAGACAGTGCAGACTGCAAAGCATTTCAGGGAAAGAAGACAATTGGCCTGACAACCGAGGGCACAAATCTTGTGCCAGAACAAACCATCCACAAGATTTCTACAGTCATTGTACATAAAAAACCTGATCAGACCGTTGGCTTCAGACAGAGCCTTATGTCAGGCCCAGTATGACACAAGCACATTTTCCCAAACTACTTAAAGGTTATGTAATAGAGATCTGCAGAGCATTAGCAGTCACATGACACGTCCCACTAAGATTTCAAACTGCCACCTACAATATTTAATTAGCAAGCAGTAAACAAGAGAGAAAGGAAAAAATACACTCCTGGAAATGACAGAGAATATTCTTTATGTTCTAAACTATATATGCAGAATTGGGGGCAGGGAAGTGGGGAGAACAGAAATGAGGATTTACCAAATAAGTAAAAGTGATTGTCATAGAAAAGGGAAAATACAGTAAACAGGGGACAGATTCATCCACATATTGCTTGTTATAGAGACAACTGTGAGCTTCATCCAGCTGAATTCCAAGCACCACCAACTCTATCTGTCTTCAGCAAGAGTTTAGCCTATTAGCACACTCCCAGGGACACTGTGCTGAGCTATCCCTCCTGGTGTAAACTGGCACACATCTACAAAAGGCCCTGCTGATTAATCTCACAGCATATTTTTAAGTGAGTCGGACAATGTACTTACTAAAGACACGCTTTCCATTTTGGTGCAAAGGCACCATGATATTCCATATAGAAGTAACAAAGAACATGTTTCAGCTGCATAAGAAGAAGGTACAGAAATATTCAGCAGGAGCTGAATGGTGAAGCTCCAGAACAAATTCTTGATATTGGAAGAATGTAGTCTCAATTTACTATGTTTAAGGATTTTACTAAGCCAACCCTGAATGAGTTAACCTGGTTCAAAAAGGGCTTATCTTCCTTCCAAAATTGGCAAGAGGGGGTATTATTGTCATTCTGCTCCCCATATATCCAGTGTAAAAACTTAATTGAAGCTATGGATAAAAATTATTTTTGCTTCTCAGAAAAGCAAACAAACACAAAAAGCAGCCTGGTCCCAGTGGAGGTGGAGCAGGGGTAGAAAGGGCTGCGTACGCTGACTCCCCATCAGCCCACTATGCTCAGATCAGGCTTTAAGGAAAGTATCACACTGAAGAGCTTGCTACAGGATGATCATTACAAATAAAAATGGGATATAGTTTCTGTCATGAGATCAGAACAGAGAAGAAGAGACTGTGCCTTACTGCTATATATTCTCAATGCTTTCCTCTTGATTCTTCACAGTAAGACCATCCACTGCTGTTGCTTGCTAATCAACATCAAACATTTGGCACAGTAATACTTACTGCCTTAGAAACCAAGTGTTATACTGTTTGTAACACAGAAAATATAAAACTTCATGACAATTTAAAAAAAACCTAAAAATCAAACCTACAGTCCCACTTCCTCTGTCCTGACTTTTGCACTGTAAACATTTCAACCAAACTGCTGCCACTATCAGGGAGACCAGGCTCTTCACTCCAATCTGAACATATCCATGAGCACAACAGAAAGTTTAGCAAATCAAATGTTATTCCAAACAGCTCAGAATCAATTCAGATTCTTCTGACACTTGTAAATACTTTTCTATAGATCAACAACATACAGTGCAAACTGTTAAGTGATTTATAAGTAGTATCTAGAAGCCTCCATTGGGATTTAATATCCCAATGGAGAAAACTGTCTTTGGTCAGAAGATCTAATTTTCTAAGCAGATAAAATAAGTAGAATGCAGTGGAAAGGGTTCATTATTATTCCCATTTACAGGAAGAGAAGAGAGCACACGAGATACTAAGTTCTTTGCCCAGGGCCATTCACAGAATCTGTGGCAGACCTGGAAGTCACACTCTGATTTCCTTATCAAGTGCCACGTCACAGACAGAAGGCAAAGCAATGAGCCACAAGCCTGTAAGCCACCCGAACTGCCCCACCAAAATGCCAACCATCAGTGGCTTTAAAATCTCACTCTACAGAATGGACGTGAATTCAACATGTTATTTAACATGACTTTTACAGTCAGCAAAGAAACCCTCAATGACCACATTCAAACTTCAGTGTCAACCAGCTGCTCCAGAGGATCATTAACTTCCTCCCAGTTATCACTGCCATTTCCCATTTTCTGTGCAAAAAAGCCTGACAAAAGTCCTCTTTTTCACTGGTGAACAGAACTGGTTTCGTGACGTGTTGCTTTGAAGTAGCTGCATTTTTACAGCACTGTGGCTATATTCCAATCCTATTTTTAATCATGATATTGGTATATATTTTTCAATTCTAATAGCAATGGCTAAATGCTACTGTCAGCAATGCTTCATGACAATTCTCATCTTTGGTGGACAGCCAGCTTAGAACATCAACCGTCAGCTACTCCGACATATTTTCTAGCAGTAACAAGGGCCTAGAATTAAATGAAAAACAGCCTTGACTCTCAGACCATACTTCATTCCACACAAATATTGGAAGGACAGGACACTGATACATGGCCAGCTAGTTTCTTATTCCAGAATAAAGTCAGCATGATTTTGGACATTCAACTTTTATATGTGGTGGGGCATTTGACACACAAAGGAAAACCCCTTATGCTAGAGGATACTAATTATCCAGCAAGAGCAGGCATCTTACTGCTACTCCTGGCAACCCAGAAGCTCAGACTTTTGTAATAAGCTATCACCAGAACGAACACTGTTGTGTTTATGCATTCATTTCATACTCAATGTCACACACATATCTGAACTACAGCAAGTATGTGCATCTAACATACCTAAAGTAGAATGAGCTGACATTCATAAAGACACATTTTATATGTAAGAAAAGTATATACCTAGCTTGTATCAGTACGAAATTGGCCATACACAGACATGCTTAGGATTTCTGAGCTTGTAATCGTCAGTTAACTAAGGCAGCATGTATCAGCTATTCAGATCACTTTCATGCAGAAATCTGTGGCACTGCACTGTCCCATATTTTGTTCCATCTCACCTCTCCTACCCCTAAAACACACGTTCCATTTTAAAGCTGTAATTTGGTTATAATTCTAGAAAATTCAACACATTAAATTCTTCAAAAAGGTGCTCCAGGTACACTTTAATATATGAAGTTGTATGTAATAACACTGCCTTTGTTCACTGCCACTAGTATAGAGTCAGGCTGTCTGTTGGCAGGCTGGAACCCATTCAGATATACAGGCATGAAAAATCAGGGTTGCTCTCTAGTCTGTAGGCAGCAGGAGCACTTCACTAGTCTCTTTGAGAGTAGGTCTTTTTCCTATTTAAAAGAAAGTGGTGTGCACAAAGCCTCTGTTCAGGAGCATCAGCTCTCTTTAACAAGAATAACAGTGTCGTCTAAAAAGATCCAACTCCCTCCTTTTAAGGTACTAGAAGGAATACATATGTACAAAGGATGTCTACAGTGGTGAATCCTGTCTGACATCTGTAAGATTTGATCTGAATTGCTTTCCCCATTTGTCAGCTGGGTAGACTTGAAAGCCCTCCTCTAATAAAAATGTAATACCTCCAGATCAAAAAAGCTGAAATATAAAGTGACTACAGTAACTTTCATATCAGTTCATGTATACTGCTATTATTTATTGTATTGAATTTATTTATTATATGAATTTATGGTACTGCTTGGTCTGTGTTCTAATATTTCATGCAGTTTTCTTAAGGCAGCTCTTGTATCTTGCTCAGCAATAGTCAGTCCTTTTCTGTATTTTGATGATGGCAATCACAGTAATCTTTCCCAGTCTCAGCATACTTGGTGAAATTCTTAATAAGATAATGGCTTGGCTTTTAGGTATTTCTTCAAAAATATATCAAATCACTTGAGGAACAGACTCTGTATTTACTAGATGCAGTGACAAGACTCATGAATAAGTTATTTTATATATAAACTCTGCATTACTACCTGCACTGGACAAAAAAGCACAGACAGTGTTTTACCACTAAAACAACAGACAGCAGTAGCTTTAAAAAATAAATAAAAGCAAAGCTGTCATATGCACTTAAATTTTTCTCAGTTAAAACTGTACTAAGACCACATACAACTGTAATGTCGACCACCACATCACTCTTGGGAAGGCAACCTTCTCTGCCCAAGGCTCTAGGCAATGGCCAATTTTGAAAAGAGGTTCATAAAAACCCGCTGCACTAGCCCCTATGATACTGAGCACAGCACACTCTACGTGCTAACTAATTCATTTGGGTTTCATATGCATATGCTATAATAAAATGCTATTACTCTATTCTACATACTCATACACATAACATGCTTCCCACAAATACTGCTGTGTATAGTTTGTCCATCTATATGTATACATATCTGCAGAAGATCTCTCCCTTCTACCACTAAAGGATGAGATATTTACTTGCAATTGCTCTAATTTAGATTGCCATCTAATTAGATGCCAGACAAATCCCACATATAATTTCATTAACAGTATCTGTATGGAAGAGTAGTCACATTGGTGGCTTTGCCATGACATGACAATATACAGCTGCAAAGCAAACAGATCCTGTGAATATGCACCGTCTTGGGGGTTGGGGGGGGGAGCAGCCAGACAGTACGATTACCAAGTTTGCCCACAGACACTGAAAAAGAAACATGGCAACATCAAACCTGTCAATATAGTATTTAATTTATTGGAAACCTGACAAGTGCCTGGAAAACGACATCAGGTTAAACATCAGTAGGAGGGAGGATGGAATAATCTAGCAAGAGTTTAATCCCTTTACCTAGTGCTCGTGCACAATACTAACTCATTTTGTTATTCTAAGCAGCACCCAGAGGAAAAGATCCAGTGAAGGGCATCATCAAATTGCGGCAGAATAATAAAGTTTGTCTGCCTCTGGCAAGAGTTACTGCTGCATTACTGCTATCTGAAAAGAAGATTCTCCCACACGCAACACCCCTACAAATCTTCAGCCCTTCCACCCTCATTTGTCCTGTAAAGCATTTAACAGAAACAGCTATTTTTAGAAGGGGTGAAATCTCAGCATACCTCCGAATCAAGTGCTTCCAATGTTCAGAAGGATCATTGCCGAGCGAGAACTGCAGTCTACTGTATCAGATTACAGCCTTGTAGAGAAAGGCGACAGCGGCGGCGGCGGCAGCAGCAGCATTGGTGTGTTTGCGCTGCTAGCATTCAGGCTAGAAATGATTCATTAGCTGTCTGCAGGGAGGCAGGGTGAAAAAGAGAGAGCAAGCATCATCGGCCATGCAGCAGCTGCCAGAGCCTATGAAACAGCAGTGCTGGCACACACAGACGCACACAAAGATGGCTTTCCCTATTTGCCAGTTTCTCTTTCACATAGTATTAACCCTGACACAGCAGCGGGGGACAGGAGCTGACAAGCAGCAAGTGGGATCGCAGCAAGGATGTGTTTNTGCTATCACAGGATCTTCTCAGTAGGTCATCTGTGGCCTACTGGCACGAACCAATGAACTGTAAATGTGAGCTGCAATTTTTTTTTCTCTCCCAAGGCTGCCCAATGAAAGGCTGAGAAACTCAAATGCAGAAGGGTATTAGAGCAGATTACCTGGAGCATCCTAACCATTCTGTCTTTCCTCTTCTCAAGAAAACTGTATACAAAATCCTCACACAAAAGTTTTAAGCATGCAACAGCCATCTCCCCTGCAGCTAGAGGGAGACACTGCAAGGAGATACAGGGAAAGATTTTAAATAGATCTATTTTTAAAACCTAGCTTTAATCTTTTCTTCTTTATTTCCCTTCTCTTTTTTAACCCTCCAGCAGAAATGATCTGACTTACAGAATCTGACCACTTTGGGAGTGCATTCACTACAACATAACTGAATTCTCAGGGCTGATGAAGGTTAGATTATCAAGAAAACTTAGGCAGTTATATTAAGTGGAACTTCTGTATTTTCATTCCATTATTTAACAGAGGAAGGAAATATTGCATTCTCGAGGCACTATTTTGTTGAATTCTGTAAAGATGTCTGCAGAATTACATCTCTCCATTTGATAATGTCTGCCTACATTAATTTACAATTCTTTTCAAATATTAGTGTTCCCTGCACAGTTTTACTGACAGGCATAATCAGGAAGAGGAGGAGAATTTTCAGAAAAGTTAGGCATTAATTAAAGTAGTTAGATTTCCCCAAAAGCCTGATCTTTGTAAAGTTGAAGTGCATGGAGACTACACTGATCCCCAGGAGTTGTCATCATCAGATGCTTAACTGGAAGGTATTAATAGCCATGGAAAAGGGACTCATCAGATGATCTCTTTCAAGTTTTGCCTTACTCAGATTTCTAGCCCAGGATAAATTTGAAGCTTGAAGCTTGATTTTTCACTAAACAGCTAAGGAATCTTTCCAAAATGGCATTGCTTGTATTTCTGGCTATTTCAGTTCCCAAGCACCAGTCTATCTGAGCACCTTATTAAGACTGTTACTCCCAAAGCTTCTAGCAACAGAGTACTACCACTATCTCTTGGATGACAGGTATTTATCTTCAGAGGTTTAGAACTGAAGTATGAGGCAGAGTATCACAGTGTGACCTTCAAGGTAACTGCTGCTGAAAAAATCTGTCCCTCACTGTAGGAATGAAACAGCTAAAAATCCGATCCTTGGTTCCATGATATTGGGGGAAAGAAGAAAACAAAAGAGGAGAAGGGTTCTAGACCAAGTGTGCTTTCTCCCTGAAGGTCTACCTTGGCACATTCTAGAGAGACTAGTTATCTGAATGGAAAGTCCAACACCTAAAACTAAGGTATCCAAGACCACTCTTCTATGCAAACCTCAGCCCCAAAAGGCCTTCCCTGAGATCGCTCATGACTGTAGTGGGAGCAACAAAACTCTGGTATTTTCAGAGAGAAAAGCTGTTCCTACTCAGGATCATATGTTCCTTCCCAGATTAGATGATGGCTTTGCTCATCAGGCAAGTGCACTCTTTTATAACCAGCTCGTGGCATAAATTATTTTCTTATAAAAATAAAAAAGTCTAATTTTGGCAAGTTAGATTTTTTTTTCCTCATTTGAGCTACATGCAAGCTTCAATTCTGAACATTGCTTCTGACTATGACTATATCAGCACTTAACATACTGTGCTTCAGCAAAAAAAAAAAACCAGACCTGCAGCATATGACACAAAGTGATACCAGAAGATTCCAGCTGACACATTTTGAAAACCTCCCATGTCTAGGCAGGAGACTAGATGAACATATCTGTTGCTTCACATGCATTAGTGCAAACAAAGACATTTGCTAAGCCAACTTGATACTTGAAAATAAGTCAGATCACTGTAAAATGGCATTATTAGTGGAGTACACTGAACCAAATCAACTCTTCCCATTCATTTTCATAGATGAATTTAACACATGTATCTGTACATGCTTGTGTGTACATAGATGTTTAAAATACATAAATCATCATAAACTTTCTGGAAATCTTGTTTTTAAAATATGGAAAATTATATGAATAAATTAAGTCATTCTGAAAATAACAAATTTTTTTAACTGTCAGCACAGATTCATTCCAATTAAGACTTTAAAACATTCTTTATCTCAAGTTAATGCTTCACAACTTGAGAATCAAAACTAGACATACTCAACTTGCTATGCCACAGTAGATGAGAACTCATATATTACTGGAACTATAAAATGTTAGGACACTGTTAACATCAACAGTTTATTATTAATGTAGCAGTTTATATGGCCAAATACCAGCATCAGGTATGACACAGCTCAGTAGTCATGTTTGCCTGTTCAGGGCTGGGTGCAGCTATGCTGGTGATGGGTTGCCAGTAACTAGGAATGCAGACATAACAGTGCTGCTGAGAGAAGACAGGGAATTGCAGTCCTTATGTCAGACCAAAAATCCTCCCAATATAATGATCCTAGCTTCTGATAGACAGTTTTCTTTAGAAAAAGGGATAGAAGAAAAGACATCTCTGTGACCATGCTAGGGCTTTATGAAATGCCATTTTAACTATGTAACCTTTCACAGGCCATAGCAAATTTTGTGTTCTTTCCAGTCATTCTCAATTACATGAAACAAATATTTAAAATACATCCTAAAGAAGGAATTTTCCTCTTAGTAGCCTTAGTATGAAAAACAATCTTGCAGTGCATTGTTTCAACAAAATAAGCCAAAATGATGACAAACCCTTCCCTTCCTAATTCCACTTTGTATGGTGAGATAGACTGAACAAATAATACAGGAGCTCACCTTGCTAGCTGCCAAAACACACCCTGGGCCTCCTGTGGAGATGAAAGACAGCTGTCTCTGAAGCCACAGGAGCTCTCTCTGAGATTGCTTCAGTAACTCCTCTGTGTCACCTGGCTTCTGCCCCATCAGCCCTTCCTGCATAACAGGAAATTTTCAATTTCTCTTTTCTCAAATATATGGTAATAGTAACATTGGATTTGCCATAGCTGAATTTCTAACTAAACAAGAACATCTGCTACAGCAATGTATCTACATTTATGCATGTGACTTTCTGTGCCTGCTTTAATAATCCTCTGCCCCCTACAAAGCAAGATGTCTCTTCATAGCAGCAGCAGCAGCACAGCACCCTGCACTTAGAGTACCCAACACTTCACACCTTCCCCTGGCTATTCATCTAGTCGGGTTAGGTCAAGAGAGAAAACAGCACAGGCAGTTCCAACCTTTGGGAACTGGAAGAACCTCTTACATGGTATGTTGCAGTAACAAAGCCCTCAGAGATGCTGTTGGTAGGGCACAGAATTAGTTCAAGACAATGCTGAGAACAGTTTGATGCTACTATAGTAATTACAAAGTATAGGAATGCTACTCAGTTAGTCAGAGTAAAAGTTTATATCCCTAGTGAAAGTCTTAAGTTGAGGCTAAACCAGAAGTAATGTGAATTCAAATCCAAACTCTCTTCTACACATGATAATTTGCCAAAAAATTTAATATCAGTAAGCTATCTCTCTGGATGAAAACTCTGTAGAAAAAGAGGATTTTTCTACTTGATTTTAATATCTGTGTGTGAATAAACTGTTTTCAATGTAACTGCTAACTAGCACAGTTAGATAATAAGAACCAAACTGGATTTCTACCTACCCTCAGGCATCCTAGCTGAGTTTTGAGTTCTTCACACTCCACTTGCAGCAGTTGGATCTCCAGATCTTTTATACTTTTGGATTGGTTGTTGATATTTTGCAGATGCTGAGCCTTAACATTCACAAAGTGCATTTTCTGCTTTAGAGGAATTGTTCTGGTAATTGTTTTTGTGATGACAGCAGTGTTATTGGATGGCAATGCCAATGAAGCTGAAGGGCTGACATCCTGGTAAAGAGAAAATGTTTCATGTCATTTTTAGTAAAGCTTTGTCTGAGGGATTCTTTCAAAAGTCTTGCCATAAGTGCATTGTTTGAAAATTTTCTTCTTCAGATCTTTCATCCAAACAGTAAGCAAGCAAGAGAAAAAAAATCTCACTTGATCAATCACCACTAAAGAGACAGGGATACCACAAAGAAATGAAAAGCAGACAATTTCTTTTCATATAAATGGATGCCAGCCAGCCATGATCACCCTGACTACATAGATATCAATGTATTTACCACTTGATGGCAACATAGTGCTGCTGCTCAGGCAATACTTCTGGTCCTTCACTCATCATCGTATCCCACAGGTAATTAAGAAGTTATCCTTGCTGCTGAACATGCACTTCACTCAGAAGCTGTGCTCCAGCTACATCTGAGATGTATTCTAAAAGGCATGTTTGGCCACACTGCCAATCCTTCATGGGGAATCAGCTGTTACACAGTCAAACTTACTGGATACCAGTGGTGGAAGAAACTGAAGCCCTCTTCTGAGACTAGGTAGTTCAAAGCTCTTTATGTCCCAAGTCTTCTTGCTTTACGCCCAGTAATTAACCTACCTCCTTGACTTGTCCCAGTGGGCTCTCTTGTGTGGCATACTGTTGATGGCATACCACTTCGGCAACAGCATGAGAACCCAGCCCAGAGACACAGGTTGACTTGACAAGATAATACTCAGCACCATGTGATAAATTTAGTTTGGATTAAGAGGGTCCATCTGTACTGTTAAAACAAACGGATAGCTGCTTCAAGGTGAGAGCTTCACGGTACTCCAGCCATTCACAGAAGTTCTGCTCCTGAATACCCAGCCATTTTGCTAAAACAAAAGGCATTCCCAGAAGCCGGCATGACTGTAACAGGAATTTCCCTTCACTGAATCCATTTCTTCTGGCTTTGTTTTACCAAAATAGTCTAAATATCTTCAGACATGGAAAATGCACAAACAGTATTATTCAGTGCAGGAAATCAAGCTGTTCAATATCCCTATCAGCTACTCAGATCCTACTTTGTATAACCACCTTTCTCAAAACCCATTAACACTGACTAAAACATACCATACCGCCTTTCTATGCTGACTATGCACTCAACAACTAATATACAAAGACTCATTTAAAGTTCTTTCATTTTACATTTAAGCTCAGACAGAAGTTGTAGGGCACCATATTTCTAAAACAGAGGGTAATTTCTCAAATATTAAACAACCTGAAGGATATATGCATCTCATAAAGTAAATCTGAAATCTGTCTGAAGCAAGTCATATCAGCAGACACTGATATTTTAACAGTAACTTGAACTATTGCTCTAGCTGTCAAACTATATGTTTTAAATTGGATTGTTCAAACATTTATAGTAATTCTTTCTACTGAGGTACGATGCGTTTCCCTTGGTTGGCTGACTTGTGCCACCAAGCTGCTCTTGTGCTCTACCATGGTCTGTCCCTCATGGTCACAGGGAACTCTGCCCTGACACCTGCAGCACCTCCTCCTCCTCTCCCTGCTCACACCTGGGTGCTCTCAGGGCTGTTTCTCATACTTTTTTTCCTCACAATGTGCAAGGTTTTGCCTCACCTGTGTTGTCCTCGAGGTCTCAGCAGCTTCGCTGAGGGGCTCGGCTGCGCCCTGCACTGAGGCGCCTGGAAGTGGTTGGAACCGGCTGGAACCGGTTGTCTGCTGTGGGGCAGCCCCTCAGCTCCTCTCCTCCGAGGGCACCTGCAGCTTCTTGGCTCTCCCCAGAGGGGACTTACCACCCCTCAGCTCTCCCCAGAAGGGTCCTGCCACCCCATCAGTTCCCCCCAGAGGGCAAGTGTCACCCCTCAGCTCTCCCCAGAGGGCAGATGCCACCCCTCAGCTCTCCCCAGAGTGGTCCTGCTACCCCCTCAGCTCTCCCTAGAGGGGACCTGCAGGCTCCCACCACCAGCACCTAGGCACAGACATCCATCCAGTACACGCATTTAAAATACAGTCCAGAGGCCAACCTCTGCTGAGATGGTCAGGGTTCTTCATTCCCATGACCAAAGCCAATCCCCAGCACAACCACCACTCTTTCAGTGTGAGGGAGTAGTACAAAATGTAAAGGAGACAGAGCTGTGGAAACTGGGCCCACTTGAACTAACTTCTCATTTTTGAAGCCAAAAAAGGCTCCAAATTTTGAATGATGTAAACTTTACTGCCTCAAACTGGAATACAGGAAGAGTCTTGCAAATAGAACCTGACACTGACTTCAAACAAGTAAATCAGGTGTTACCCTATAGCAAACAATTTCCATGCTCTGAAACAATTAATTTTGTCATGAATTCATGAATGAAAAGAGCTAGAAAAACTGAATCAGTGTGCTGTATATCTGCAAAATCTGCACATGAATATTTAACAGGCAAGTTTCTTCTAATAAGCAATAAACTGTTGAGTAAATGATACAGTAAAAAGTCTGAGAGTTGCCAAACACTTAAGTGTTGATTTTTTTTTAAAGCAATTTTTATTGTGGTTTTTTTTTCTACTGAAGAGAGATGCATGGAAAGCTCTGGAGAGTGAATCTGTTAGTGAATAGAAAAGATGAATCACAGTAAACATCAGATAAAGTTCCCTATCACTAATGCACCCCAATGTTACTGGAAAAGCAGTTTCTCTGTGATAAACAGGGTGCTCTGGCTCAAACAGGAGCATCCTCAAGTTATCCTCACTGCTTCCTTTCTGTATGCCAACCTTGGAGCCAGTGTTTTGTGGAAAGGTGCTGATCCCTCTCTTTCACAGCCTCATGTGCAAACTCATATGTTGAAATCATGACAAAAGGACTTTAACATCAGCATGTGCATTTTTAACTGGGGGATTACTTCAAATTGAATAATATTTGAATGGGGCATCTTACAATGAAAGCAGTAAATAACTGTAATTAGAAAAGTCAGAAAAGAAAAAAGAAAAATAAACAAATCATAGTGGTGTAGTCCTATAACTGCTTAACATTCACAGCATAACTCCTACAAATTCAAAGAGTTAAGTAGTTTGTGCTGGACAGTAAAACCATAACATAAGTAGTAG
Organism: Galbula dea; assembly: GCA_013399015.1. Classification (NCBI taxonomy): domain Eukaryota; kingdom Metazoa; phylum Chordata; class Aves; order Piciformes; family Galbulidae; genus Galbula; species Galbula dea. The sequence continues at coordinate 544,566 of VWZX01010739.1, forward strand.
AGAAGCAAAACATGAGATAAATCTCAGTGCCTCAGGAGCTGGGGAGGGTGTGGTGGTCGTTTCACCCAATGTGTGGTCACTTCTGGTTCATGTCAATGTCATGATAGCTGTTTTCAGCAAGGGGCACTAAAGACACTGGAATATTTTAGAGGATGTAACACTTACCTTGCTCTTCTTAACATTTATTGAGCTACCTTTCTGTTTACTTCTGCCCTCAGGTCTGCGTTGTGGAGACTTTTCAGATGTTTGTTTTGCTTTTTTATTGCCCTTTTTGGACTGTGGAACAAGAGTCATCAATAGCTTATTAAAATATATTACAATGCATCTGAAACGTGTCAGTGATTCTGTTGGTCTTAAATCAATTTGTTCTTGCATGGTAAAGCACATGTTTCAAAGTATAGACTTGAAGTTAGGAGGCTTAATGGAAGAAAATGGATGAGGCATTCAGTCAACAGCAGAAGACATAACATCCCTGTGGCAGAGCCCAGTTACTGTGTCTGTTCAGTGCTTGGTATGGTGTGAACTGAGCAAATGTTACAAAATAGGAGACTAGATACCACTGCAATCCAAATAATAAATAATATAATTAGGAGCAATTTGTTCTTTAGATGGCATTTTATCTTTGTTCATCTCAGGAAGAATCTCATATTAGGTTTATGCAGAAGGTGCATAAACCAGCAGGGATATAAGTAGCATGTAGTTAAATGGTAAATGGCACTTTCTGTTGCATCCCTGGAATTGAGTGGGATAAAGAAGCACACAAAGAGGAACCTTTGCTCCTTCTGTCATTACCCAATACAGAATGACAGGGTACAGAATAATTATGTTCTATTGTGCTAAGTGTGCTAGAGTTTTACCATAGATTCCTTTTGTAAGTGGAAAAGTATTGCTGAAATCACACCAATTTTCACCACAACACATTCAATATGAGACAGTCTTGTGTCCTAAATCTTACAAATCTAAATAAGCAACATAAAGCAGCTGTGGAATTGGCCTCATCTCATATTACTCAGTTCAAGGTAGTTTGGAACTCATTGTTTCAGGAAGGCTCATCCCCCTTTCCTCTGTTTGTGGATGTTTAAGGGAAATTTCCCAATAGAGCCTCCTGTGGTCCCTCACTGTGTCTTCTTGCACTCATAAAGAGCTGATTTTTCACTTTACATAACATTTAATCTTGGATAACTAAGACTCCTCCCAGAAGGTAAACAAAGTGACTCGGATCTCTGTTTTTCCAAACACAACTACCTTGATTTTCAGCCCTTCTCTGCTGCTGGTGAGTCAGGCTGTCTCTGTTTGGCCAGCATGACGTGGTGCTTTGCACCACTTGAGGTGTGGATTTTATATTTAAGTTAAACCTTGCAATACCAAGCAAGAAGCTGTATTTGGAAAAGGAAATTTAGAGTCTACTCTTTTCTCTAATCAGCCCTCAAAATGATCTAATTACCCACCATCAGGGAAGATAGTAGGAGGAAAGAGCAACAAAACAAATCAAACAGAAACAAAAAGTGAATTAGTTCTTTTAAAGCAGATAGATAGCTGCTTGGAATTGAAAATAAACCTTTTATGTAGCTGTTCTGCAGTCACTGTCTGTGAATCAAAGGTGGTCATTAGAACTGCTCATACTACAAACATTAACCATCTGTCCCTGTTTTTGCTGTGATGATGTCTGCTGTAGGCCAAGATGCTTGGGAGGAATCCAGAAGTCTTTTGTGAAAAAATAAAACAATGTCCACTTCCCCATATTCTCTTTTTCCTGTTTTCATCTGTTGTTTCACTGGTGGGAAACCATCACTTCTAAGACACTGAGACTGGAGGAGTAACTAACATACACAACAAATGCAAACATACCTGAGAGGGAAGAGTGCAGGGAAACTTACTCAGTGTGAAATAAGCATCCAAAGTGTTTTGATGTGAAATAGACATTTAAAAAAACCAACCAAACAAGAAGTCATTGTTGGCCCCTGAATAAGATCATCTATATAAGCCTGGTTGGTACAGCAGACAAGGATAGTGCCTTTCCTTTAGGTGACCACTGTATCTGCATAGTAAAAGCAATTAAAATAGAAATAAAACTGAATGAGCCCTTGGCTGGAATATGAGCTGGCTCCAGGTGTAGATGAAGTCAACAAAGCTCATTGTGACTGATGATGGTGAGGTCAGAAGGGAGATACTGCTAATGCTAACAGGGGCAATCTTCACAGCAGCAGCTGGCACTGACGCCATAGACTACCACCCCTAGGAAAAACAAAAGGGCAGGCTTGCTCAGAGGGATCTTCTATTTCCAGGCCTTGCTCACACCTCCCTTTTCACTTTCTGTTCCTATAGCCTATCTCACCTTCCAAGAGCAGAGGAAGAAATAGGAAAAGCATTTTCCTTTCCAAGCTCTCATTTCCAAACCAGTGAGGTCTGTAAAGCCTCACTGCCTCCTCCTAAAGCTGTCAGATTTCTCTCAACCACCAATAATAAGAACATTACATATATATTTTTTCTTTAACCACTACTTTACAGCAATTCAGTTCAGTTTTTATTTTTCTTCTATATGTCACTGTACTGTGTTGTGGCATTACATATGATCCCCCAGAGGTCCCTTCCAATCCCTGCCATCCTGTCACTCTTTGTGATTCTGTGTATCTGTATGGAAGAACAGAACTCCTAAAGTTGCACTAGACAATAATGAAACAATTCCCCTTTAATCACAGAAAACGTACTTTAATGAAATTAAAATCATTTCAGATTTACTTTCCTGGTACTAAATGATAGGGAAGTCAACAAGGACACTTATTTTTATCTGTGTGGGATAAAAAGAATGCTCAATGGAAGACCAAGAAAAGCATCCTGGCCTACAAGTCTCTGAGTCATTCTGCATAACATATGCTTGCCTATAGCTTAGCAACGAACCAACTGAGCTGAGGAAAAACGTAGAGAGCAAATCTAGACTCTAAAAACAACTCTTGTAGATGGATATGTGAATCTAGCTGGATTGCAGGGAAGCATAGAGACTTTGCCTTTTTCTTCTTCAAACTCAGTTGAAGCTCACAAGTAATTTCTGCTATTTCTAGGCATTAATAAAAACTAAATACATCAATTGTAATCAAAAATACATTTCAACATTTGCTGAATTTTTGTCTTCCTGTGATTTTATCTGCTTTCTTTCTAAGGCTGACTTGTTCCATGGTTTTGTTTGCCTCATATTGGAAGGAAAATAAGACCCAAATATACACTAGGGGAAACTGTATAAATGGGAACTCTGACAAAAACCTTATAAATAGCTTCAAAGTCAAGTGAGCACAAGTATGCCCAGCTGTCATGCTGTGGGTCCAAGAGGAACATCAGACCTTTTCTCCCAGCTTATCCTGGCAGACAGAGTGGGTGACTCTCCAGGGTGGATCTAGCCTTCAAGCATAATGCAAGATTACTGTAACCTAAAATTAGCTTTCTAAATTCATATGTAGGCTGTCAATTATCCAACTTCATTTCAGAAATGCCTATCACACAAGTCCTTTGTAGAAACTTGCTATAGTTCTTATAATGGTTCTGAACCTAATTTTAGGTGAACTTTTCTAAAATCTTGCCATCAGTAACTGTTGAGGAACTGTGTAAATATGTGGTGAGAAATAGCTTGATACTGTAGGAGTGGACTAAATGTACTCTGCTACACATGCAAATTAATTTATTTTAAAGTAAATGTACCAGTGAGTGGGCAGCTTAGGAAGCAGAAACTTTTTTACGTGGGAAACATGAAAAGGAGTGACAATTATTTTAACAATGAATGCCTAAAATGTATGCATTGGGGAAAATAACAGCATTTCATCACAAAGGGTGATATCACTAAGATAGATGAAGTCAGACCAGGCAATCATTTTGTATAAACCATTATTATGATGCCATGTGGCAAACTCAGGAGAGATAGGCATATACTAATCAAGAATTCTTAAAGTGAATTATTTGTTAAAGCAACAAAAGTATTTCCTCAGCAGAGGCACAAGCACAAGAAATAGGGACAAGCTGAAAGAGCATCCATGGCCCTCTGGGACTATGACCTTGGTTTTCAAAAAACATGGATCTACAGCTCACTTCAGACTTACCAGGGCACTAAAATTTACCTGCTGCCAAAAGTTTCACAACCTCTAGAGCAACTCTTCTTTGGTAGAACTGGCATTGATTACAGCCACAGCATAACCAAAATACCCCACCTTTGTAGCCAAAGGAGGTGTGTAAATGCTGTGATCTTATAGCTCACAAAGAAGCTGCATTCTGGTTGTGCTTATTGCCCATGTGCTTTCTGCTTAAAAAACCATCTCCACTTTCTAAGCTGCCTACCCAACAGTAGGATTTTGAGGTATTTGATTGTTTTGCATATTGGAGGCATATCCTACAATATAAAGCTTTTTATTAACAAGATTTTACAAAGTTCCTCCATATGGCAAGATTTTGAAAAATGCTTATTTTAAACACTTGCTTATAACTCCCATCCCCCAAAACCAAAACCAACCCAACAATTACTCACCATTTTGTCTTCCTCTTGTTCTTTAGTCAAGGGCTTATCCATTTTTGGAAATGATTGATTTGCCTTGAGGGAATCCAGTTCAGAACAGCCATGATCCAGAATATGACTGAGAGCCTTCTTCTGTAACAGAGGGAAGGGTGGCTTGAGACCATTTAATCTCTCTAGAGAGAAGCCTAAATTGGCTTACAGGACTTCTGACTTTTAACAGTCAGTCAGCACCATTTAACTAGTTATAGCTTCAAGGTAACAGTCATATTACTTGGATATTTCTTCTTTCCTCTCTCTATGCCTTTGTTTCTTCCCTCTCTTCCAAAACATTCATGGCCTGTGTTGCATCTTTAATTCAAGTCTTGGGTGGGCCTTCTGACACCCAAACTGCCTTTCCCTTTCTCCTTTCACGGCTGTGCAAAAGACAACCAAGATATTTAGTCACAGAAGAAACAAGCATGGCTGAAGAGGATTTTCCTCATTGCAGATGAGCAGCCAAAGTGCTTTTGAACCTTGGAAGCTAGTACTTTTAGTAAGACAGCCCCTCAGATGTTTGGTAGGTATTGTGAGACAATAGGTCAAAGTCCTTAAAAACAGCAGCACTGTGCCTTTCCTTCTAGGGAGCAAGTAGCTTCTTGTCAGCACCCAGAGATTCTCCACCCCATGGGAACACTGAAGTGCTTTATATCCAGCAATAATAAGTTGTTCTTACTTTGATAACAGCTAAGTTTATGTCCACACAACAAGGTAGTGTGTGCCAGCTAAAGGCACAGCCATAGATGAATGCAACTGACAGTTTCAGTAGTGTTTTAGAAGGGGAATTATCAGAGGTAAATAACATTTCTTTAGGCCAGCAATCTAGAAGATTCATACCAGGTGAAACAAAATGCCATGCATCAACACCTACCAACATATTCTGGGGTTTTCTTTAATCATAGTTAAAAATTAAAGGTAATTGTCTACTGAAAATGTATACTTGACATTTCAAGCAGTTTCAGAATGAGGTAGTCTGATGGCTGCAACTTTTGTCCTTAAAAGGAGATGATGCTTGCACCTTGTGTTTTGCTCTGAATTGCAGGCACAGTGACCCACTTGGGGATAAAAAAGCCTAGAAGAGATTTCAGGAAAAATCTCTGTACAGACAAGGAGCAAGTTTCTCCTTGATTAAGAAAGAGCTGAAGAGTGAAGAGCACAATATACAGTCCCCAAGCAGCTGAGATGCATTTACATGCTGAGAAGCCAGTATCTAGCTTTCACTGCAGTGAATTCATAGACTGCCAAAAGACTGTTTAAAAATCCCTCAAAAAGTGACTGAAAGAATATCTGCAAACTACATGCAAAACACACAAAGCCCATTGACTTTTAAAACTGTGCTCTTCTATTGTGAAAATATACCCAAAAATTAAATGGAAAGTGGATGGGAAAATCAAAAGTTGAAATAGAAGAAAAAAACAAGGTCTCATTCCTGGGGAAAAAAAAATAACTATACATTCCAGCAATTCAGTTCCAAAAGAAAAATCACTGCCCTTATCTAAAATCATGAGTCAGGCACCAAGCCACTGAGCCATGTATATCCAGTTATGACCCTTATATTTAAATAACAGCTAAAACCCACATTAAAAGAAGTTATTTTTGCAACATTTGTATAGAGGAATTAAATCTAAGCTTCCTGCCTCAGTCAAAGGGAGAATGCAATCAGAAGCACGACTGCTGCTACTGAGTGCCAGACAGAGCTTTGTATCTAATGTATTCTGGGTTGTCCAGCTGGGACTGAAAAGCTGATGTCTACAGGATACAGACTAAAAGATTCAGACAGAAGATGCAAGTTCACTAATCCTTGTACTGCTTGTTTAATAGTGGTGTGAATAGCCCTATTGGCATTCATCTGCAGTCTGTATTTGTACTACACACTTGGGAAGGGCAAAAGATGTGCTTTCTGTGGTTAGCAAAAGAAAATGTGTGAGGGGAATTAGCAGATTTAGATTGGAATTTTGCTTTCAGGCACAATAGAGCAATGTACAATTTATTCTTCTCAGGTATCCCAGGTTTAAGTCCACTTCAAATGTAGGCCTGGATGAAGTACCTTTGAGGCTAACAGGAGAATTGTTGTGAATTTCAATGAGAGGCTGTAGAAGTTCCTCCTCCAGCAGAGAAACTAGATTGAAGCAGCATATTTGTACAGGCATTTCAGGAGCACACTTAGATGTCTCTTATTCCTAATTCCTTATAGCCTTCCCACTATTCAAATGCATTGGTTTTAGGTTTTAATTCATAGCAACCATGTGAAACCCAAGACTATATTGCATAATAAGCCTTCTGAGCTTTTAACTTCTACCATATTCTAGAATGGTCTTGTGTTAAATATATTCCAGTCAAATTAAATCACACTCCTCCCTCTTCAAGCCCTTAGACTCCCTCTGAGATTAAGATTGTTCATATCGACTTCTAATCATCAAGGACTACATCATCAGCCACTGTAACCTGGAGTAGCATCACTGCAGTCAGTGAAGCAATGCTTCATTGGTGCACCAAATGAAGATCTAGCCTGTGACAGAAGATGCAGCTCCTCAGGGATATATGCTATTTAGGTGTTGCTAATGATGTGCTTAAGTAGAACTGCTTATTTTAGCAGTAAGTTCACAGATGCATACAAAAATACTGGTGAAATTTTTATTAGCTGCTAAAATGCTAATGATCTCTCAATTTCTTATACACAAATGAGTAAGGCTCCTTTAGAAAAGAAACAAAATTAGCATGAGTCCCAAGATGAAAATAAACTATGGTTTCATTCTCCACCTCCAATAAGATAAACACTACCAGAAACATTACTAGCCCAGTGCACAGATGTTAATATTACTGTAGTGCTCCTATAAAGCCACAACAGCCATTAATAGGCTCAGTTTTATTTCACCCATAATCTATTTTGTTCCACATCACATTGAAGAAGCCTGAACCTAAAAGCCTTTCACACCCATCAAAGTGAGATGGTGATTCTTATGTGACAGATGATGTCCATAATGAGGGCCCATATTTCTGCACTACAGACAGCTGGGACATCTTCCTGAACAAAAATGTGCAAAGTAAATATAGAGGCAATTGTACAGCAAGACCCTGAATTACTGAAAGGCTAGATATGCAGAACAAACATAATTAAAGGGTCTCATTATCTTGTAAATAATCATTGTAAATAATGCTTTAGATAATTACTTCATTAGTTCTCAGAATGCTGGCTTTTATTCTCCTCTGAGATTCCAGCCACTAACTGCCTTCTGAATAAATTGCCAAAAGGGAAAAGCAAAAGCAGAGCAAGCATGTGAGCTGGAAATGCAGTGTCCTTGTTGCAGGACCTGATTTAAACTCAGGATGTTTTGAAATGTTTGGTTTGGGGTTTTTTTTGCAAATTTTCTGAAGGTTAAAAGCCTTTGGTGTGTTGGGGTTTTTTTGGTGGTTTGTTTGTTTTATTGTCTGGTTTTTATTTTTCCTTCAGGTTGCTTTCTGCTGCAGTTAAATTTGCTTGCTAGCAGCTATATTTACCCATTGAAAGATGGTTGACAGTCAGTGTGAATAGAACAAGGGTTAGCCTGTATCAGGTGATTATCCTTCTTAACTAAACACACACATTGCCATTTTTCTTCACTACAAATACCATGAGCTAGAGTCAATATTAGAAAAGGCTATGCCTCTAAAAGCAAGAGCCTAAACAAAAAAAGAGCTGAAGACCAAGAGAATAAATGGGCAGAAAATCTAAGACCTGCAATTAGATGGCTCAATAGCTAAGAAATTCTGCATTTGGAAAAGGGAATAGCTTTTTTTTTCCAACAGCATTCTATGACTATTGCTAATCATTAAAGCAATGGCATGAAAAACTGGCAGATGTTTTCCTGACCAGGTCTCAAGTCAATCTGCAGCACTGCAGAAGGCTGATGTTTACAAGTCACAGTATTTTAAAAGGCCTTTGCCAAAAGTCCATTAAAGAAATTAACAAGCAAGAGGAAAATGCTAAGGCTGCAAGTTAGCAACCATTCAGCCCTCGAGACAGAAAAGGCACAGCAGACAGATCAGCAACATTCAAACCTGAGAAAAGAGAATTCCTTTTCACAAAGGTGATTGCCAAAATTGTGAAAAGGGAGATCAGCAGCAACCACAAAGTCTAGAGAGAACTGGAACACATTTTGCAGAGATGCACACTGGTGAAATACATGAATAAAAATATCATGTGCTGGTGTCAGAAGAAAGAAGCAAGTTTTAGGGCACTTAATTCTTCAAAGAGGCAACCTGGAGATACTGAAGTTATTGAAGTTAATGGACATTATATAGACATTATCTGAGGCTAGAAAGCTAACATAGGTAAATATGCATGACTAGACTGATATGTGCCTTGATACAATGCTGTGATGTACAAAGATTGAAGTAATAACTATCAGATAGATTGTATTGCAAAATTCAGAAGGCTATCCTCAAAATGTTGCTAGGCATAAACCAATCACCACCAGAACTAAAAAACAGACTAGAAAAAATGCATCTCAGGTTGTTTCCCAAACCCTACAGTAACTGGCAATTATATACTTTTTTTTTTTTAATTACGGGGGGGAAAAAAAAAAGGGAATAGTATAGGAGAAAGGAATCTTACTTCTGTCTGGGTCTTTCAATCACAGTGAGAAGCTGAGTACTGTTAATTAGGCTACGTGAAAAAAACCTATACTCAGATCCATTAAGCACTCTTCTCTGTTACCCACTTTTTCTGCATGTCAGCATTTATAAAGCAGTTTCCAGACAGGGGCATAAGGTCTCATCTTGCTTCAGCAAGATGCCAAGTGTCCTATGCTATTTGCTGTACATGCAGAAGATACAGGGTTCTCTCCTCAGGTGTAAACTCCTCTCCCTCAAAACCTCCTGCAAGATCTGCAACATCTGTCAACCGACCATTCCTCCACACAGCTGCAGCAGGATGTTACAGTGAGGTACCTGTGCCACTTCAGGAGAGAAAGCAGTCAGAAAGATGCTATGCACAGCAGGCACCAACCCAAGCAGGCCTGCTGGAATAACCAACACAGTTTCATGACTACCGTTCTCCAAATTACTCCCCTGCTCACAAAAGTTTACCCTTTAAAAGCTCTCAGAGAAGTCAGAGCAATGAGGCAAGAGACCTGCTTCTGCTGAGGCAACTGTTGAGAATGAAGCTTGGGAAAAAAAATTAAATCTCAAGTTGATTCTGCAGAGGGTACTGCAGCTTAATTGCTCACGCTAATTATAGTTTAGGTATCAGATCTTTTCCCTAGACTCAGGTCCAGATTTCCAGCTGTGCTCAAATCAGAAATCCCAGCGAATGGCCTGGAACAATAAAATTGAAATTGTGTTTTGTGAGAGCATTTCTACCCAGCTGAAATTTACAGCATTAAGTATACCAGGTTGTGAAGGAGTTGTAAATGAAATGGTTTTGTCTACCCCTTTGTCAGTGTTCCAAGGATTTGCTTTCCACTTTCCCAGTATAAAATCTAGTGATAGATTAAAAACAAAACAGGTTTTAATTGTACTTTTAAAAGTTAGCACCTTTCATGACCAGCAGCCTGCTGTATGGAACAGTGACAGAACCCAACCTGCCAAGTCAGTTGATATTCTAGCCAATGTCACAGCATCTAAAATGTGGCCAAGGTCCTGGAGGTGTGTGTGTGAACAGTACTACTGGAAAAGTCCTGTGAAACATCTGCAGAGAGAAATGCCCCTTAGAATTATTAAGCCAATCACAAAATTATTCAGAAGTGATAAAGCATTCTTCCAGAGCTCCAAATGAATAGCACTAATAGTGTGGGTTTTGCCACTTTTGACTGCATCATCGATGAAAGAGTACAACAACAGAGAAAAGACTCCCGCTGACACCTATGTCCCCCCACAGGACAGGGCATCTCTTCACTTCCAAGCTATTTCAGATGCCATGATGCTGCAGGGCAAATTTGCAGTGGCAGCTTTGTTTCTTCTGTGGGAATCCTTTGTCAAACAATTAACCAAATTTAGACCTCATTTAGAGCAGTGGATGTAACCCATGACTGCAAAGCAGAATACATGGTATACACCAGACAACTCTGCACCAATGATCTTACCAATGACACTGCTTTGAGCAGGAGGTTGCACTAGATGACCTGCAGGGACCCCCTTCCAACCTGGTTCTGTGATATAGAGATGTTCACCATAGACTCATGTCACAATTTAGCTAGAGGAAGCTTAAAAAAGAAGCCAAATATTTCTTTACTACAAGCTATCAATATTATTATGCACCCAGTAATTCCTGTATGCCTTCTCATCTACCAAACTCCACACCTCAGTTCAGAAATTGTAGCTATAACTCCCTGAAGACTTACTCAATGTTCAAAACATTGAAGATTATATAATAGCAGACTCAAAAAAGTAAAGAACTTTTAACTGCAGAAATTTAACAGTTCTGTGCAACACTATCAAATAACCCTGTCAAATGTGTACTGAATTTGCCTCTCCTTTTTCTGTAGGATTACATAAAAGGAGCATGAAGTCAGCTGTTACATAAACACCACCTCTGCTGAGTCCACATTCATTCTGACATATTGCCTAAAATGAGTTGCACTGTTAGTTTTATGTTGGCCATTTACTTTCAACTGACAATAACTGGCACAGGCTGACCCAGTAGCTTCATGTTCTCTCTGAAGTATGGATACAGGAAATATGATTTTGGATGTCAAATAATCCTCATCTTCTTCCCCACCCACAAATTCTGCTATACAGTTAGCTATTTGCATCATAACTCAGCTATTTTCTGTGAACTATTTACTCTGGAACATCAAAATCCTTCTTTCCCTTTTACAGTAAAATGGATTGAAATGCAGCAAATAAGAGCAATCATTCTTTACAATACAGAACCACAATTATTTTGTAATTACTTACCATTTCTGTGTACTTCCCTTTGAAAAAACCTTTATTCCAGAAGTACTTTTGTTCTTCAGAACCTAGTCACAAGTGCTTATAAAATGCTCTTTTTATTCCAAAATGCTCATTTGTAAGTGCTTTACTACAGGCAGAAGGACTTAGCATGTTTGACAGAGGTGGCTAAAAGGCTGCAAACAGCACTACAAAACCCAGCAGCCAATTACTGTACATGAAAGAAAGGACTGGGCTGATCCACAGGTGCAAGGACTGCCCCACTTGACTGTGCTGGGAGCAGGAATGAGATGGTTATTTTCAGAAGTTGCATACAAGCCACATGAACTCATCAAATCAAAATAACACTGGGTAACCTAAGTCTTTAAAACCCCATTCACCCCACCTCTCTCCAAAAAAAACCCAACCCAAACCAAAAACCACCCTCAAACTGATCTCTCAAAACTACAGTTAAGCACAACTATCTGAAAGGGTGTGGGCTTTTAAAATATCATTTTTAAATGGAAAAACATCCTTTCTCTGAGGCAGCACTTCCCTCATTTCCCTTGGTCTTCTAGATTTTATTTATCAGGTTTGTATTCATTAAAACTCATGTAGTGCTATGCTAAACAAATCCTCCATTGCCTAGAAAGGTCTCTTCTGTGCCTTCACACTACAGAGCAAGGAGAAGCAGCATAAAGATAGGTTGATTTTTGGAAGTGGCTTTAGTTCATTCCATTGAGTTCATTCCCATTCAGATTTGGTGCTTTGTCCACAGGTGGTGTGGCACCATTGGGAGAAGCAGCAGAGATATCTGCACTTATAAATAATCTGGTTGTACAGATCTTTGTAAGAACAGCCATTTAACATTTTCCCTATGCCAAGGTTTTGTTTGTTTGCCTTTATGCACAAGTTTGCCTTGCTGCCAAGTTCAACAGTCTCACTACTATCTCATTTTCCCCAATACCACAAAGAAATATCAAACTAAGCATCACTGCTCAATTATCTTACTCATAAGCTGTTCAATGTCCAAGTGCTATGGTATTAACAGGCATATTCTCCTTGGTGTTAGACTGTTACAGAAGAAATAACATCAAAGGCAGCACTGACTTAAACTAAAGCAAGTGAAACCTTGGGCATTCTTATCTCAAAATTTCTCTGAAAGCCCCCAGAAAAAAAGAAGAGCACAACCAACTGCTCCCCTTACACAGGGCTGTACTGACACTTGTATTGCATTTGCTAGAGCACCGACCATATGAAAGGCTCACGTACCTCAATACTTGATATACTGAAGAGGAAGATGAAGGAGAAGAGGCACCAGGAGGATATGACCACCAGTCTCCTTTTTCAGTAAAAGGTTTCAGGAAATACACTCTCTTTACTCTAAGACCTAGGTATCACTTGACATCTGTCACCATAAAAACATCCCAGCCTTACTCAAACACTCGAAATAAGGTCACAACAATATCACGAATGTAAAAATAGCCACAAGATGCTTGCTTAGATAAATTTATTAGTGCATAGGTTAGAGATTTACTCCCCTCCAATATTAACAAAACAAAGAGGTTCATGTGAAAAATAAGTTTTGTTCTAAAACAAACTCATTGAGGCAGCTACGTAACAAGTACAAAGTCCGGAGTGGCCTGTTCAAATTTCTGGTCTTGATGGGCATATTACTGAATTCTAAATTAAAAAACCTCAACATGACAGGATTTTGGGGGTCACTTTAGGTAACCAGCTGTTAAAACTGCAGAACTGATTTTCTTCCCCCCCCAATCTAATTTGTGTATCTGTATAAATAATGTTTACTGATAAAAATCTAGAAAACTATAGAATAAAAACATCTTTTACCTAGAATGAGTACAATGAGGCAACCAATCTTTGCTTACTTTGCATGTAAACTTCATCACAAACCTCGGTGAGTGTTCTGGACTTAGAGGTAAAGAAATTTGTTCATGAGAAATGAAGGCAAAACTTTTCAGGTGACTTCCTTATGGCTGACTTGCAAAAAGACCAAGAGGAAATATTCTTCTCTTCTCAAACATGTTAAACCTCCGAACAGCCCCAGCGCATTCACAGTGTATTTGGGCAGCAAAGCAAGAATATTAATATATACAATATGAACTGTAAACTTTGCTCAATTTCATTAAGTCAACAGGCTAAATTATAGTTTACTGAGTAACTTCCATCTCAGACACTTTCAGCAAATCCTATGTTTAAGGATTCTAGCCTTTCAGGACCAGGTTATTCAGTTACCATTACAGCTGAGTATTCGGAAACGCTGACAGGTAATGTGTTTAAAAAGGCACACGTTATACCTTCCTCTAATTCTCTTAGAGTATAAATCTATCTACATATCTACATGGTTAGCTTTAAACAATGAGAAGTCCAAAAAGTCAAAAATTCAAGTTACAAATATTTTACAGATAAAATACAAAAATAACCTGCAACATTAAATGCAGTTATTTGGTTACATTTGAAGTCTTTCAAGTCTTAGAAGCTAGCATTACAACAGGCAAGTACATACTAAAACACTTCATACATGTTATAGAACACAAATCTCATAACAAATCAGTGTCTTAGTTTGTACTACGTTTCAGGCTTCTGAGGGAGTTTATCCCTAGGTGCTATATTCAGACATCAACATTAGCAAGCTTCTGAGTAAGAAATTTTGACTTGGCTTTATGATTTTTGCCATATTCATATGGAAAGTAAGGCTAAAGTGATCCATCAGTTTTCTTTGCACAAAGATTATCTGTAAAACTATCTGCTTGAGTTCAAATTTAGTGTGCTTCATTACTGTATTCTTTTACCAGAAATGTTGCAACTAATTTTTATTATAAAGACAAGGAAGTATTTAAAGCAATTAACCTTAGTCACACTGCAATTAAAAAATAAAATCCTGGAAGGTGTTAAAAAAGCCTTTTTTTGTCTCTTCTCAATAGTAATGCAACAGGCAGACAGTTAAATAAGTAGCCTTTTCAGGCTAGAATATTTTAGGACATGTTGGGGAATACTTTGTTAAGTATAAAGCTAAGTTAGGTTAATTAATACACTTAAAGACAAGGCTACATTTCATAAAAATGTTCACAAGAGTGCTAGCAAAAGCAGCACTGGTAAGGAACTAAAATTCAGTATTAGAATTGCATTAGCAACAGGAAAAAAAGCAAACCAGTCAAAGTCAATAATCTCTCAAATCCTTATTTAAACTGTTTGCAACACTGAGATAGGAAAAAACCCTAAGTTACTTCAGTTCAAAACAATGAAGAAAAAGTCTCAGTCTTACAAATGTATAGTCTGATGAAAATCCATACATATCCTAATACAGTCTGATCTTCATTTATTAAGTGAGTAAACATTAAGAGTGATTTTTGTTTTCATTTTGAACCATTAGTGATAGGTCATCATGCTGGAACAGTGTAAGGCTTCATGTATTTCAAAAGGTTTGGCTTTACTGAAGATGTATTTTGGAGTTTCTGAAGGTTCGGAACTCTTGGAATGTGCTTGCTATGATAGTGTTGTTGCTAGGATAATTCCAAGTATCAGAAGCAATACAGTTACACATATAATTATGAACAGCAATTTCTGCAAAAAAAAAGAAAAGTTGAGAATGAAATACTTTGTCAGATACAGAACTGTTTAAATACATTCACAGCCATGTACGTAAAGACATTAAAGACAAAGAAAGACATTAGAAAACTAACAATACTGCTACCCAATCTGAGTGCTTGGTTTTTCTTTCTAAAGAATAGTTACTGATGTGATTTCCTACTGTTAGTCTTTCTCTAACATATATGTAACCATAGTTACAAGATAGAGCTGTGTAACATTTTGCTTAGAGCTGGATTTTGCTTCACAGAATAACTGTTATTACTCAGAGCCAGCTTCTGTAAATACCATTACATATAGTAACCGATGAAGTAGTGAACATTTACTTATCAAGGTCTAAGTACAGTAACACTGCTTACTGCCACCCTCCTTGGACAAATATTTGTAGCTTGCTCAAACCTTCATAATTTCACTTAGTGGAATTCAATAAAATGAGAGTAAAAACATTTTGTAGGCAACAGCTCAGAAAAGCTGCAAGGGAAAAAAACAAGCAACAAAACAAACCCAAAGAGATGGGTTCTCTCTGCATCAAAGTCTGACACTAGGTCAGGAATTTCTGACTACAAGGAATGATATAAAAAATTATGTTATCCACCCATAAATCAAAGCTGAGAAGAAATATAACATCAAAAATAAAAATTTAAATATTAAAAGTGTTAGTACAGGAAACTGAGCTCCTAGTTAGCTGTTTGAAACGACATCCTGCTCACAGCACTTCAAATATAGTCTGAAGATACTGTATGTAAAAAGCTGAGTTTCTATTGGACTCAGAAGAGTTAACTGCTATTTTCTACTTAGCCTGGCTAAGTGTTATGTTAACAAGAAATGGTAGGTTAGCAAAGCAAAAAGTCTGAAGAATGAAAGAATTCTCAAGTTAATGTCCCAATATTCCAGTTGGAATCTCTACAGACTTTATTTTATAAATACATTGTTTTTTTCCCCACTGTTCCATTTAGTCTAGTATTAATAAACAGGTTGGAAGTAAGAAACTCTAAGATGTTCTGCAAGGCATAACAACCAACTTTATGGTTGCAGACATCTCCTTTAATGAAAGTTCCACTTAAAACCACTGAAAACCCCACTTGATAAAGTTCCAAGTGTAACTAGTATTCCATATCGTAGTGTAGACTTTTTGCAGATATGAGTTTCCAATACATTAAAAAAATTCCAAGGGCTGCAAGACAATACTTGGATTTTTTGGTCTCATTTCTTTCTAAGTTTCGGAGTCTTATGCAGTGCTTGCACTCTGTAAATTCAGCAGCTTACCACTAGATGTCAGCTTTCAATATTCACATGCACAGCACTTTTAGAACATGCAGAGACAGAAAAGATCCACCAATGCATCTCAAACTTGCCCCCTCAATACTAACTGTACAGATATTAAGGGTTAGCAGAACAATACAAGTTACCAGAATAAAACATGGGCAAAATTAGTTGATTAGTTACTTACTGCCACACTGGCAGGAAGTCATGCATGCTGAGGTTATCCAAGCATCACCGAAAACCAACAGACAAACCAATAATTAGACCAATTATGGCAATCAATACCACTGACACAGTGATAATTATCCACATTTTCTGTCAAAACACAAAGCATTATTTCTTTAAACACATTAAGACCTGCATTGATTTTCAGTTTTAAAAATACATCTATTTTTAGATCCATGCTCATTTTTATGAAAGCTCACAGTATGCTCAAAGTAAGATAAAATTATCTGTATACTCTTGCATACATAAGAGCAAACACTTTTAAACATTGTTTACAGGTAAACTAACATGATTATCAAAGATGAGAAAACCATCATTTAGGAATATGTTAAGTGAACTCTTGACACTTCTTAAATGTAACAGGCATGTTATCTGCATGGAGGCATCTAGCTATATAAAGATATATTATTCCCTCAAATCCTCACAAAATTGCACAGCATCTCAGAAAGGGAAATTACAGCATCAGTGGAACACTTCATCCACTCTGCAATCATACAGTTACAAAACAAAAACAAATTATTTAAGTAGTTTGATTTCAGAATACATGACTTGGCTTTCTGATGGAAAAACAGATATTGAAACACAAAGTTTCCATGAAAATGGAAAATGCCTGAATGTTACTTTGAACTCAATTCCTCCACAAAATTGAATGCCATCTCTTAACAAACATCCTTTCCAGAGGGAAGATCCTCCTAATTTAGTACTTTTACAAGTAAGAGTAAAAAAGTAGCTATCTGTAAAAAGAATAACCACAGATGGAATTCTCAAAGAAAGCCTGCTTCAGCAAAACCAGTAGTTTTATTTTTCCTGCTAACTTGGTCATTCAATAGCTATAAATCCAGGTGAGTTTATCAGTAATAAAGATCCAAAAACCTTTAAGCTTATTGAGAATTTGAATAATTTAAGGTATCATGGCAGTTGATAAGAACCACCTGTGAGTTTACCTACTAGCATAATATATTAATTCTTCTTGTGGGCTTTTTACACTGCAAAAACAGCTTTTGAAGTGGGAAACTGTGAACATAGCCTTAGCTGTGCACAAATTGCTTATCTGTTTTTGTAGTATATTTCTGTCCTCTACTGGTAGTATCAATTTTAATATTAACTACAACAAATTAATTCACACTGGAAATGTTCTCATTTCTTCTGGATTATTTATCTGTTTGTTTGTAAAATCCTTTGGTAAATCTTCCTCTGTCATGTCCTCATTTGGAACTACATTTTCTAATCCAATCTTAAATATCACAACTACAAAAAAGTAAACTGCATGTATTGAGGACTTGAAGGACTGAACAACAGCACCACCAAGTCAGCTCAAACTGAAGGTTCACCCTGTGTTCATACACTGAGCAGCACAGCCACAGAAAGCCAGCTTACCTTTCGGGCTTTACTTTGATATTTAACTGCCTTTTTTGTTTCTTCTTTTGCATGTTCCACATAATCTGATGCATTCATCACATTCTTTTCTATGTTGTTGATCATTTCACCCTTAACATTTTGAAGAAAAAAAATATTACTGTAAACTGGAGATCCTTGTTCAATGAATTTAAGAGAACAAAGGCTATAAAATATCGAATATTAAATGAATAATTTACATAGTAGTGACTGATGTTTTCTACTTCAATGTGTAAAGGAAAAAGGGAATGAGAAGCAAGGGCTCACTGTTCTAACCAAACAAGGAACATTCATGGGCAGGACAGGCAGGAAAAAATACTGAACACCAGAAAACATACCCTTTGAATGTGAGGTATGTTTCAACAGCCACAACTAAAATTGACATACTGAGATCAGAAATCCCTGACGTGCCTGGAAGTGGGAAGGGTATTGACTATTTTGACACAAGGTTCAACAGTTATCTAAGAAAACACAGACATGTAACAGCAACTTCAAAAGTTCCTCAGAACTAAGGGCTTAGAATGTTAATATGTAACAAATTCAAATGAACTGTAATGAATGAAATCTGGGCATGAATCTGTGGATTGGTGAAAAGTTTCAGTAAGTTTATTACCTGTGTTTCTGTCCATCAGAAGAAATAATCAGCAGCAGTAAACAGCAAAGCATTAAAGAATGATGCACAAGTAACTTTTGTTCATTTCTAATTCAAAAGTGCTACCAATTTGTCTTGGCTATATATTTAATATCAATAAGCACAAGACTTTCAGACCAAAACCCAATTGAAAAAAGTCCTCTTCAGGCAAGTTTCTCTCCTGAACATTATTCTTTTCACTTTTCTTCATAAGGCAAAGAATTTTAAGGACAGAAGTTAAAAATAGTTTTGTTAGATAATTGGTATGCAAAGACTACAAACAGAACAAATTCCCATACGTGTCTTGTAATACAGGAGATGTCTCGAGTGACCTGCCAATCCTGCATACATCCTTGCTAGCACACATTTTATTCTCCCACAGTGGTCATTCACCATGATTGTTAAGAATTCTAAATTCCCAAGATATTATGCAACACTCCAGGAAAGAGTCATTTTTAAACATGCACAAAATGTTCATGCATGTTGCAGAAAATGTGAAATATACCAACTGAAAGGAAAGTGTATGCTTCCTTATTCATAGCATATGCTGTGACCACGTTTAGATTGTATATTTATCTACAACAAACCAAAAAACCTTTAGTGGTTAACTTTCGTATACTCTAATCACAGTTAAAAAACACTGTTAAGTCCGTGTTACCTGAATATAAGCAATTGTTTCTGCCTATTTCAAAGAGGAAGACTGGAGTTAAAAAGCCAAAAATGCCCCTTCTGTAAATGTTTGAATTGGTTCATTTACCTGAGTCTCCACAAACATTGCCATGTCCATAAACATTTCATGCAGTTCCCGTATGCTAGACTCCAATTTCATAATATCCTTGTGACGTGACTCAATTTCATTCAGAGCTTGCCTAGTTATTTGAGAGTCTGATATAATCTTCAGGAGAACCAAAAAAGATACAGACATAAATAAGTATGTGCTGACACGCTTCCTAAATAGTAGAATAGAAGAGAGAGAACTGGACTAGAAATACATACATCAGAAGTGAAAATTGAAGGATTACCACTCTCTAACATTTCTTCCAGTTCCTCATCAGTGGTGGTCTTTCCAGCTAGGATAAAAACAACAGTACTTCACATACCATCACTTAGTCTGCATTGAAAATAAAATTTTACCCTACAAGAAGAATAGCAACTTAAAGAAAATTCTTGTATTGAGCATTTTTCAGGACAAAACAATGCAGTGTTTTGCCACTACTACATGTCATTTTTCATGTAAAATACCCCATAAAATATCAAGTAACAGCCAGGGGAAAAAAAAAAAAGCAGATTCAAAGCTATGATGAAGAAATCCTGGGTTTTGGGGTTTTTTTGGGGGGGTGCTTTTTTTGGTCAGATTGAAGAGTTTCATCAGAATAATTTACAGTGTACTATATGAAACTCGTTAAGAGGAGTGTTCCTCAGAAGGAAGAGCATGAAATACAGACTATTTCAAGAACATTCAGTATTTACCTGCCCAATCACATCACAGTGACACCTAATTTACTTGCTCCTCATCTCTGGGTGGGCAATAAAATCTTTATGGAAATTTAATTTTACCAACACAGGATTACATTCATATTCCACATCCACAAGATCATTACCCACAGCGTACCTTCACTTCTGCTCTTCGTAACACATCTAACACCTGATGTAGTTTTTTATTGCATGTTTAAGCAAACTGAATCCTACTGATCACACTGGTATGACAAATGCAAGTGTTAGGAGTTACACAACATAGTCAAGTGATTTGTATTGCCCAGTTTTACAAATTACATATCAGAGTATATTCAAGCCACTTACTTATCTCTAATTGTCTCTGTATCCGACCTTTGCTGCGCTCTCGAAAAAGAGTTTGGGTCTCGTTGTATTCTGTCATGACCTCCACAAACTTGTGAGCTAACACAGAGTGCTGGGTTTTGAGGATTTAAAAATGTGGAACAAAAACATTTATTTCTTTTCATACAGCAAATACTACTGCACAGCAACTGAAAGTGGTATTTACAATCAAAACAACCAGAACACGTTCTGAAGTTCTGTTCTGAAATGATTTCTGAAATAATTTCAGAAAAGTGAAACTCATTCTCCCATTTACTAGAACCCTTTCATTTTCTGCAAGTTTATGAAGTGATCATACCTGTGTTTTTCTTATCCTGAGGTCCACTGATGTCCGATTAGCATTTTCACTCTGATCAAAAGTCTGTTCGATAGCTAAGAATAATAGAAGAACATTATGAGTCAAAATTCAGTCTAATTCTCTAACAGTGCAAAGCAGTTACTCTGTAAATATTATTATTTGTTTTTTCCACATACAAACTTCCCATAGATATGTTTAACATTTCAGGGAGAGAGTCACACTACTATTTCTCTGTAAAAGAATGGGCTGCTCTTACAGTTTAAACAAAAAACATCATACCTTACTGTTTAGGAGGGATAGAAGTATATACTAATTGTAACATAGTACATTAAAACACTCAGTATCTTTCAAAACCTATGCTAAGCAATTCAGACATCTCACAGGAGAAAAACCACAGCAAAATTAGCTAGTGTGAATTTAAAATAAATAGGAGCTCTAGAGCAATTCTCTATGTAGACACGAAGGCCGTGGAAACTCTCGTTTTGCAGTTAATCTTCTTCCTAAACATCATCAACAAAACCCAGCACTTCAGTTGTAGAATACATTTCTACACAGAGGAATTGCTTTGCATTGTAATTTTCTAGGTTATTTCTGAAAGCAAGGAATCTCCTTGTCCTCTTTCACAAACCACACTGTGCTGAGACTTGGTATTTATCAGTGGTGAAGCCTGCCAAGGAGGAATAAAGTAGACAATACTGTTACTGACATGGGCTGCACATGAGCTGGCAGGGAGGTATCTTTTTTTTGATTATTTTTAAGAGCTGTACAACACAATTTATGCACACTTACTACAGCTTTTAGTGCTTAGAAGTTCAGCTGCAACACATGAAGTTTGTAACATCGCTACCATCTTCAGTCACTACAAGCGAGAGGAGTTTTATTTCTCCTTACACCTTACCCTTTAACCTGGCTCGGACTCTATTAGCAATCTTCTTTATTTCCTCATTTAATTCTTCAAGTTCTTCCTTTGTTCCTTTAAAAAAAAAAAAATAGAACAGTTAATAATTGACAGCAGTAAGCCAGCAACCATCTACAACCCTACTGTGCAATCCCGTAATTGTATTCAGTACAACCATACAGAGAAGTTCTATTACACCAAGTACTTCCTAAGATTCTTATAACAGCATACTTTCAGATTCCTGCCTCTTATGACAGGCCCCTACACTTGACAAATGTTGTTATCAAATCACCAACAAAACATTCCACATTTTTTCTTAACATTTCCAGGGTAATATTGATGTGGTGATTCAAATGAAAGTTCACTGAAGTCTATCAAGTGAGAATAGCTTTATGTCACATTTTTTTTAGTTATCATAAACTGATTGCTCTTACCCTGATTAATATAACTGTACCATACACAACCCATACGTTTTAAAGAATACTACAGAGTATTCATGAAGAACTTAACTAGATCTCTGTGTTTGGGTTTACTGAAGACGCTAGATTTACAGAAGTACACATTACTTGGAAGCAACATCATGTTCCTACACAAGTCAGATGCATTGAGAACAATTTTTAGCATAAACACAAGGTGATAAAATGAGCTGAGACCACAGATTTTATTTCATTCAGATGAACCCTTACACCTGAGATTCTCTGACTGCATCCAACAGTTAAGACAAAAAGCAGTCTACAAAATCAAATGTACATAAATATATGCCTATCCATAAACAAAACAAAAAAAGGGGAAAGGAAAACTAACATTCAAAGTTTAGATTTCATCAACAAGAAGATAAATGTTAAGGCTAGTGTTGCAACATTCCACAAAAATATCTGAGCACCTTTCCTTCCCTTTTCTTTAAACCCTGCCCACAAACCCAGGCATGCCTTGTACTACAAAGTGTTGAGAGTAGAGAAGGTTCCATGTTTCTGGGTAAGTTCCCTGAACTTTTGAGTTCTCTGTTCAGAAAGCACATCTGCACTTCCAGCTTTGGGGTTACAGCCTCTAAAAATAGGTCTCAGCATGGAACACTTACTACCACTGAAGCAGCTGGACCTTGCCCCTATTGAAGAATAAAGAGAAGATGATGGCTCTGCCATATCAGCTTCCATTGACAACTTCAGTGTTTTCCCAAAAAAGAAATGCAAGTAGCCTCTAAGTTTCTGACAACACAATCAACTTCAATATACCATATTAAAATGAGTTTTGGTGTAGCAAAGGTTTGGATGATGCAACAAATATCCTGAAAATGTATTTAATCAAATGAGACTTAAAAATGCATAAACAAGCAAGTGAAAATATTCATTCAATATTACATATTGAAATATATTGTGTTACATTTTGCATTTTGAACACTTGGAGTTCTATTCCCACAGATGGCTAAAACAAACAATTATTTTATGCTACCTTGCCACATGTATCTGAAATCTAGAATGAGCAATACTCACTTCCTTCAGGATTTGGTGCTGACAGGATAATGCTGTGCTGCTTCTTCACTTCTTCCACATTTTGTGCTATTTTTGCTATATTATTTCTAAGTTCCTCGACCTAGAGGGACAGAATTTTGGCAACGAAAACATTAGAATAATTGAGGGCAAAGAATTTTAAAAATCATCTTTGGTCATAAAAACAGTCAAGTATTTTATTGCAACACTTGTAAGCATCTGACAGAAATCCCATTTGAAACAGCATGTACTATTTTATTTTATTTTTTAAGAAAAATTGGTATTTTTAATAGCAAATGTATTTTGTATGGCCAAAAACTTAAGTGCCACTATTCTTAATTAAAATGATTTTAGAATTGTAAAAGCAAATTCCTTGTCAACAGGGAGTTAGAGCCACTTCTATGCAGCCATGACAGGAAATACCCTGAAATAAACAGGCAAAAGTCTTACCAACATTTGTTTTCACATGCCATTACAAAGCATATTAAGAGGTGAGACGTGTAGATGAATTGTTAAACCCAATTACAGAAATTAAAAGGCATGGAGAGAGAACTGCCAGTCTTTAATGCATAGTGAAAACTAACTTTACCTGCTGGAAAAATTCATCCATAAAATGGTCTTTTTCAACAATAACTGTCTCTCCATCTTCATTTCCTTTACCCTGTAAAAGACAACAAAACCAACCTATGAAATAAGACTCAAGATACTGGCCTGAAACAACTATGACTTCTTCCACAGTGTTACTGGAGACATATTTTTGTCAATCTGCTGCAAAGTCAAAAAGTAAGTTTTCCCTTTCTGAGGACTGTAATCTAAAAACAAATAAGCAGAGAGGTCCAAAGAAAGTCATCTCACTACAACAAAGTTATGAATGCTAAGGGCTGCATCCCTCTGTAAGCTTCAGGGCAGAACCAGGCTGTAAGCGACACCACAGCTTCCCCTATCTGCCACAGGAATTATTAAAACACAACTTGGCATATAAATATTCTCTCAGAGCATAAAGATACTTCCACAGTGAGTCCCACATGCACTGAAAATAATATTCCATTTACTGAGACAGTAAATCAAACCCTCTCAGAGACATACTAAAAAGGGTGCCTGCCTTGTGATATAATAAGCTAAGCTCCCGATGAAAGCTAGAACAACAAGCTATCAACATCTGCTTACTAGTTTTGCCCTTGGGTGTTTTCAAGGCTGCCATTCCACACCAATTTAGACATAATTATGCTATGCTAAGCTATACATGCATTACATAATGGATAAACCCTTAAAATAGCAGCCAAGTTGACAAGCTCTCACTGATCTCCAGGGCACATGTTCCTTGAGTCACACTTCTCTAACCCTTGAGCCAGCTCAGCAGAATATATAGATCTTAACAGTAAATGAGACGCAAATTTTATCCAAAGGAAAAGAGAGAGTTAACATGCATCATACAAAGGCAAAGAGTTTTAGCTTCCATGTTTTCTAGTTCACCCTGCTAAGCAGAGAGTTTGAACTGCATTAAATCAAAATTAGAACAAAATATTATTGTACCATATAGTCAATGGGTTATCTGTTAGAAAAAAACAAATTACAAGATAGGTTTCATTAATGGATTTTCATGTCCAAGACTCCTTTTTTCTTACAAGCCCCTCTGCCTTTGGTCTTCTAACACCCACTTTCTGCTCTTATTACCCAATTAGCCCTTTGTTAGTGGTTTTATTACACTAAGTGAGATGTGTAGTATTTGCACGACCACTCTGCAATGTAATCCAATGTCAAACACTGCTATTATCTAATAAAGAAGGTTTCACTGAGCACCAATCTTTAAGACTGCTCAAATCTCTAATAGAAGTTACTACTTATACTCTGTGACAGTTCCTCTTCTACAAATTTGAGGACTGCAAAAAGCCCTATGACAATGTATTTGTCAGAAATCATCTGGGGTTTATGCTTAGGGGATACCAGAATACCTCAACTAAAATACAGCAATTTAGATGTTCTTGCTCTCCTGAACCATCCTCCAATCAGTCATAGTGTGATGTGTCATTAAAGACTTTTTGTAGTTACCCATTCTGGGGAGATGATTGCTAGAATGTAATACTAAAGAATCTGTCCTTAGGGTTTGTAATCAATTAACAGTCTTGCTTAATACAACTAAGTGAGAAAGGCTGTGCCCAAATGAAGTCACCCAACTTTTACCATTCCAGAGACCGCAGTGCTACAAAGCTACCAGTTTCAAGTTACTATTTCAGAATAAACTACACTTTAAAGACATTTCATTTCATTATCTACGTAGAAGAACATCTGCTTGTTTATAACTGCATCCTTAGGTAACTGAACTAAAAATAATGGAAACAGGGTCAGCTAAGAGATTCAGCATGTCAGCTTTTAGTTTAGTCAGAAGACCTTAGTCAAACATTAAGGACTTGAGAGAATCTTAAACAAAAGATACAAGTTTCTCCAAGGAAGCACTCAGGGTTACCCAGCCTGCAGTCAGTTCCATGCTCATTTCACTTTCACATTTAGTTGCAGTGACCTCATTGACAGATTTGCTGTCTGCAATCTGTGAAGGATTTATGGACAGCCTACTTTGAACATCAGCACTTGGGAGATGACCTGTAAACCTCTGTTCCCTACATTCTTAAATCATCACTTATCTAAAATAAAGCTTAATCTGCTAACTCTCAACTTAAGTGAAGAAGCTTCTTTTGTCAAGCACACAACCCAACCAAGAACCCACTTTAATCAAGTTTAACAGAAATATACTGTTTCTCCAAGACTTAAACAATAAAAACTTTCACATCACTGCCAAGAGCAATCTAATGAAGTCTGTTTGCAGCTCATACCTTGCTCTTGGCACTGAAAATCTGGGCCATACAACTCGACAAACATTCATAGATTTATAAAATATACCAAGTGACCTCAGAAACTGGTTTGTATGATGGAATGCAGATATTAAAACAGTATCACTTCTCAGCTCCAAGTAAGAGCTATCCTGATGGTTTATGAAAATCCTAATATTTCTCATACCTTACAGAACTGCAGGAATAAGTATACCTTGAGATATTTTACCAAATTAATTATTGACCATTGAAACTTAAAACAGCTTTTGACCTAAAAATGTAATTATTACTTGCCCTTGAAACTCCATTCAGGGTTATTTATTTCTCAGTCCAGATCACGTGTTATTCCTCCAGCAGGCTGCAAGGATAATAACTGACCATTATCCCAATGAATCAGACTCAGGGAGTGGGTTACAGAGTGTTATAGTTTTTCATATCATCAGTGTTTCCAGAAATTCTTTTTATCAGAGTAGCAAAAGAGAGCTCATAGAGGGCCAAGGAGCTTTGGCAGGTCACTCATTAACATGCATTTAGTAGCATCACTGCACATCCAGAAAAACATCATATGGTAACTGTCTACAAGAAATTATGCTGTTATGACATGGAAAACACACAGCTCATCTTCACTCCCATGTCTGAACAAAGACTAATGTAAGAGGTTAACTAGGAAAAAAACTCAGTTCCTTTTGTGTTTTCTTCCCATACCACCCAATTCTAGCAATTTTAACTTTGTTGATTTTGTTGTTCCTCAACTGATTCCTAAACAGTTTTGGGAGCACCAAGTGAATGTCCAAGAAATAGCTTACAAAAAAACCCAAAAAACCCAATGCAGTTGTTCCAAGTAACAGGTCTTTTGATTTTTTTGTTTTAAAGCTGCAATCAAATATAAATGTATTTTTCAAAAGGTTATGTCTAAGATGTCCTCAGTAATGCTCAAGAATAAAGAAATATGAAAAGCATGTATTTAATACTATTCTCCAACCAAGCAAGAAGAATGGATTTCAATAGATAGCTCTGCATCCATTTCATCCTATAACAAGATAATATTTTTTTAAAACTATCCTGTATTTAGTTAAAACAGATCAGTGTAAACTGGCTAAAGTATTAGAATCTCTTAAACTACCTGTGTGCCAAATTGGGGATCTTTGGGGGAAAGAGGGTGGCTGGAACTTACACAGAAGGTACAACTGAAGTAATAGACAATGACATAATTTTATTATGGGAATGAGGAAAGGCATAGTTATTCCTGAAGATTTTGCAGGCCCGGGCCTGTGTAAAAACCACAATGTAGATGCTCTACTCTGCACTTAATGATTTAGTCATATAAAATACAAAGGAACTACACTAATCAAACCTAAATGATTTGGAAAACAGGCAAAGAAATGTTAATACATTGCTTTGAGAAGGAATAACTAATCTGAAAAAGTAATCTCATCCATGTGTGATCAAGGATCACTATTTAAAAGTGTTTATAATGGTAATGGAAAAATCACTTCACAAAACCAATCTTTTTTGATATTTCAGATACAGGTGTTAAGATGCAAGTTGATTCTTCCATGAGTTCCCTGTGGAAATCAAATTTTACAAAAGCTATTCCCCTCAGGTACGCAAATTTACAGAATTTCATATTAACTACACACTTTTTAGTGATAAAGTTGTAGAGTAGGTCTTCAGCAATGTCTACCTTCATTTGATGTTTAAGTATTTTCTTCTAGTTAGAAGAAAACTTCAATTGAAAGTCAAAGCTATCTGTTAATTCTACGTACAGTGAAAATGGTGTTGATGAATCATAGAATATTAGGAGTTGGAAGGGACCTCGAAAGATCATCTAATCCAACCCCCTGCCACAGCAGGGTTCCCTAGACCAGGTCACACAGAAGCACGTCCAGATGGGTTTTGAATATCTCCATATAAGGAGACTCCACAACCTCTCTGGGCAGTCTGTGCCAGTGCTCTGGCACCTCAACTGGAGAAACATTTGGTCTTGTATTCACATGGAACCTCCTATGCTTCAGCTTACAACCATTGCCCCTTATCCTGTCACTGGGCTCCACTGAGAAGAGCCTGACCCCACACCCCTGACACACACCCTTCACATATTTATAAGCATAAATGAGGGCACCCTTTAGTCCCCTCTTCTCCAAGCTAAAGAGCCCCAGCTCCCTCAGCCTTTCCTCATAAGGAAGATGTTCCAGCCCCTTCATCACCTTTGTGGCTCTGCGCTGCACTCTTTCCAGCAGTTCCCTATCCTTCTTCAACTGAGAGGCCCAGAACTGGACACAAGATTCCAGATGCGGCCTCACCAGGGTAGAGTAAAGGGGGAGAACAACCTCTCTTGACCTACTAACCACATCCCTTCTAATCCACCAGAATTCCGCTGGCCCTCCTGGCCACAAGAGCGCACTGCTGGCTCATGGTCATCCTTCCATCCACCAGGACCCCCAGGTCCCTTTCCCCTTCACTGCTCTCCAACAGCTCAGCCCCCAACCTATACTGATCCATGGGGTTGGTCTTTCCCAGGTGCAAGACTCGACACTTGGCCTTATTAAACTCCATAAATTTCTCCCTGCCCAACTCTCCAGCCTAAGTCACGCTGAAAGGCAGCACAACCATCTGGTGTGTCAGCCACTCCACCCAGTTTAGTGTCATCAGCAAACTTGCTGACAGCACACTCTGTTCCCTCATCCAGGCTGTCAATGAATACATTGAAAAGTACTGGTCCCAGTACTGACCCCTGAGGGACTCCACTAGACACAGGCCGCCAACTAGACTCTATTCCATTGACCACAACTCTGACTTCTGTCCTTCCACCAGTTCACAATCCACCTCACTATCCGATCAGCCACACCACGCTTCCTCAGTTCAGCTGCAAGGATGCTGTGGGAGACAGTGTCAAACGCTTTATTAAACCAAGATAAACCACATCCACTGCTCTACCATCATCTATCCACCTGGTTATGTCCTCATAAAAGGCTATCAGGTTGGTCAAACATGACTTCCCCTTGGTAAACCCATGCTGACTACTCCTATTGACCCCCTTATCTTTGATATGCCTAGAGACAGAGTCAAGGATAAACACCTTTCCTGGGATGGAGGTGAGGTTGACTGGTCTATAGTTACTCCTCTCCTCCTTCTTGCTCTTTTTGAAGACTGGAGTGACATTTGCCTTCCTCCAATCCCCAGGCACCTCTCCTGTCCCCCAGGACTTACCAAAGATGATGGAAGAGTGGCCTGGCAATGACTTCTGCCAGCTCCCTCAGCACCCGTAGGTGCATCCCGTCAGGTCCTATGGATTTATGGATGTCCAGGTGAGCTAACTGCTCCCTAACCCAGTCCTCCTGAACTCAGGAAAACTCCTCCATTATCCTAACATCATCTGGGGGCTCAGGGGTCTGAGGCTCCTGAGGACAGTCTTTAACAGTATAGACAGAGACAAAGAAGGCCTTCAGTAACTCCAGTTTCTTTGTATCATCTGTCACCAAGGCACCCACCTCATTCAGCAGGGGGCCTACATTGCCTCTAGTGTTAGTTTTTTGGGCAATATATTTGAAGAAGCCCTTCCTGTTGTCCTTGACCTCCCTTGCAAGGTTTTCATTCCAAAGGCCTTAGCTTTTCTAGTTGCCTCCCCACATTATCTGACATATGAAGCACTTCAGCAATACTAACCATTGTGTTTAAAGCAGCAGTTTGCTGTAGTAATGTTTCAGCTAAGTAGTTTGTTGCAGTACGGTAAAGTTGTCAGATGCCAAGTAACAAAGCCAGCATAAAAACCTCTATGTACAGCTGTTTTAAAAAAGCAAAAAATATCTACAGGGAAGGAGCTTAGGGCTGGTTTGTTTGTTTAAGAAAAAATGTACAAGAGACCAATGCTGCTTCCCCTTAGTTAGAATGAAGTCTACATGTTTAAGATTATAAATGAAAAAGGAAATTCAAATCACGATTTGCTGCTTCCTCTTTCTGGGAAGTGTGGACCATCACTGGAATTTAGACATGTTTAGAAATAGGAAAAGGGAAGTATACTAGAAAGAAATTACACATTTTCCTGGTGTGACTCCAAAACATCTTTCCTGGTAAAGATACTGTAAACTAATTACAGAATGTCACATGAAACTTTTCAGGTGCCAATTCATCCTTTTGGAGAGGAAGAAAATGAGACTGGTAACTCCATCACTTAGAGATGGAGCTTCCAAAATATACTTCATGATCCAGAAGACAGGAACTTAATTTTAAAATGAACAAGGCCCAAATCTGCATGCAGCTCAGGCCAACTTCTACAAGTTTGTTGAGTCCTACAACAATCATGGAATTCCTGGGCATTCTCCATCTCCATTTCTTTTCAAGAAAAAAAAAGTCAAGTAACTTTTTTTTAACGAAACCATATCCTGTCGAACACAGAGACGTTGGTACCTCCCTCCAACTCTTTTTTTTTAGGATACTGCTTTCAAAGCACAAATAAGGGAAAGGAAAAGATCATATAAACATAAGCAGCTACCATTTTGTAAACATGCAGAAACTAAAACCTGCAGATGGCTTTATTAACGCATTTGTGGCTAAACAGTTCCTAAGCAAATGAATCTAACCCATTACACCACACTCAGTCCGAAAACAAAAGTATTGTCCCGTTTATCTGTCCCTCAAAATGTTAACATTTGAAAGGCGCTAGAGGTCAGGAGGAAGCGGGTAAGGTGATCTCTAAAAACCGGAGCGGCCTGAGCTCTGCTGCCAGATGCCCGGGCTCCGCTGCGCCTGCCTGGCTCCCGGGAGGAAGCTGCCCCCCTCGTCGAAGAGGGAGAGGGAAAACAGCCCCAAGGCGGCGACCGCAGACCTCCCTGTCCCAGGGGATGCGGCCGATGCGTCGGCTCCGCGGATCCCGCGACGGAACACCAGCCTTCCCGCCGCTGACCGTTACCTCAAGCGGCGATAAGAGCTCGTACGGCCCTCGCCCAGCCGCCTTCGTCCCCTCCCGCCCCTCTCCTCGCTTCAGCCCCCCGCTCCCGACCCAGCCCTCCCCCAAGTCCCCACCTCTACCAGGTCGGCTAGCCGGTCCTTCATCCCCGCGGCGGCTCAGGCACTCCTGGAGGGTTCCCCAACTGCTACTCCTCGCACACCGCTGCGGGCCGCCCGCGCCCGGCCCGCTGTCGCCGAGGCCACCTTCCCGTCTCTCCCTCCGTCCCCGCTCAACCGGTTGCCGCGAAAGGGGCAGACCCGGCCAGGCCGGGCCGCACCACCTCCCCACACTCCTTCCGCGGTGCGAGGAGCAACAGCCGCACCCCCAGACCCTGCCCAATGTCACCGCAATTGCAGGGCGCGCCGCGCATGCGGGAAAGGGGCGGGGGCGGGAACGCGGAGCGGGCGGGCGCGGCAAGCAACCGCTTGGGGAGCCCGCCTGGGCGGGAGGAGTTGTGCTGCCGTCCTGAGGTAATTCGTCAGCCGCGGTCATAGCGGAGGGGAGGCCGTGAGGGAACGGGTCGCTGAGGTTGGCGCAGCAGCTTGCGAGGGCGGCCAGGAATGTACGGCTTGAGACGCGAGTTGCCGTAGAAGTGTTCGGGAGGAGCGCTTCGAAAGAGAGAAATGTTCCATGTTGGAAAGCTGAGGTACCTGGAGGGTAGCACAGGTGCCTGCAAGGGAATTCCCATCTCAAAGATGAAGTGCTGCGGCACATGTGCCACACGCGATCTTGGGTGACGCTTATGAGGGGAAGAGTTGTAAGAAGGTTGTTTTAGTTGAATTTTTAAATTCTTTTGTGGTACGATGTGGGTAGGCTGCAACTAAACCTCGTGTAATTTCACGTTCAGAGACTGTGTCCTCTCTGCTGACACTTCTGCTCACCGCAGGCGACACACACATCCCTTTGCCATTTCATATTAAGCTATGACTTGCAGTCTGCTGTTCACCCAACAGAACAGCTAAAGAGTGATCTGTATCCTGTCTGGAAATGAAAAGAGCCGTACGCTCCAATTCCACGCAGCAGAAGATGACCTGTTGGTCTAGTCTAACTCTTCAATTAAAACATTGCCTGTTAGTGATTTTTAGAGCTCTATGAACACACCAAAATTTTGTCCAAGTCTTAAATCTGCAGAGTAACAGGTATGTCTTAAAGGCCTGGTAGTTTCTAGGAAAGGGGGCGTGTATGTATTGTGGAAGGCAGAAAATCTTCAGTGGTATTTTGTTCTTAGGTGCTTGCTAAAAGTTACACTTAAGATTACAGTCAGTTACCTGTAATTGTTAGTATCTCAGTTTTGTAATGCGTAGACTTGATCTTCTAGACACGTGTTCAGCAACTGTAAATTCTAAAAATGTAGCTTTTGGATGCTGAGAATAGTAATCCAATGCACGATTTTCCTCAGGTATTTAACTTTATTCCAGTGCTGGATCAGGAATTAGCTGATTAGCTGATTAGCAAGATCCTGAATTAGCAATGTAAGCACTTTAATGACAGTAAATTGCTGAATTTTTCTTCTGTGAAAAAATTTAGATCTACATCTACCCTTCATCATTAGCCTAGTAAATGTTTGTCTTCCAAGAGTGCACTCATTTAATGAAACCTAGTCAAACGTTTTACTCGGTAAAACAATGAAAAGAGTTTGTCTTTTGAATACATACTGTGATTGAATTTTGCTACTGCATGATCCAGTTTACCTATCCGTGCTGAAAGTGACTGATTTCCTCTTCAAACCTTTCAGTGTAATTTCCTGTGTCGCCTTGAACACCAGCACAGAGACTTCCATTTCTGCCTGAGCTCATATCCGCAGATGCATTTGCAGTCATGGCTTTAACTGGGAGGTACCATTATGTTTCTTTTTCATTGCTTGCCTGCATATATTGTTGCCTTCATTTACAGTTTACAAAATGATTTTGCTTCCTAGTAAAATAGCAGCTACATTCAAATACACTGTTTAGCTCTGTGACTGTTTTCGGGTACTACCTTTTGCACATTCCTCATTTGCATCTTCAGACACTTAATTAGTAAAGGCTGCCTTCCACTTCGTGCATTTATCTTCCTCAGTGAATTGCTAAGTTTGTTCACAGCTGACCTGAGTCAAGATACAGGAAATGTAAAGATCTTTTAGAAGTAATTATTCAGCTGATTAGGTAGTGATATGTTATGGACTCTAATCTCTTAGATAGTGATCAAACACTGCTGGTAAGTGCTTGGAAGTGTTTTGTAGCCTTTGCTGAATAGAGTTATCTGGAGCAGATGCTTTGTGGATCCTCTGAACCAAACACCTGTTTATACGTGATGATAAAACAGATGATAAAACCTAGATTCTACATAGTAATTTATCTTCATCATAATGAGATAAATATTCACCAGGAGCTCAAATGTTATCATAGGGGATTTTGTAATTAGAAATCTATTTTAATTATTCCAAATTAAAAGAGTACTAAAAATAGTGTTACCATTTTGTGTGTGGGGGGGAAAAAAGTAGTTTACTAATAAATTTTAAACAGTATTGAGAAGTATCTAAAGTTCACTGAGTATTCTGTACACAGGTGCAGATTGTTGCTTTGTGTTTTTTTGTTTCCTGGAAGTGTTTGTATTCTTAAAAATTGCCAAACATCACTAATAAGACTTTATGAGCTCCTATTTATAAACACATGCCTGTTTGTCAAGAAGAGAGGTGGAATTCACCAGGGTTTTATAAAGATAGCATTGTGCTGAGAGAAATTTAAGATGGGGTTACATATTCTGAAAAATATGCTTCCTGACACCTAGAGGCGATTGGTGAAAATGCGAAGAAACCCACAACCCCAACTTGTCCAAAAATGGGAAGGCAAAGTCAACAAGCCAGTGATTCTTCCAAAGAAAATCTTATGCAGCATTTGGATTGGCATTACAGTATCAAATAAGCAAAAATTACAGCACAGTGCAGCCACTTTTGTAAAACTTTCTGTATAGGTTGCACCTATGTTGGTAGAAATGAACAAGAAATAAACTGTTTGTGTGTATCAGCTGCCATGAAATGTTTGCCATGTTAATTCAGTCTAGACGTGTTTTTAAAAAAATAATGTATTCTAGATTATGAGGTGCACCAAAAAACCTTATGCAGACTGTGTAAAAATACTTGAGGTATACTGTATTTTAAAAAAAAAAAATCAGTAAAAGTCTGTGTGAAGCTGTGAACTTGGTATTTATAGACCTATGCAAAACACTTATGTTCTTTGAAAGTCAGTTTCTGAACAAGTCTTTTCCAATGATGTTTGGACTTGAGGTCTTAAAGAGCTATTCTAAATCCAGGGCTTACAAACAGCTTTTATTTTCATTAATGCACACCCTACTGAATGCAGATCAGTTTGTATGCATTATTGACAATAATGGTCATCAGATACATTCAAGGAATGTCCTGTTGAACACAGCCATTTGTTTACCTGAAAGTTAAATTCTCCTCCCACTTTTAAAAGCCTGCTTTATTAAAGTGTGCTGGAGAGAGTTTAGTAGGATTTTTAGTCGGATTTCTAAGTAACTCCGTGAAATTTTTAAACTGTCTGCAGAAGGGCTATTATCAGCTGACCGAAGTGCTTTCTGATGAGATTTGAATAGTTGAACAGAGAGATTTCCGAGTACCCCGTGCAGTTCCGCCAGGCAGGGGGGCTCTTGTCACAACCCTCACTACCAACCCTCGGGCTTTGCAGATTAGCCCCGGGGTTCCTTCCCCTCTCTAGCAGCCAGGGGCTGCTGCAGCCGGCAACTGGGCGTGCGCCCGCTCCTGCTACACCACAAAGGAACCGTTCCCTTTAATCCGGTGGGCTCCATCTCAGTCTCTCGGACCGCTGCCACCCGTGGAGGGCCGGGCCGAGCCGAACCGGACTAAGCCGAACCGGTCTGAGCCGAATCAGGCCGGCCCGAACCAAGCCCAACAGCACCGGGTCGGGCCCATCTGAGGCACTGGCACAGGATGGGCCCCTGAGGGCTGTTCCAGCAGAGCCGCGCGCCTGGCCGCCTCCCGCCCTCCCGCCCCACGTGACGGCCGGCCCCTCCCTCTCCCCGTGGCCGCGCGGCGTCGCTCTTCGGGTNGCGGGCGGGGGGGAAGCATGGCCGCTTTAAAAAGCGTGACCGATGTGGATGGCGGTCACCGGGAGCTCTCCCGCCTAGTAGTAGAGTGGGTTGGGTTGCAGTGAGGCTAGGCCTGAGAGAGCGTTGCAGTTGTGATACCCGATTAGTGGGGCGGCCTTTCTTCCCTCACCCCGCGGAATGGGAGAGGTAGAATCTATGTTCTGCTCCGTCCCGGATAAAAGGGCAGGCAAAAAAAAAA